>CM037778.1:44338094-44388094 GCA_021229015.1 Solen grandis | reverse complement strand
TTACTCCAAAGAGATCAGCTTTACGTCTTCAAGGACAGTCAATAGAGATTGACTGCTTCATGAAACGGATTAAGCAGTGCAAACAGCAAGTGTGATTAGATTTATTAACGAACCCCACCTTTGTAGTTAGTTTGACATTTGTAGGACATGTCAGTATTTTGCAACAGTGTGGTCATCTGTGGACTGTGTCTCATAAGACTGAGACAGCTTTGTCTCACAGGATAACAATTGCATGAGAACATGCGTAGAGACGGGCCAACGAGCCAGAACCATCTCTATTTGCTGAGCACCATCCAAGCTAGGTGCACTGTACCAGTTACTTTTTGTATATCGAACCAAAAATCTTCCGTCCGCGGCGCTGAGTCTGTACCCATTTGATGCTGTATAACCTGAGTGTTGGATAATTTTATTTGATTCACCTTCCGAATCGCGGTTATGTGCTAAACCCCTTTTATTTCCATGAAATTGATTTAGGAAAAGTAGAGATAATGGTACATAAGATGAAAAAATGACAAAAATATGAATTGGAAAAATGGTGGATTACACAAATAAATTATTTGGGTTTGTTACCAATAATTAATAATAATACCTTGAAATACACATTTATAGAAACGAATTTTAGAAAACATGATGTAAATTTAAAAAAAAAATGTAAAAGTAAACACATTTGTATTTGATCAATATTACAGTTTTCAACAACCAGCATCTACATACTTGAAACTATTTAAATCACAGAGTACGTTTTTACTCTAATACAAATATATCTTTCTAAAAGGGTTCTTAGATAAAATTTATACTTCTGAACATATTGTCAGATTTAATATTGAACTAAATATTGATTCAGTCTGAATAAGCAACATTACTAATTTATAGGTTTCTTTTGGCTAAAAAAAAAAATTAAAATACATTAATAAAATCATTTAAATGTTCGTTTGGAGAAGGGATTTGATATTTTCTTATTTTTAGTAAAAAATTAACTTAATTTTCAGTAAAACACTTTTTCATTGCACTCGAGGATATCTATAACCTCCAATATGTGGTGTAGTTGTCCGCCATTTTTGTTTTAATTGATACGTAATATCCATTCGAAAAGATCTACTCCTTTTATAATTACACACACACACATACACACAATAATACTCGATCGACACGATTTCTTTCCATGCATGTGACGTCAGGTGAAACATTTACTCAACTGGAACATATCGCAATTATCCACGGTGGATCGTTATGCTACGCATAAGAGAGGTTACAAATCTAGCTAAAATGTAAAACGCAGTTACCAAAGAGATAAGAAACTACTGTTAAAGCCAAAGGAAAGTGTCGTTTAGGCACACAGCAGATCATCAAGTATTTAAAAAAATATATGGAAAATTACAGAGGAAAACTATTATTATAAATTAATCATATCTGTACTACAGGTAATTATTTTCAGTTTGATTTATTTTAAAAAAGATCTTTTAAATTATGATTTAAATTCAACTAGTGTAGCAGAAAAAAAAACATATTTCATATATAATTATCATCATGTAAATACTTTTCTATGTTACGTACATAAAATATTTTGATTTCATGACATATTTTAATACATAAGGTATTATTTTGATGGAAATGTGATATTCTATTGTAAAATACAAATTACTTTTACATATCTTCAATAGAAATGGAGACATTTGAAAACGTGACTTTGCGAGAATTCGAAAATTTGTTGCGTGCTTTTGTGAGATTTAGACTAGTTGCCAATCTTTGTTTTATGGGTCTTTCAATAAACTTTTATTAATGTTAAGGATTGTTTCGCCGTGTGAATTTCCTAACCACAAATGTTTACCATTGTGGTTTTGCAAGAACACCTCCTTTAACTTCATCAACAATACTTAGAACTAAGTAATACTTAAATTATTGAATTAGGTAGGAGCGCCTTCCACCATGCCCGTTTTTCGAAATATACAAGTTGAAATAATCTATTACCTTTTATGGTTTGTGAAATTTGAGCCTGGTCTATCATGAAGCTACACTGGATGCCTAAGGGACAAAATCATTTTTAACCACACACACAACTGTTAAATACAGGAATATATCTATATATCTATATAATATCCACTGCAGATAGAACATAAGTAGAATACTGTAAGCACACATTAATTTTCGTTGAATTTCATGGGAATTTCAAGTTGATTCATGTTCTAGTAAAGGTAAGGCCTATGAAATGAACGACATTTTGTGGGAGGTTAAAATTAGTGGATAAAACACTAGGCAAAATCAACGAAAATTTGTGTCCTTCAAAAATCAATGATTTCAAAGTGTGTCACTTATGAAATAAACCCAGTGCTATATAATTATCTATTTGAGGGGTCTCCAAGAATGTCAAATTTTTATAAAAAAAACCATAACTGAGATTTTTACCCAACGGAAAAACAAGCGAGACAAGTGAAGTCCTTTTTCAATATCACTGACGACCGGAAGCATGATGATTGCCTCATTTATCCTTGCACAGGAAATTCTAGTGACGGTCATTTTTTTCTTAAATGCAAATTGTCATTAGATCCCATTATGATGAGTCTCTGAGGCGAAGTGAAACAGTCAACCTCGAATAAGAGGATGGTCATTGATACATATAGATGTGCAGCTGCTTCCCGTCTCGGCATCTGCGTTAAAACACACCTTTTACATCTCTGATTAATAAAAAAAAAACGGAATTAAAATACTTTTTGAAATATAAATACGACAGTGAAAATCTTCATTTGTATGAGAAATAAACGAGTTTGATAATATTCAAGTAATCATTGTTCTGGTGGATGAACTTTACGACAGTTATATTACAAGTAGCTGAAAATTTAATATTAAGGCATTTGTGTATGTACTGAAATATATCATACATATTACAAAAGAAGTATTTATAAGTCGCAGCTATGTCCTGGTTTTATTGCCTACTAGAGTCATTGAGCTTATAACTGGTCTTAAAATATTATAATAACTGTTTTATCATACATATCATGTGTGTTTATTGTTAACTTAAGAATGAAAAAAAGCCCCTTACTAACATAATAGCAATTAAAATGATGTTATGAGGTTCTTTCAATAAAAGCAGTTTATAACTGGCTACATGATTACTGTAACTTTTTACTGTTATTGCAAGCAGCGCGAATAGTTCTATTGGCTTTCGCGCTTTCTTATCATGTGTTCAACACTTTAAAACATTTCTTTCCTTTTAAATGTATTTTTTTTTTTTGCTTCTGTAGATTCCCCCCATCTCCCTGTAGATCAGCCGATAGCCTTACTATTATTCATGATTTTAGCATCACAACAGAATACACAAAGACGAAATTTGCTTTGTTGATAAGTGGCAATACAGCTGTCTTATCATCATAAGCGTATCCATCTTGTTCCACGACCGGTGCCAGATATACGTGATACAGTTTTAACATTATACGGGAGGCCTTGTCGGTTATTCATGTAGTCGATGAACGACCATCTGTTAGTTTATTACGGCTATAAGATTGATTCTCAAACTTCGGAAATTGTATCGAATATTCTTTTTCATTATCATAAGAACTGATATTCAAACTGGAAAGGCATATTTTAAATTTTGTTCTTTACCTCGTCACAATAACAGTGTTTTAATAACCTACGAATACTGCATTATTGTATTGTCTAATTATTTATTTATTTTTTTTTTCAATGAGACGACTGACAAATATGTTAAATCGTCATTTATGTGATGAACTGTTAATTTTCTATATTTTTCACGTTTAAAATAATTAGATTAGCATACATCAATGACATTCTTAGCCAGGAGCTTTCGGGGAAGAAACAAATCAAGATGCGATTTCAGACTGTCGTCAGGGCTGCAGGCATCTCGTGATAACAGTGAAATGCCTCGGAGAGAGTTTCTTTCTTTAAACGGTTTCTATGATTTCAACGGGAAGTCCAATAGAGTCATAATTCGATAGATAATAAAGTCTAAATACAACTTGCTTGATGAGAGCATTTCTGATATCTTTAAAATGCCGTTCAATCATCTATTGCAAATAAATAAAGCACTTTTATTGCCGGCGAAAAATACGAAGATGTCCCAGACGACAATTATAAGACCGCACGCGTGCGCGCTTACTCTTGAAGCAATAGCATAGAGGGAGACAGACGCACATAGTTTAGTACTCATTATTTTTCAGTTTCTTTTAATGTACCTCATATCTCGGGAACTTAATAGATATTACGTTGATTTACAATTAGCATTATGATTTAGGTCACTATCGTTTATCTTTAAATATAGAGTTCCATTTTACAGTCAGAGGATTTAGACGATAGCCTATTTATTTATTTATTGTTGGCTCATTGAGTTTAGTCTCCGCGGACCTAAATAGAAAAAATTAAAATTAAATTAATTCTTTTACGTACAATTTAGAATTTTGTCCCCAAGAGCCAAGTTAAAAGTGGATTTTGAATTTGCTAAAAGAAATCGCAAATAGTATCGCTTTACAAATAGAATACATTTTTTTCAGCAAGCTAGATGATAGATTGGTCCACACCACGCACGCACGCAAGCGCGCACATACATATATATAAATAATAATGATCTAAGTAATAAAATACGATTTGATGGAAGTAATTTAGTGTGTGTGAGAGAGTGTTATTTAACTATAAAATAATGCATTTTCTTTATTCATTTGACGGGAGTGTTTACAAATATAGCAAACATAAATATGTAAAATGGTTTCACGAAAAACAAAATTTAAGAAAATTGCAATATGAATTAATGACGTGTTAATATAAAATTTACCTTTACCTTAATCCTTTTTCAATCCGTTTCAAGAAAATAAAAAATAGATAAATTAATCAATATCCCTGTTCCGTGTTTGAATGTCAGTCTACCTTCCACCGTTTTCACGCGTTGGATTGGACGAGCCTAATCAAAACGACCCGGTGTTACGCTCGTGGTCGTGTGAACGCCTGTGCCGCCACGACTGCAGTTGTCGACAAATCAGTCAACTACCATATAGGAGGAGAACGCTGTATAAGAGCCATAGTCAAATGTTTACCAATACAATACAGTGGCGATTTGGGCTCTTCTAGAATCTCTTCACACACCGAATACAGCTTCGTTCTGTAACGTGAAATGATGTATATGTCATAACGATAAGTAGACAGAACGCTAAATTGGAAGGAAATAGTATCTTTCATGTTATTCCATATGGAGAATTTATATAAGAAATCTTTTCAATTTAACTCTTTTAATAACGTTTCGGTCTAAAGCCTTTATCAAAACATCGACAGTTATTGACAGCAATACATATATTAAAACCATAATGAAATAGCTTAACTAATTGTGGCATGAATGATACAGGGTGCTGAATAAATTCGATTATTGACTATAGACTAAAACCATTTGTGTCTCCTCAAGTCTTCAAAAGCAGTTTCTTTGAAATGTATATTCCGTTCTATATTTGGATTAATAAATCTTTATTTTAGAAACATAAGTAAAGGGAAAATTCGATCTCAAAAACTCTCGAGTTAATCCTTTATTTTTTATATCGTATGTATGTGAACTTGTTCTGTTATAGTATTTGATGAATAAATATGTCTAGGTTAACATAGTACACAATTTCCCATATCTCCGAATTCTGATTGTCCACAGCAGAACCGATAGGTTTGGGATGGGATACGTTGTCCAACCAACTGCCAATTCTTCCGTCACACTTTAATTCTCGTCATATCTCAAAATCTAATTAGCCATTCTTACCTCTCAAAATGATGGCCAATAATAGAACAATCTTTTGAACTCTTATGACTCTGGTCCCTGTAGGAGATACAAACGCGACAAAATACTGTGTAATGAATGGAGGTAAAAGTTTTTACATTTTCCTCGTATAAGGTCACCCAGTCCTGGAAGAACCCTGAGCACCAATCAACATGGTACACAACAACAATTTTGTAACGACCCCACGACACCCAGATAACTGGATGGACGCTTGAGATATTCAGTAACCGGTATTTTACATCAATCTATATATAGACAGAATATCTATATATGTTCTAACATTTAAAGCGTGCATAATATCCAATGTTTCTAGAGACTTTTCATTAGATCGAATAGGGATATACCACAACTTGTTGACTTTATGGTCTTTAATCTCACAAATCTTTAGGAGATATATAAGTTAACGAATTTGCATACTTTTTCAAAACAGAATCGAAGCCGCTGGTATCCCTAGCAACTGTGTTGAAATTATATCATATTTGACATTAAAGATATATCTTAACGTAAGGTAACATTACTTGTAAGATCTAGATAACATCTTACAAGCATGTTCTGATAGCAGAAGAGTGTTTAATAATATATAAAGATATACATGTATTGTGGTATAAAAGAGTGACATTGTAAATACATGATCTAATTCCCTGTCTCAAAAATACATGTACTTAAGTATTATCTTAAATTTCAATATCATACTTAAACCCCTTGCCATATTCCTTTTTTAATTTAAGCATAACAATTGTACTTAAGTTTAATAATTATTTTCGAGAACGCCGGGCCCAGGATCTTGTTCCGATTCTTTTTAACACTACCAATACCAGCCCATCACACTCGGTAAGTAGTTGTTAAACTCATTTCCCTCATTTTAAAACCAATGACAAGAACACACAACACACACACACACACACAAAAGAAAAAAAAAGAAAAAAAAGAAGAAAAAAAAAGAACACACAACGGCTCAAGAAGACGTTAATGCCGCAAACACTATTATACAAACCCGAAGCTGTCCGACAAAATAAGAAAAAAAAATAAATAACGTAATCCATAATATAATGATGTATGTAAATTATGCACGTGGCTAATTATGCAGATTTTTTTTCGGCACCCGGTAGTATTTACAAACAAAATAAGAAATATTTAAAAAAAAATACTCGGCAGTGGTAACCAGCTTGATGATAAATGTCTGAATGGTTTAACATGTAATAGATATTGTTGTTGGTTTAATAGTTGTGTAATTCCTGTGTCAGTGCAGCTCTTTGAAATACCACGGATTCAAATAATTTGTACAATTTTGGTAGACACTTACAGCCTTAAAACATCTGCGCAAACAATCAATTCCGAAATCTATGTGTTTCCTATTTTTTAGCGTTCTACTCTTTCAGTTTACCTTAAAAATGGGTAGTGTTTTACTATTCGGGATAAATCGTTCATAGGGGAAAAACTTCAACTTTTAAAACAAACAGGGATCTAAAGAACTCGTTTCCGTAGCTCCTTTCTTTTCTTTTGACTAATTTTACAATGACCAATGGGACTTTAGCAAAGTATATAATAACCAATGAAAAGCCTAATTTTATTCTGCTTCATTACTGTGTGTTTCACAGGAAGTCAAGGTGAAAATAAACGGCCTAACGGCCGAAAAACTGAATATAATTTGCATTACATAGATGATTACATAAATGATTTTTTGCAAGATTATGTGAATGGTTATCTTCTTTTCCATATGGAAGTATGCATATTTATAAAATTTAGAACAGATTGACAATATTCGATATATATATATTTAAGGCACTTAGGTACTTGATCATTTTTATAATTGTTGAAATATATTGGGTCGGATCCAATAGTTAGTTTGATAACTCCTAGCTGGAGAGTTGAAACTAACCCTTACTCGTTCCCGTGTTACATTAAGATGAACTTAACCCCATCCATACCGAGCCCTTTATTTTTTTATTTTTGGACCAAGTTAATTGATTTTAAACTTATTTATACATATTTTATATGAATAAATGCGTGTTATTCTGTTTTCGTCACTCGCCTACCTGAACTCTTTGAGTATTTAAATGAGACATTGATCGCCGGGCAACGTAGAGGAGAGCGTTCGCATTTTTCCGGAAGCCTGTTATGAAGACTTGAATAATATATTGTTGCAAAAAAAATGACACCGGAACATGTTTTCAGCAAGATTATTTCTATGTACGAGCTCGTAAATGAAAATGGGATATTCATTGTTATAAGTATATAGTGCAAAAACGTGTTTTTTTATTGAATCTTTTGTGATACATCATATGCATGTCGATATTTACTTTTGTCAACCGGTAATTGGAAATATTCCACACAGTGCCACCGTGGGATACAAACATTAAAAAACCTATACGAGAAAAAGATGCCATTTTCGATCAAAACCTTGTTAGTGTCCTGTTTATTCATTCACTATAGAAATGCTAAGCCGTGTTAAAACTGGTGAGAAACTAAGAATTATAGTTAATAATGATTATTTTTTCTACATATTGATTCCTTTTGACGTATTTGCAAACGGAGCAGAACTATGTCAGAGAGGTTCGTTGAGGAGCTGTCTATATAAGGTCTCTTCTGTTTGCTCATAGACAAAATTATAGCCTAGATTCTACACAGCCAGCTAAGCAAAGAAATATCAGAACATGTACCAGTTAGAGTTCAGAAAGTTAATGTTCATCAGGTCATTTGAATATAAAAGTTTATGAGGTAAAGGGTTTGAAGTATGTATACAGTTTTAGCACGGAACAATGCTAAAACTTGGTTGTAGCCATGTTTGTATGGACATTATGTTGAATTAATGTCTTTGTAATTTTCATATATATATTTTGTCGAATGAATCCGTGAGAGAAGCATGTAAGTCTCGTTAATTAAGAGAGATTGTGATGAAGTACTAGTAGCAGTATAAAGCGCGTGGACTTTATCACCCACACAATTTGTGATCAAATATAATCCTTTTTATACGTGTACTTAAGGCCTCGAAATTATATCCATGGAAGTATATTATCCATTTAAGTTTCATGAAGACCTATCAATGTTAGGCCGAAGAAGTAAATCATAAGCCCCTGACGACAATGTACAAAATGATTACGTGCATATGTCATGTTATGATGAAGACACACACACATGCATCATTGTTAAGTTTTCGTTTACACTAGAGCCCGCATTTATTTAGCAATATGCATCAAATGATATTTATGGCCAAGCTATCTCGCACAAGTTAGATTATGACTGATGTCTGACCAACAATCGTGTTATGAAATACTTAAACTATAAAAATATCCACATCTTCCTTAGTATCTTTTTATACCGAACTGAATCGATTCCATATACAATATGCAAACACTATTGCATCGGCATCAGTGTTGAATATACTTAAACTTGGGTTATTGTAAAGGAATGATAATAACATTATAAGCACGCAATGGTGCGATTTAGAAGGTTTTCGGTCTGTGATTTTACTGGGGGTGCCAATTTGCACTTGCGGTCTTCTTTCAACTGTAATTGCGTGGACCTGATTGCGCTATTGCGCTAAAAGACGGTAACTTCCAACAGAATAGGTACAGCCTTTTAGGAAGAACTGCTTTTGTTAAGCAAATTTGGTCTAGAGTTAATGTTTCTGTAATGTAAAGAGTTTAAAATACAAGTGCAATAACACTTCGTTACTATTGCTTTATATAGTTTTAAATAGCATTTATACACATGAACATTAATTAAGGCAACATTAATATATACGAATTGTATTTTTTTCTTCAGTTTTTAATCATTGTGATTTTTTCTATTACTTTCGAGTGAAGTTCATTCATTTTACAGGAAAAAATATTGCATGGTTTTAAAATTACACGATGACTGGACGGGTGTCGAGTCAACACGAACACGGTGACTTAAAGCCTTTATCAGTGTTTTATATTTTGTCTTCGCACATCTTCAGTCTTACCCTGCATAAATGAGACAACTTTAGCAGTCGCCATGCCCATACTGTGAAACTGTACAGTATAACTTCAGAAAATGAAGCAGATGCCGATCAGTATTCTCACTTTGATGGAATAATTTTGCCTACTGACCGTTCCAAGGCGGAAACTTTTGGTATTTCTGTGTTTTATGTAAAGTCCTGTCTCTGTGTTTTTTGTCTGTTTTCACCTTCTTCTAAGGGTTTCTTTTTATTGTATACTTGACAATGTATCTTGTACACATCTAAAATAATACAGAATTCTGTATCCTTCTTCTAGAGTTAGTTAAGTATTAACATATGTGGGATTTCTTATAGGATATGACTTTTTTGACCTTCCATATTAAACACACAAGTCATTGAAAAACGTATCACAGCCCCATTAATAATAAGATCCAATATGCATAGCTAGTAATTCTTCCCTTGAAAATGTGTGCGTTGTATCTAAATTCCTTTTCCTGCAGTTACATCAAATCATTAAACTTATTTTTTTAAATGTATTCAAACTTAATCTAATACTCCTGACCAGTAGTTGTGTATAACATTACACGCATGATGTAGTTTCCCACATAGATGGCAATACTGCGTTGTAACAAAAGCACGGACTTCGAATTTAACATTATTTCTACGCCAATGCTTAGATAGTATAAACGATCGGATTTCGTGGATAATGATGTAATCAGAGTTCAGCTTCCATTATTATCCTCTACTGCCGACATGACATTACGAAGCCACATTAAGCTGTGTTTGGACCATTATCAATTTAGAACTTATCGTTCCGTTCAGTGCCTCAAAGCAGGGTAAGTTACGTTGTAAATGGTATTTTTGGTTCCAGTTCTAAGAAACGCAATGAATCATATGGCATATCTGATTGATTTAAGGAAAGAAGGCAAACATGAACCGATATCTTATCACAGCTGCCTCGGCTTGTTAACATTTCAAATGACGAACGTTTAAAATTGATTGCACGCTATATGCCCTATTTCGCCAAGTGATTTATAGGGATCATGATTTTATGACTGCATAATAAATTGAAAAATGAATAAATCAATTCAACATAAAAAAAGTGTTAGACTCCAAATTCTGAGTGCTATGTAGTATTTAAATACTTAGGGGCAAATTTCACCACTTAAGAGTGTTTCTCCTTTAAAAATACCAACATATTAAATGTTATTTAGCTATTTACTTGAATATTTTATTAACAAGAAAGGAGGTACGCATTTTTCGTATCTAATTTATGAATCTAAATATTACGCAAATAAAGGCCAAGCATAGATGGTTTACATTTGCAAATGATAAAGAGCAGGCACTGTTAATGTTACATTTGTTTTTTGCAGTTTTGAGCTCAATTGTAATGGTTGGTCAGAATTACTTTTTGGGTGGTTATATAGTATATATGTTAATGGCAATGCTTTTTTGTAAAGATAAGGTAAGGTACTTCAACATCCAGCATAAAAAAAAACTACTCTGACACTTTTATGCATTCCAGATTGTCGTTTGTTTTTCTGTTGGTTAACTAAGCTCTAGAATACCTGCCCGATGGCTTTTGTCAGATTATCAATTAGACGGGGCTATTATCTCTCAAATGCCCCGACTAGCCACTAATTGTTCTTAATAATACAGTTAATATACAGTTAATATATAACGTTACTTTGACATTCTTTGACATTCATTTTAGTCAAAATTCACATCGTAGATGTTGGTATTTATCATTATTGCTTTTTTTTTAATGGATACACATCTTTACGACATTTTGAGAAATAAAATTAATTTAATAAACATCGGTTAACCAGCGTACATTGTTCGTACATATCGGATTCACCCTATATATACTGATAGACTATAAATAATTGATTCAATAGATAAATGTCTGAGTCAAGTTATATTTTCATTAAATGACTAAAATGACTTATAATCAAGTGCTCAAATAATAACTCAAAACAATGCATGCGAGTTTTAGATATACATACATATATAGTTTATATATTCTAAACCAAACGTTTTTGGAAGTGTCTTGTTGGCATGGTATTTTATATCTTTCATCTTATAAACCTTTAAGCCTCTTATCAGAAGGAGAGTAAATTACTAATGCCAGAAATGCATTTAGTATTGGAACTTAATATTTAAACCATGCAAGTCGGGTCAGGAAAAACAACTAAAGTACATGCATATGTATCGCCGTTGAAAGAAAAAAAGGCCAAGAAGGATTAAATCTAAATTGCTTTATATAGTGAATATATTTTGCACACACTGTATTCTTGCTGATGAGTATTGTTTTCTTTTCCTATTTATGATTTTATTCTATTTAGCTATAGATAATTATTTTTTCATTTTTAAGGTATATCTGAAATATTACCTATCTAATACTGACCATTTATTGGACTCAATTACGCACAGTGCTTGAAAGTTTTCTATATTTGACGTTAACGTTGATACAAAAAAAATTTTGAACATTTTCCACGTGTTGTCGCTGATCTGTCCCCAATTTTTGCCGGAGCTGGAATGTTTGCTTATCACTTACTAATGTAACAATTTTGCTTATAGGTAGGGGGGGGGGGGGGGGTTAACAAATATCAACTCTAAAAGGAAAATATCGAGAATTAATAATTAAATACAACTCATTCATCATGGCAGGATACATTGGAAGAGATTGCGTTATCTGAGCAATTATTCAAACACAAATCATATTAATGTGCATTTACAAAGTTCAATCAATTCATAATACCATCGATTAAATACATCTTAATGTACAGTTCTGACAGACTTTGATCGCGTATACATATAAACCTCTCCAGGTCTCTTAATTCACCATATCAATTCAGCATGATATTGATTGGTTGGTGTTAGTTTTTACACAAATCTGGTCTAAATTTTAGAGCGTCCGCCTCGGGAATGGGAGGTCGGTCGTTAGTTCGATCAAAGGCCGCGACATACCCAAGTCGTAAAAAAGGAGCTGTTACAGCCCCTTGCTTGGCGTTCAGCATATAAGGGTAGTTCCAGGACTGGTTGGCACGGTGTCAGGATAATGTGACTGGTTGTGTCACACTTCTTCGGCGTGACATTGTGCTGTGGCAGCAGTATATCTGTCTCAAATAGACATAGTCTCTAAATGACTGAAATACTGTTGACGGGACGTTAATCCATATAAACATAAAACTACATTCTGTCATATGATTTCAACAATTAGTTTGTTCAGATCATGAATATATTTAAATAAAAACATACCTAAAACAAGAAATTAATGCAAATGTTTTTTTTTTTGAGAATAGAAACCTGTTTTCAAACAGGCTCCCTCAATGTCGCCTGTCATCAACAATTGCTGCAAATGACTTGAAATCACTGGGAAGCATCTGAGGAAACCTGGCAAGAATTAGCCTTGGGATATTTTAAAACTTGTTAAAATAAACGTTATTCATGCAATATTCTTGTTACCATGAGAGCTAAAAGAAAACTATTTGGAACATTTTTCCTTGAACAAATTTCGCTTTGTACAAAGGATCATCTTGTGGCCCTCAATCATAAAAGCCCGAACGACTTTGCTTCCTTAAAAATGAATTTACCAGGATTGGGCTTATTTCCTCATACAGGGTGATCCAAACATTTTGTTACACTTTGAAACATTTATAACTTAAAAATCAGATTAAAATGTTAAGTGATTTCTTGTACAGAGCAATGTACAATCATTATAAATTAATAGACTGAGCTAGATTTGATTTATATCAATGAAAACTGTAAGACTGTCCAATGCCGCTGTCCAGACGGGCATTCTTTTGTACACTCCTCTCTCTATTTCTCCAGATCCCTAATTTTATCCCTTTCTCATATCTCTTTTATATGTCTTTTGTTTCTGAATGTTAATATAATTTTAGATAAACAAATGTATATGTTAATATTAATTATGTCAGAAAATTGGTTTTAAGTAAAGTGTTTGACCTTTGTCTTGTGGGTTTCTTCAATAACTATATTTAATTATTTACTTATGACACATCGAGTCTACAAACTGACTTCAGAGATAAATTTTACGTAAAACTGACAGCACTCGCCTACAGCATATTATGAACGCGTGAAATCTGAAGATGACTTCTAAAAGCATATCCATTTCATGTAATCAAATTTTTCAACTCCTAAAGGTGCATCATAATTAATGATTAGCTACTATTTTAAATTAGTTTGTCCTACTTGATCGTCCGATGAAATTCCTGTATTTAGTTCGAAATCTGAAAAAAAAATTATTGCATAAAATTGACCGTTATATCATGGTATGGAGAAAATATGGTGCCTTCGTGACCAAAGAAAATATTGAGCGGAGTTTGGTGCGATGGCGAATGATTACGTCTTTGACTCATGTTTTGTTGGCTAAAAATATGAATGTAACGTTGACTCTTAACCATACTTAAAGCATCACGTGTGCTGTCAGTCAAACAGGAGGCGATTCCATAAAGCGAGGTCAAAGGCGAAGCCGTATGGCGTACGTGACAAACTGTAAATATATTTTCGTTTATCCGCTTCGCGTCGCATGCGATAAACTTCATAAACTTTAAAATATAAACGATAACTAATTCGTAAATTTCTCTCTACAGATATTCCAAAATTGACAAAACTCATATAATTTTACTGCTTCCTTAAACGAAAAAAATCATTATATTACATATTAATGAATAATTGAAGAATAACTGAGAAAATGACAGTGAAAATAATGCGCGTACATGGATATATAAAATTAGATTATATAAATGATAATCTTTGAATTATTCGTTTTAAACGACTGCTTTCCTAGCTAAAAGTTACTAATATCACTTAATTAGCACTCTCATATATCACCCAAATGAGTGTGCAATAAAGATCAGTTGATCAGTTGTTAAATTTCATATTAGATGTATCACGTAAAAAATTATGCAAATTAAGATACATGTATTATCAACCATTCTCTCAACATGACTGATTTTGCAACGAGATAGGATTATGAAGTCTTAAAGCCTTACCGGTATATAATGTCGAAGGCAAAATAAATAAATAAATAAATAAATAAATAAATAAATAAATAAATAACATTCTTTTGTACACTCCTCTCTCTATTTCTCCAGATCCCTAATTTTATCCCTTTCTCATATCTCTTTTATATGTCTTTTGTTTCTGAATGTTAATATAATTTTAGATAAACAAATGTATATGTTAATATTAATTATGTCAGAAAATTGGTTTTAAGTAAAGTGTTTGTCCTTTGTCTTGTGGGTTTCTTCAATAACTATATTTAATTATTTACTTATGACACATCGAGTCTACAAACTGACTTCAGAGATAAATTTTACGTAAAACTGACAGCACTCGCCTACAGCATATTATGAACGCGTGAAATCTGAAGATGACTTCTAAAAGCATATCCATTTCATGTAATCAAATTTTTCAACTCCTAAAGGTGCATCATAATTAATGATTAGCTACTATTTTAAATTAGTTTGTCCTACTTGATCGTCCGATGAAATTCCTGTATTTAGTTCGAAATCTAAAAACAAATTATTGCATAAAATTGACCGTTATATCATGGTATGGAGAAAATATGGTGCCTTCGTGACCAAAGAAAAATATGAGCGGAGTTTGGTGCGATGGCGAATGATTACGTCTTTGACTCATGTTTTGTTGGCTAAAAATATGAATGTAACGTTGACTCTTAACCATACTTAAAGCATCACGTGTGCTGTCAGTCAAACAGGAGGCGAATCCATAAAGCGAGGTCAAAGGCGAAGCCGTATGGCGTACGTGACAAACTGTAAATATATTTTCGTTTATCCGCTTCGCGTCGCATGCGATAAACTTCATAAACTTTAAAATATAAACGATAACTAATTCGTAAATTTCTCTCTACAGATATTCCAAAATTGACAAAACTCATATAATTTTACTGCTTCCTTAAACGAAAAAAATCATTATATTACATATTAATGAATAATTGAAGAATAACTGAGAAAATGACAGTGAAAATAATGCGCGTACATGGATATATAAAATTAGATTATATAAATGATAATCTTTGAATTATTCGTTTTAAACGACTGCTTTCCTAGCTAAAAGTTACTAATATCACTTAATTAGCATCAACCATTCTCTCAACATGACTGATTTTGCAACGAGATAGGATTATGAAGTCTTAAAGCCTTACCGGTATATAATGTCGAAGGCAAAATAAATAAATAAATAAATAAATAAATAAAATAAATAAATAACATTCTTTTGTACACTCCTCTCTCTATTTCTCCAGATCCCTAATTTTATCCCTTTCTCATATCTCTTTTATATGTCTTTTGTTTCTGAATGTTAATATAATTTTAGATAAACAAATGTATATGTTAATATTAATTATGTCAGAAAATTGGTTTTAAGTAAAGTGTTTGTCCTTTGTCTTGCGAGTTTCTTCAATAACTATATTTAATTATTTACTTATGACACATCGAGTCTACAAACTGACTTCAGAGATAAATTTTACGTAAAACTGACAGCACTCGCCTACAGCATATTATGAACGCGTGAAATCTGAAGATGACTTCTAAAAGCATATCCATTTCATGTAATCAAATTTTTCAACTCCTAAAGGTGCATCATAATTAATGATTAGCTACTATTTTAAATTAGTTTGTCCTACTTGATCATCCGATGAAATTCCTGTATTTAGTTCGAAATCTGAAAAAAAAATTATTGCATAAAATTGACCGTTATATCATGGTATGGAGAAAATATGGTGCCTTCGTGACCAAAGAAAAATATGAGCGGAGTTTGGTGCGATGGCGAATGATTACGTCTTTGACTCATGTTTTGTTGGCTAAAAATATGAATGTAACGTTGACTCTTAACCATACTTAAAGCATCACGTGTGCTGTCAGTCAAACAGGAGGCGATTCCATAAAGCGAGGTCAAAGGCGAAGCCGTATGGCGTACGTGACAAACTGTAAATATATTTTCGTTTATCCGCTTCGCGTCGCATGCGATAAACTTCATAAACTTTAAAATATAAACGATAACTAATTCGTAAATTTCTCTCTACAGATATTCCAAAATTGACAAAACTCATATAATTTTACTGCTTCCTTAAACGAAAAAAATCATTATATTACATATTAATGAATAATTGAAGAATAACTGAGAAAATGACAGTGAAAATAATGCGCGTACATGGATATATAAAATTAGATTATATAAATGATAATCTTTGAATTATTCGTTTTAAACGACTGCTTTCCTAGCTAAAAGTTACTAATATCACTTAATTAGCACTCTCATATATCACCCAAATGAGTGTGCAATAAAGATCAGTTGATCAGTTGTTAAATTTCATATTAGATGTATCACGTAAAAAATTATGCAAATTAAGATACATGTATTATCAACCATTCTCTCAACATGACTGATTTTGCAACGAGATAGGATTATGAAGTCTTAAAGCCTTACCGGTATATAATGTCGAAGGCAAAATAAATAAATAAATAAATAAATAAATAAATAAATAAATAAATAAATAAATAAATAAATAAATAAATAAATAATAAACTTGTATTTGACCCTCAAGGTAAGTACGTTGCAAAATTAAAAGACACGTAAATAAGATTAAAAAAACAGTATACCCGCCATGAAATGGCAATGGACGCCTGTTCGTGTGTGTGTGTGTGTGTGTGTGTGATCCGGCTGCAACTTTGTTGTGTATCGTTGTGTTTTGCATTTACTTTGCACAAGGGATTTTAAAAAAAGATGATATGTTGTGAACAAAAACCAGGTGGCTAGCTGGAATGACAAGGTCACAGTTCTCGGTTGACCTTAAAATCGTGTCCCAGCTGTGTTTCGAAATGTGCCGCGAACAAGAACCAGGTAGCTCAAGTTCAAAAGTTTTTTTTCCAAGATTTACAAAGTAAACAACATTTGACAAATAACATATCAACTAGCTTGGAGGTCAACGTCACATCAGTCAGTTGACCTTTAAATCACTTCCGGGCTACAACTTTGTTGTCAATGTTCGAGCTTTGAAATAACAAAATATCTGCAGGACTAGGCAATATGTCACAAGCACAAACAAGGTTGCTAGCTTCAAGGTCAGGGTCAGAACTCAGTTGACCTTCGTTTGATCATAAAATATGCTCACAATTATGTTCTAGCTTTTACTTTGTATTGTATGGTCGTGATTTAGAATAACTTGGCACAAATGATCCTTAGGACAAAATGATGTGTTTTAAACAAGGTTGTAAACAAGAACAATATTGCAAGGCTGAAGGTAAAGATATCATCACTCGGTTGACTTTAAAATTTTGTGCAAGCAATCGTGTGCTGGCTGTTTCTTTGTTGTATATGGTCGTGTTTTGAAATTGTTTGACCCAACTGATCCTTAGGACCAAATCAGTATGATAATGAACTGCTTTTTGTGCATCTGCTATGAAATTGCAATGGTCATATGATGTTAAACTTGCCTGTGCGTGTGTCTGTGTTTTAGTCTGGCCAAACAATAGTGTCCCGGCTGTAATTTACTTGTATATGGTTGTGTTTTAAAAATAACCTGGCACAAGGGATCCTGATTACAAAACAATGTGTCCATGTGTTTCAAACAAGAATCAGGTCGCTAGCTTGAAGATCAAGGTTACATGACACGATTGAGATCAGAGTCTCAGCGATTATTTGATATTAAATTCATCTTTATATTTTCAGTTTCTCATCATATTCACTAACAAAATATTAAATAAAACAGTGACGGGGGCATCCATGTCCCATTGACATATCCTAGATCTGTTAGTATCAATCCGGCAGAAATTAAAGAAAATCAGCGGTGTTAATCATATTATACATCATTTAAGACTTGTTAAATTGATGCTCAACTTATAAAAGACAAGTTTTTTTCTCTCACCCTTATGTCGTACGTAGTGATTTCTAACAACAATTTCTGTATGTATTGTGCAGCATAAAGCTATCCCCATATTGCAGAACGGTTCGTATCAGATACAGACTGGTCTTAAGCTGTGCATTGTAGTGGATGTTGTATGGTGGAAGTGATTTTCTTTTTGTAAGCCGAATGAAGCACGCATGTGTAGAGGTCGTCATGCAATGCCAGTGGCCTCTGTCCTATGTCGTCAATTATGTCCAGTGGCAAGTGTTGATTCTTGCATTTTTTTGTTGTGTGTGTGAGGGGGGGGGGGGGGAAAATATGTTTGACTTTCCCGGTACAGAGAAAATTGTCTGTAAGTGTCACTCTTGGAAAGCCTGATATAGTATACCCTTCCCTAAACAAAACATGTCTTGTGTTGTTAATCTCCAGCCCCACACAGAGTAAAATATTTCGTTCATTCTGCTGTTTCATGACACTTGAATAATGGCTTCTGTTAAAGGGCATTTCTTCAGAATAAATGCAATTTCCAAAGACTTGACCTTTAAGTGACAGGTATGATACTGTGGTTATCTATGCAGAATAGGCTGGTCGGAATTGGATCTTTTATAATACAAAACGATTGATGTATATATATATTGTCCTTTATTCTCCCTCGTGTGTTATTGTAATGATCTCACAAGATAGTACTTAAGATTAGGCAAGAATTATCATTAGTTTAGCAATTTCGACCCACGCAAGTAAAATATGTAAAGCACTTAACAGTAGAATTTTTTTTTGCAGAAGTTGACTTTAAGAATTCGTATCTACTACAGTAACTAAATTGTCCCTCTGAAGTGAAGGTACTTGAATGACAGGGACGGGAAACTTAACCAAAACTCTGTTTGCCATACTATTATGCTCTTTCTTGTTGAATTTATGTCTACAATCTACAAGATATATACCTCTGTTCTTTGCGATTGTCTTTCACGCCATTCATTGACTTGTTTAAAGAGTCTTCTAGAATCAATGTAGCAAATTCAAATACATGTATTTTCGATATTTGCTGTCTTTTAGAGTTGCTGAAGCATCCATCATTATAATTAGGCAATACGCGAAACCATTAATTTTCGTCACCCAACTAATGGATAGTATGTCACAATATTGAACAGAGAACATGTTGAATGATGGTCTAGTTCGTGTAATTCATGTTCATCTCACGTTAAATACTTTTCAAGGAGTTCGTGTATGAGAAGCTTATATACTCTTTCTTCTTAATAAATACATATAGTTTGCTAAACTTATTTGGGAAGCAAATTCTTCCGATTTCTTTTGAAGGTTTCTGGGCTGGACCAGTACTTGTCGCCTAGGAAGGCCATGGAAAATCCTTGCCCCAATGATACTAAGGACCTTCGGAACCACATCCATGTACATACCAATGTACCACGGCGCCTGCTGATTGACTGCATATTCAAAATGGTTGCTTTATTTTATAACCGTATAATTGCTGTATCAAAATCAGACATTTAATAACCTCAGAGGGACTTTTTATTTTCAAATCAAGACTCCTTGGATGAAAAAATAAATATGCCACAAAATTGAAAAAATAAGGAAATGATATTAAGGCAATTATATACATTCACGACTCTCTCTCTCGACAGCAAACTATTCTTGGAGCCGGAAACTGGCATTTTGGGTGAAGGTCTCTATACAGCTGTCATTCTCCCAGAGGCAATCTTGAGTAACAAGAAATTGGGTACATATAGAAGATACTGCATACTGATTGACATAGCAAACTTCGTGTTCTATGGAGTTGTAATTGTTTCCAAACGAAGTTTGGCATCGGCACCCAAGGTCATACAATTGATTGGAAACCATTTTTATATGGAGGCGGCAGTGGTTTTTGGAAATGCTGGTCTCTGTAGTCCCCTCTATCAGTGAGAATACATAAAGTGACATTTCTCCAGACATACTGACCTCTAAGTCTTGTTGGGTCTAATAAACGGAACTTGCACTAGGAAGGATCTGAAATGAAGAAGCTCTTGATGACCAAACAGTTGCGTGACAAAGACTTTAAAACCAGACAGTACAGTTGGTTGAGAAGGAAATGTTGTGTGACAGGAACCGTGAGGATTAGGTTTTGCAGAAGATTCAACGTTGAATGTATAAACTTTGACAGGGCTGGCATAAAATGCAGGTACCGTTGAAGTTGTCATTTGTGAATGAGGATGTTGATTTTTCACTGGTTGTGTAAGGAAAATGAGAATATTTCACGCATCTTTATGGAAGATTTTACGGCGATTGTGAAGCTGGTTTCAACTCCTCAACACTTAGGACCTTAATTATTATTCACCCCAAGAAGCAGCCCGAATCATTTCATCAACCGGTTAGGCCGACTTATTGGACCGGGAAACATAAGAATCATACCTTCTGCAAAGATGGGCAAGAAATTAAAGAAATTGCATTTTATAACGCCTTTCTTGCATTCATTAAAATGTAATAAAATGAGGAAATCTTGTTAGTTAAAGTAAAAATAAACATTGTATATATTTTTTAAACATTTAATTTATAAAGAATTCATTTAATTTCATGTATGTGTACTTTTATTACATAATACTGTTTATTGTTAATATTGTAATACCTTAGGATGTCTTTTTAAACAATGCCAATTTCACGTAAAGTGGTGGAAATTAAACACCAGGTCAAAATCTCAAATCATATGAACAACAAAGTTCGGAATGGCAGATATTTATATACTTATACTTCCCCGTCACTTATTGCAGGAGAAAGTCTAAGGCCAAAATCAGATTACACCATATGCCATATCTATTTGTGCATGCCGAAGTACATAATAACCTTTGTTTTGTATATGTACACGTAAGAGCGTATCTCTCTCTCTCTCTCTCGCGAGATTTGTACATGTAGTTGAAAAGTATTTCATTTCAGCCTCAATTGCAATTGTGTTGTAAATCCTTATCGAGGATTTTTTCAATTTAAACTCCCATTAATTGTTAATAATTTTGAAAAAAAAATACATGTTTAATACCGGTAATCACCCTGGATTATAAATGCCCATATAAATATTCCATAATTCGATTATTATAAGCAGACAACAAAAGTTTGATTTGAAATAATTTACCACAAATATTTTATCGATGACTGCAAGGTCATGACATTAGTAGTTGTCATGAATTCAAATGCATCATTTTTACAGTAATTATTCCAAATCAGGTAAAGAAAAAGGGGATAAAACAAAAAGAAAAGAGAAAAAATACATGAATTGGCATATACGAAGGGAACAAGCGAAAATGTATGCCTATGCATCTTCATTATTTCCCTCTTGAAAGTAATATTGAAACAACTTCATTATATTTGAGGTACATACAGAGCTCAGTAATTGATGAAAATTCAGCCTATTACCATTCGATAGATTAGATTAATGCGGATGTGAATTACATGGATAATTAAAACTACATCTTTCAATGACTTGAAAACAAAAGGATCACTAATTATATATTTTTTCAGGTAAAATGGTAATACATTCCATGTTTAAAGGATGGATGGTGAATGGTTGAAATATACCGGAGGAAAATGAAAAGGAACTAAATATGTTGATTTTACAGAGGGAAATAATACAATTATTTATTGAAGCGGAACAAGGTTTTACTTAATAGCATTCATTAGACAAACATTTCAAGGAATATATTTTTTTTTATCAAATTTCACGTTTCAAATAATGTTTGGGATTTTTTTTAACTTTTCAACAAAAGTGGTATTATATCAATCAACATGCTACTTATTTAGAAAATCTTCATAGAACAGTATTACCTTTTCAACGTATTTACATATTTGCATATGCACATTTTAAGAGAACAGAGCAGCTAACATTTTCATGGTCTTTATATATCAAAACATGATTTTTTTTATAATTCGGTGAATTAATGATAACAAGAGCTCTCAGAGGACAGCACGCTCGACTATTCCAGCATCTTGACTCTATTATCGAGATCCTTACCATGCTCTGCATATTCAAATGAAAATGAATTCATTTCTACAATTTAAACGTAATCAAAATCCTAAAAATCATGTAGTTTACCTTACATTTCTTTTCCAGTATAGTATTGTAAATGCCGAAAATAAGCAGAATTTATTGTTCTTCGTTTCGTTTCAAGTCAATATTCTGAATAATTTTTAAGAAATGCCCTGGACAAAAACTCATTAAAAAATAAAATAAAGGGAAATAATCTAAAGGAACAGGAAGAGTCAAGGTTCTTGATTACTGCCTTTTTCCTAGTCACCATCTTTGTATATTTAAAGTTTCAAGTCCAAACCTAGTGTATTTTTATAGTGCTCCGGATAAATATTTATATACATGTATATAAAGTAGAAGAGAGGGAGATAATTAAAAAAAAATGGACAAGATTGGTAATGGTTCTTGGTCACTGCACTTCTCCTAATCACATTCAATCTTTTTTAAGTTTAAGTCAATACCTTTCACAGCTTATGAGTAATAGTCTGGACAAAAATCCATTATTAAATACTGTAAAATCATTTATTTTCGTTGTCAAAAAATTTCGTGGAATATGTGATTTAATCAATTCGTTGGTACATATATCCGTGGAACCATGCATAGAAAACATGAGGTCAATGAAATAAACAGTGTTCGTGGGGATAAATATTCGTGGATAAAGTCATCCACGAAATCATTGAAAATTAGTTCCCCACGAATATTAATGATTCTACAGTAAGCAAGAGCCATGTTGACATGGCCATCCTCCGCCGAATGCTTGCTCGCAAGATGTGTTGGAGAATATAATATTTTTTTTTAATTATTTGGTAACGAAGACTGGTGTTTGAAGTGATTTTAGATATAAAACCCATGTGAAGACCTACTTGTTCCCCTATTTTTAGGTCTATAGGTAAAATGATAAGGTCACTGTGACCTCTTATTGACTTTTTTCTTCACCTTAACTATTTCAATTATTAACAAAGGGCAATAATTCAAATATTATGAAAGGTAGAATTATCATTCTTATGCACTGCACTCCTCCTCAAAGAAAACTATCATCTTATGAAGTTTCTTAAATATTTGTTGACTTATGGTCCGGGCAAAAATTAAGCCTGAAAAATAACAAAGGGCAATTACTCATTATGAAAGTTGTATTCCTGTGAAGTATCCCAACTGATATCTCTTAAATAATGTCGAGGCTCGGATCAAAATGGTCGGAAGGACGGACAAAAAAGGGACCAAGTAGAGTTATGATTCTTGGTCACTGTACTTCTCCTAGTCACTATCTATGTATATTTAAAGTTTTAAGTCAATACTTTGAATGTTTTTTGAGTTATGCTCCGGCCAAACATCTATTACAGAATAGAAGAAAGGAGAGATAATTAAAGATGGGACAGTGTAAAGTTATGGTTCTTGATTATTGCACTTCTCCTACAATCGTAACTACTCGGCCTTATCCGTCGGTGGTCGGATACAAGGCTCGTACGTAAATGTAGGAATACACCTGTGAGTTGGTTGACGAAGAACGCAAATAAAAGATATAGTTCTCTAAACCTTTCGTTTTACCACCTATTTGAGGTTTTGACGATTAAACGAGATGATTTGTAAACATGTTACAATTGATGCAGTCGATTTTTTTCCATTCAGGAAGGATTTCAAACAAGAATGTAATGTTATGAAAGTGTCATAATTCGGATAGTATGCCGAATCGGACAAAACAACAAACAAAATGGCAGCTTCCTTTGAGACCTGTGTTGACTTCGCATTGATAAAGATGAAAGTGAACTTCAGTCTGAAAGGAAAGCAGCTTGAATGCTTACGAAGTATATATGATAAACAATCATGTGTGGCCGATTTTGCCAACCGGCTATGGAAAGAGCTTAATCTTTCAAATATTTCTGCCAGAAACAGTACAGAAGGTAAGTCATAAACTTAACTCAAAATTGAAAGAGCTATAGATGTTTAAAGGAGAACAGACTTATAAAGGCAGTGAGGGTTGGTTAAGGGGTGAATGGAGACCAGCATTTCCTTCAAATATTCTGTCATATATTTAAACTTCCTCAAAAATATTACATGGAAAGACCAAATGTCACGATGAATGTAAGGTGTCAGTGGAATTCAAAATTATGCCAGGGAGTTTAGTTTCCCCAGGTTTTTGGCAACCATCTTCGTTTGTGAGAATCTCGTATAACATGTATGCACCTTTCCAAAATATATAAAAGTGGTAATTGTGCAGCATCTGACTTACCCCAAGCTCAGGGGCTACCAAATTTCCAGGCAAGTCTACCCAAAAATATTTATAAATAGTAGTCCAGAACTCTGATTTATATTATATGAAATGAGACTTTTTGAAGGAATTGTAAGTCTTTTAATGTAATTTTAATTATCACAATGCCTGTAAATTAGCTGTTATTTTCTGATATTTTCAGACTTGAACCAATGATTGTCATAGTTGTTGCCCCATTAAATGCTATAATGGAGGAACAAGTTCTGGCTATGGCATCAAGAGACATAATGGCCTGTTTTCTTTCTGTGAGTGGGAATATTGGCACCACATATCATGAAGGAAGTGACAGTGAAGAGGAGGAAGAAGAGGAAAAGCCCCTGTCCTTACCCAAGGCTGTAACCCTTGACGATATGAAGGGTGGCAAGTTTTGCATCATTTATGCTCACCCAGAAGCTCTGCATACAAAAGTAGTCAGGAGAATGCTGCATATGCCACTGTTTCAAGACAGAGTATGTGCTATTGCTGTAGATGAGGCACATATGATAACATAATGGTAAGTTCCATGGGAGATCTCCAAACTTGTTACTTTTAAACATTAATATAGTGCAGAGATCTCGATTGGGAGAAGTTTTTGCCTGTTTTTTTTTTGTTTTTTTTTTTTTTTACTGGGGTAAAAATTCCATGGTGATAACAAATCTATTATATATATTGTATAATCAATTTGAGATCACTTCTCCCAAAGTTCTTACAAAAGAAGAAGTCTGTTTGTGAGTCAGATCACTTTTCTCATTTGAAATAGATTCGTAGATAGTACGGTTTGTAAGCTTTTATCACACTATGTTGGAAACACACAAATTTCGAAGGCATGCATGTTTTCATAAGAAACCATAAGTGTAAAAATTGATAGCTCCTTCATTTCAGAAAAGAAATCCTTTAATAATATGTAACATGTAAAGTATGTTTATTCTATACCAATTAGGGAAGAAAATGCAAAGAATATAATCATGGTAGTTCCAGGACTGGGCCAGGTGTCAGGATTATGTGCCTGGATATCATGCAACATGACTATGGTGTAGTACTGCAGTATGGCAGCACTATTTCTCCTGTAGACATAGTTTCAACGGGATGGAAACCCTGTGCCTGGGACGTTAAACTCAACAAAAGCTGTACAAATTGATTGTGCCAAATGTAATATAAGCAATGCACAGTGTTTTATCCCAGTTGCAATGATATAACAGTTTTAACAGTAACTGTTATAATCAACATGTATTGGAATAAATATACATTAATTATGACTTGACATGTTTAACCCTTTACTTCCTGATAGCTTTCAACCGCAAATCCAGATCAGCATGCACTTCAATGCAGTCATATTTGGATCTAAACTGGTTGCTTCTATTCAATAAGGTTATTCCTGATCAAGAAAAGAACATTGCAGACCCTGATCATGTGCATGGATGTGCAGGCTGATCTAGATCTACACTGGTGTATCAATGAAGTAAAGGGTTAAAATTCAAAATTATTTTAAGATACTTTCCATTTTCATTCAGGGGAGAAGAATTCAGACCAGCTTTCAAGAAGCATGGAGAGCTGACCTGTATTTTCCCAGATTGTGGGCATCTTGCCTTAACAGCTACATCAACACCGACAAGAATCAAAGAATTGGCTGCCACACTGCAATACCAGAATCTACATTTAGTAACTGTAAATCCTGATAGGCCAAACATATACATTGAAATTCAAAAGAGGCTGCCTAATATTCAAAAATATGAAAAGTATGATGAACTTCTCAAACCAGTTGCTGAGGAACTGTGTCTTAAATTGAAAGCATTTCCTGTGACAATTATATATGTAGAGAGCCTTGAGTCACTAGGATACTGTTATAGATATCTAGATCACATATTAAATGAAAAGCAATATGTTGGAGAATCCATACCTGAAAATAGAATATTTGCCCAATATCACAAGGATTATACAGTAGCTATGAAACGTCACATTGTTGCAGAGTTAGCCAAGGATGATCCTACAGTACGTTTGATATTAGCAACTGTTGCTCTAGGATAGGACTATGCTCCGTCAATAATACATGCAAGGCCACCAACAAGTTTAGAATGCTACATGCAGGAAATAGGCAGAGCCGGCCGAAAAGGTCAGCCTGCAATAGCCCTTATGTATTTTAACAACAGTGATATATCTAAATCTAGGAAGGGAATGACTGACCACGTTATTGAATTTTGTAGAAATGAAGATACATGTCTGCGGTTGTTTTTACTGAAATATTTTGTCTTGAAACAGAGCAACACACTGTTGTGAAACTGAGCAAATAATATGCTTCCTGGTATAGATTAATAGATTATCATGACTTTACCTGGTTATTTTCAGCAATTTAAACAATTTTTACCAATTTTGTTGCTTGATAACTTGAATCTCATTTTTAATTTTATAGATTAGATATATAATAAGATTTGCAGTTGCTTTTTACTTACGCCGAAGATGTTTCTTGTTTGAATTTGTTCGTGACAGTCAATATATGTATTTTCAGACAAAGTCATTTGATACACACACATAAAATTTTTTTTTAATTGCAAGTTATTGGGTTGGGGAGCAATGATGTGTTTTTGGGCAACTTGATCGTCCGTCGTCCATCGTCCGTCAACAATTTTGATGTTTACACACTAGAGGCCACAATTTTGATCCAATCTTCCTCAAACTTGGTCAGAAAGTTTGTCTTGATGATATCTTGAACCCTTTCGAAAATGGGTCAGGTTGGATCAAAAAGTAGGTCAGAAGGTCAAATCTTAGAAAAATCTTGTTTACACACTAGAGGCCACAATTTTGATCTAATCTTCCTCAAACTTGGTCAGAATGTTTGTCTTGATGATATCTTGAACCCTTTCGATAATGGGTCAGGTTGGATCCAAAAGTAGGTCAGAAGGTCAAATCTTAGAAAACTCTTGTTTACACATTATAGGCCACAATTTTGATCCAATCTTCCTCAAACTTGGTCAGAAAGTTTGTCTTGATGATATCTTGAACCCTTTCGAAAATGGGTCAGGTTGATCAAAAGTAGGTCAGAGGTCAAATCTTAGAAAATCTTGTTTACACATAAGCCACAATTTTGATCCAATCTTCTCAAACTTGGTCAGAATGTTTGTCTTGATGATATCTTGAACCCTTTTGAAAATGGGTCAGGTTGGATCCAAAAGTAGGTCAGTAGGTCAAATCTTAGAAAAATCTTGTTTACACACTGGAAGCCACAATTTTGATCCAATCTTCTTCAAACTTGGTCAGAATGTTTGTCTTATGATATTTTGAACCCTTTGAAAATGGGTCAGGTTGGATCAAAAGTAGGTCAGTAGGTCAAATCTTAAAAAATCTTGTTTACACACTAGAGGCTACAATTTTAACCCAATCTTCCTCAAACTTAGTCAGAATGTTTGTCTTGATGATATCTCGAACCAGTTAGAAAATGGTCAATAGGTCAAAGCTTAGAAAAATCTTGTTTACACACTAAAGGCCACATTTTAATGCAATCTTCCTCAAACTTGGTCAGAATGTTTGTCATGATGATATCTTTTGTGGATGGGGTCAGAAAATTCCTGAACATTGTTGCACCTCATCATCTTAATTCTAAAGCAATCTGTTTTGTACAGGCAATGAATGATACTTTTCTCAGGTGAGCGATCTAGGGCCATCTTGGCCCTCTTGTTACATATGTGTGTGTGTTTGTCTCTCTCTCTCTTTACCATACATGCAACTGAAATTTAAGTGGCATTAGCTACATGTCTTTCACTCAAAGTTAATGTTTAAGTTAAAAATAATATCCTTATTAAGAGTATGAAAAGACGGAACTCTTCATAAAAGGAAGATAAAAAATCAATAATGCAATGTTGAATTAAAATTTAGTTTAAATAACCAAAATATTTTAATCTCAATAGTTTCTTAAATCTTAGTCATGAACACATAAAAATATGGTACCATTTCACTTTTGAAAATAAATACATTTGCCCAGGACTTATAGATCAATCATTCAGTAACCATATTGGCTAAATACATATACATATACAGATTTACACATGAAGTCAACTTTAAAACCAAAGATATAATTTTTTGAATTGATAAAATCTGTAATAATTCCCTTTGATGACTTGAATATAACGGTATTATTTAAAGAAGACCACCACATGTTGATGCCAACGCTTGTCTGATTGTTTCTTATTAAAAGGGGGAGATAAATTGGGTAAAATGGATCAAAGAGTTATGGCCCTTGATGGAAATGTAGCCTTTGTGATAGTGAACAAGTATATTAAGATTGATGATTAAAGCTTTAACGGTTTAGCAGTTATGGTCAAGGCTAAAGTTTCACCACCACAACTACACCAGAATGATGACAATACCTAGAATTTTTTTCTTTGAAAAACAGACAAGCTAAAAATACATTGTTAAACTAAGTTAATCATCAATATTAGAACAAAAATGAAAAGGAAATTATAATAATAATATCTAACAAGAGGGCCATGATGGCCCTGAATCGCTCACCTGATTATAAATGAGCAACATATGTTGGATTTTTCATATTGACCTACTTTTTGACCCCACATGACCCACTTTTGAACTTGTCCAAGATTTTATGGAAACAGACATTCTGACCAAGTTTCATGAAGATATGGCTAAAAATGTGGCCTCTAGAGTGTTAACAAGATTTTTCTAAGATTTGACCTCATGACTTACTTTTTGACCCCACATGACCCAATTTCGAAATTGTGTAAGTTTTTATGGAGACAAACATTCTGACCAAGTTTCATAAAGATTGGGCCAAAAATGTGGCCTCTATAGTATTAACAAGGTTTTTATAAGACTTGACCTCGTGACCTACTTTTTGACCCCACATGACCCAATTTCGAACTTGTCCAAGATTTTATGGAGAGAAACATTCTGACCAAGTTTCATGAAGATTGGCCTAAAAATATGGCCTCTAGAGTGTTAACAAGCCAAATTGTTGACGACGCACGACGGACGCCGGACGAAGGGCCATCACAAAAGCTCACCCTTGAGCACGTTGTGCTCAGGTGAGCTAAAAATCAGATCCAAAGAATTTTGAAATTAGCATCCCTTAAAATATATGGGAAAGCCCATATAAGTGTCCCTTACAAACAATACTATCAAAAACAAATATTTGGATCTTAATACATGTAATTAACAAAAACACTGAAGATTAATCAGTCTAGAGTCAATATTGCCAGAAGAAAAAAAAATAGTGACCTCGAAACTTGATATTTTGGTAATATATGTAATTCAATTTCCTAAGCACAACATAATCATAAACATGACTTTGGCCTGTGACATCATCACAATCTCATTAATGTCATCTATACAGTTTCTAACAATACACACACTGCATATAAAGTGTACCAAGGACACCAGGGTCAAATGTTAGAAAAGGCTCTGTTTGCGCATGTGTAAATTGAAATCATATTGAACTCAAATGTAAATTTGTGATTGAAATAATTTTCAGTGAGCAATTATTTTCTATGTGATGGTTTGAGGGTACTGAATATATGTGCTTCTTGTATGTTTTACAGAGTTTCACTTGATTTCAGTGTTCCCAGACACTCCCATATGGGGGTATTTTACCCCCATATTGGTCTTCAGTACCCCCAGTTTTAAGAGCTTTGCTACAAATCTCTTACAGAAGGGGTACAAAAGTTCAAGAAAAGCACAAATTTTACCCCCACTTTCAGATCTTAGTATGAACACTGTGATTGATATAGTTTTATATTAGTCAGTAGATGTTTGTATTTCAATGTTGTACACGTAAGTCATGATCATGACCTACTTAACGCTTAACGTGTACGTCGGTCTCGGCATGTGTAATAAACTTCTTGACTGTACGTGTAATACATGGTTGTAAACTTCAAAATGATAGAAAAGGGGGAGACAGTGGGGCCAGAGGAAGCAGTATGCTTATTGTAAGCTGTCCATTAAAACATTTATTTATTTTTCTAGTTAAGCATAGCATACTCAGTAATTTTGATATTGTTCTACTTTCGGTTTGACGATATCCCCCTAACGTGATAACAAGTACAAAAATAGCCTGTCGTGTCTTAAATTCATAGTCTACGACAACATATTGTTTCCAAATGGAGTTGATTATACTGACCAAGCATAGTTCATAGTATTGTACATAGCATAGTACGATATTGTCATTTCATTCTTACCTCTTGAACTTCCTGAATGCATCCAGTTTCTGCCAACAATATCTGCAAATTAAACTAATCCTCCCGACATATAATGGGAAAATGTCAGTTATGACAGGCTTTATTTCTTTGCTTTTTCTACCAATAACATGGTATACATCCCTGTTTTGCTGTACACAACGAACACGTTTTGTTATGTACCGGTACTTCCATCTTTCCTCCATATTAAAGATGTCCGACAATATGGCGGCTACCGTAATAAATCCGAGTCTATTTCGTAGAAATGGGCGAGGTGTTCCGAATGCTTCTCCTAGTCACCATCTATGCATATTTTAAGTTTCAAATCAATGCCTTGTATAGTTTTTGAGTTATGATTCTGACAAAAATCAAATAAAGGAAAATAATCATTAGTAAAATGGGACAATGTTTAGTTGTGGTTCTTGGTCAATGCACTTTCTCTTGTTGACCTCTATCCTTACAAAAAGTTTCAAATGTATATCACATTTTATAAGAACGTTTTGACCCGTGAAAGAAATAGTTAACGCCGACGCTGACAGATGGCTTGTTTATTCTATGAATAGTCGAGCCAAAATGGGAAGAAATAAATCAATACTCATTTTCAATTCTTATACTGAATCTCTGATATGACGGAATGAAATCATTGTAGTATTTAGACAATTGCCATCATGTTTTAAACAGGATTTGTATGTATGATAATATTTATTTGTATGATTGTAAGAGCCCATTGCATTGACCCTAACCCATGATCCCAGTTGACGGGCAAATAAAATAGTTGTAAACTTTAGAACAGAGCAACAGTACCTCGCATTCCTACATGATATTCTGGGAGTTTGGTATCATTACTATAGCAAATAATACAAAATACCAATTAATGCCTAATAAGGAATTTTTAGCCTTTTCTTTTGCGGTGTAGTCTAGATTTATTTTTCATCTTGACGATACCGTCTGAATACCTTAGGCTAGTATTCAAGATGTTTATCTTATCCCATTTTAGTATTGTACTCTGTTGCTTTGTTTGGAATTAAGTCTATATCTACAAAATAGTTCATCGCGAAAATAGTAAAACTATCAATATTAATCTTCAGTATAATTTCCTAACAAGAAAAACAAAAATTCGCCCCCACCAATGCTGGTATAAGCTATTGCCCTTTACACAAATGTTCGTGAAGCTATGTACACCAATGGTATCCGGTACGTTGACTTGACCGAAAAAACCGCCGCATTAAAGAAATAAACGAAAAAATAACAACAACAACAAAAAAAAAACCTTATATATAATAAAAATGTAGGTAACTTTTTTCATTGAAATCGTACATTATGTCGTTTCAGTTGCTGTAACTCCTTTGATTATTGATAGATTTTCATAAAATTGGTCTTATTTGGGTGGAAGGGCCAAAAAAAGACATACAGGGACAAAAACACCCCCTTGCCTGAATAATCGCCTACAAATGTTCGCGAATTCAAAAACGCGTTTGGTCGGAAGAGATCTGACCGACAGAATTCCGAGTAAAACTAAAGCAAAACTAAAGCCTCAATATCAGTGTTGAATTGTATGGACAGATACTGATGAAAGAAACAAATATACCTAAAATGGACACTTGTGTTGATTTGAAATCCATTGTTTTGAGAAGATTTTGTAACTAAATCGAAAACAAAACTATATCCGCAATGTCACCGAGACGCTCGATAGAAACTGTAGAGAATCCGCAGTTTAATCGTTGCTGATCATCGGTCAAGGTCAAGTCGGATTAATTTTTAAAAAGGCAGGAAATAGGCTTCAAAAGATGAAAAATGAAATAACAAGTATTCATTTTTGGTTTATATTTGTTACTTTTATCAGTATCTGTCCTGATATTGTAGCTTTAGTTTTTCTTTGGTTTTACACAAAAGAGATTGGCGAGATTCCATCGGTCAGATCTCCTCTGACCAAACGCGTTTTCGACTTCGCGAACTGTTATAGCGCGATCCTTATATTTACAGTTTGAGTTCGGTGAAACATCCCTGCCAGTCATCTGACTGAGTAGAAAGCATTTTTTATTAGACCGAGATGAAATCTGTCAGACATGCCTACCGGTCTGACACCTTTCGCGAAGTCTGTAATTATACTTTTAAAAATATTCTTTCCATGAATTGTATTTTTCAACTGGACAGTTGTTAAGTTATACAAGGTATCAAAATGTATATTTCAGTGAAACAAATGTACATTATATTAATATAACAGTTTAATATGTTTTATCTCAACTTACTATTGTCTTAAGCGCAATTCCAATATATTTTCATATTTTGTCTTTTATGTACAAAAATTCCCATTACAATAAATTACTTTTGTTTTAACTATTGGTTTATGTAGTCACCACATTTCTGACGATGGGACTGGTGTTTACTTTAATATATAGGCTTATTTTAGAAATTACTTCAACAAATTTTGAATCCATTCATTCTCTGTAGCACAAAGGAACTAGGAAATTTGGAGATTTTTTGTAGAAAAATGTTTTATCTTTTGTTATAAAATCTAGAAATGAGGGTCTCTTACATAACATGATAGTATAGTTTCATTTATAACCGTTATTGGAAGGATATACTAGTACATGTTTCGAGTATGAAACTGAATATTCGAGAATGTGTAATAGTCTTAAATATTCCGTTCAAATATGTTAGGGTCATACAATCCCAATCCATTCATTGGACTGTCATAGCAAATCATAATTGTCGCACGAAAAATAAGTAAATTATCATTTGATGATTATTAGCAATAACATCCCAATACAAAATAACGAGCGTTTTCAAAGGTGTTTTATGATTGAAAAAGATTGGAAACAAATGTGTAAATTTAATGGAATGGGAAGAATACAATTATAAGAGGTTCGAAGCATAGTTACTATTTATGTTTAGACTATTTTATTTAGTCATTTATTCTTTTCTCAAATTCAAATGATACTGATTTAACAATCATCAACAACGGTAACAACAAAATCAAACAAAAATCACAATGCTATTGCAGATAATAATGTTGATATACTTAAAGGAAAAGAGTACGACAAAAATGCAATGTTAACCCCAGAAGCCAGATATAATATTTTACCGAACCATTCTTCTTAATTATATATTTATAAACTTAATTTAAACTCCGTCTAATAAATTCAACTAATCGATACGAACAGTTTCTTCTTCTTTATCTTACCCTTCAATATATATTTACCATTGATTTTCCGTAATGTTATAATTTTTCAAAACATATTTGACTTTCTGACTGTTTTTCAATTTTCAGTGATAAAAGATCAACTACAGTTTGTACTTTTATTAGCGTAAAAATAATATTTACAAAGCAAGGAGAGGAACTTTGAAGTTTTAATTGGTCGTACTTGGGAATACCGAATCTGCTTTAACTCCAAACTCCCAAAGTATAACCACTATGTAATTATGATTAAACCACGTGTTTAAGCTAACTTATGCTTCCTGTTGAAAACAAGACGTTTCTAAAGAAATTTTGTTAAAATTGTTTCCTTAGTATTTCAAACACAGCAAAAATACAATACAAGCTAAAGCGAACGAAAGGTTTGAATTTAAGGTTTTGCGTTGCACTGTAAAATATTTGGACAAAACTATTTTATAATTTGATAGTTTGTAAAGAAATAAATACAAGAAACACATGGAAATAAAAAAAGATTTCATCGATTCCTTGGTGTATCCAATGCTTTTCTTAGAATTCGTGGAAGATTGTTTTCCGTTGAACATCTGGCTATCATAGAACGCGACAATTACACAAGATTTGCAAAATTATACCATTATATGAAAAGTAACATTTATACTTCATATCAATGTAAGTAATAATAATACATAATGTTTGGATACGATTATATGGGTTCCTTAATCTCCTAAGGTATAATTACGTCAAGTCGAAATATGAAGGCAATTCGAGTCTAGTGGGAATGCTTCGTCTGGATTCTGCTCATATGGGTCCATCTGAAGCCTGTTTCCTGGCTTATTGATCACAAGATGTGGCTTGGTCACTTAATTGTTATCATTTACAAGTCACAATATGATAATAGCACTCTGAATCACATCGTTATTATGCCCATTTGGCAACTTTGTTCAACCAATTATGTACTATCAGGATGCAAGTAAGTATGTTGTTTTTCAATCAACTGCGTGGGAAGCATAATACGAATGGTGAGTAATAACTGGGAACTTTTCTTATGTTCGTGTCAGTTTCAAATATACACTTATCCAACATTTATGGAATGTCTGTTTTACATATTTATTTTTGTTATGCCATTATTCTTCATTATTCATGCTCACAATGTTCAAAGTATTCCATATCATAAAAAACATATGCACCTCTAGAATGTCCTAATATGTCGATTGGTTTATGTATATACTCGTACAATTGATAATGATACACAGTATTTAAACTTTAGATAAAACTCTATTACAAAAGCATCTGAATAATGCTGGTATTTTAAATTATGACTTTCAACAAACAGTTTTAAAATCACCATTGTCTAATCACTAGCTGATCTATTTACGGAACACGTGGTTGAATTGAAGGGGTCAGTGCAAGATGGTACCTATCTCCAGTTTTTGAAATAGTGAGAAAAATGCGTTTTTGTTGAAGTTTTGTTGAAGTGTGATAAAACTCAAATATCCCAGTACGGATGAAAAAATCATTTAAATGTTTATTTAATGATTTAGTGAAATGTAGGGCATTTTGCATTATTTATAACAAAATGTGGTTTTATGAATTATGTTTCGGCAAAAAGGGACCTAAGTCCAAAATGCATTGTGATAAGAGTAAGAAGTTGCAAGCTTAATTTCTTCAAATGGGCTTACTGATTAATTAAATTTTCTGAATTCACCTTCATATTTGAATTTGCTTCAATCATACATAACCTATCATCGGAACCCAGTGTCGCTAAATACACTTTATTTCTTAATCGGCCATGTATTGTTTGACATATGAAACGGCACGTTATATACAGGTAATAATATTGGGTTCGAAAATCAACTTAATTTTGCTTTTGTATATACAATGAGGAGTATTAACAATACTATACGTGATTTCATTGGTCAGCAAGTAGCTGATTAATATTTATGAAAATGAATTTTTGACAGTTTAATTTACATGGTATATTCGGTAGTGACAGCGGATTACATTCTTTAGGTTCCAACAATGTATGTAACCTAATTTTAGTTACTCACGTAACTAAAGACTGAAGTGACGTTGGAAGAGGATTTTAAATATATTGCATGTTACTACGATTTTAGGGTGAAATAAATAATTTGGACATTTTGAAACTGATATCAACATTTATTGACATAAACTCGATTTTTCAGGGGCCTTCGTGGCCGAGAAGGTTAAGTCGCTGACTTTAATACTCACTCAGCCCCTCACCGTGTGGTTTCGAATCCCGGCATGGTCATTCGGATATTTATGCGAGGAAACCTTCCAGCAGGCTTACGGTAGGTCGGTAGTTCTACCCGGATGCCGTGCATTCGGGCTCTTCTTCCTCGTGTAATTAAGTGGACGTCGCTAATTGACTGAAATACTGTCGAAGCGAAGGTAAACTCACATAGTCAAGTTGATTTTTTCAAACTGTATTTTGAAATTAAACTTGAAAAAAAAGAAGAAATATATAACACTGAAATGAATACGATATTAACAAAACATGTCAAAATGCCTTACTGTGCGATTTCTAGCCATTATACATTGCAAACAGTGCAGACCCAGATCAGCAATGCAATGTGATCTTTGATCAGAATCTTCATTATTTGCAGTCTAAAAGAACTTATTTATATTATGCTTGATAAACAGTGTAGACCCTGATAAGATGCACGTTTCTATTAAATCAGCTGATCTTATCTAAATTGTCTGAAGATCTTTAAGGTTGTAGCATAATACGGTATATGAGAGTCAATAAAATCTGATAAAAATGTGTTGTTTTTTTTTCACGTTGAATGAACTGAACTAATGAACTAAAATACATAAGCAGATATAACCATTAAAACCATACACATTTACAAGTTTTGCACAGAGTGTTTGTCCATATCTGTCAGATTACTTAAAGTTGTCTGATCAGGGTATGCACTGTTTAGCAATTTGATTTGTTTGTCCAGATTTTGTTATACAAATAAATTTGATAAACAAACCAGATAAAACACTAAAAACTGCCAGAAGCTTTTAGGTATTTACTCAACGTAATCATCTTCATAATCAGATTCATTGTCATTATCCTGATTTGTATGTGGACGATACATGTAAAACTCGGAAACTTCTCTGCCCAGTAACCACCTTTGAACTAAATCATTTAAGTCTTTGTATTTTGAAGACTTGATGCATATTCGAGTATCATATTTCTGACTTGTCTGTAAGTTTCTAGGTTTCACCCCACGTTTGAGTAGTTTCACCTTTTTTCCAACTTTCAAGATAATTGTGCGTGTATCTACACCATACCTCATCATGATGCTCCTTTAATATTTCTCTTCCGGATATTGGGTCTATTTCCTCATTAGCACCATATGAGTACCACATAACAGATCTCTCACTTTAACCTTTTCACCTTCAGTTGATGCAAAATTTTCCTTTAGGACCTTATTCCCATACTTTTATAATTTTGTATGTCTTGTCCATTAATTTGCACCAGTTCGAAGGGCTGAACTGTTCGACTCTGTTCGATTATTTTGACATAATCTTTTGGAAGCTGCGGATGTTCCGTTTCTTCCTCTCCTCAATAAAAGCAAAATCTCTGTCGTTAGGTAAGTATGTGTGACCCTTTACGACAAAGAAATGATAAAAACGTTGACTTGACTTTTCGGGATTTGCACATAACCCGGCTAAAAAGCTATCATGGCCCTTTTTGGTTTTGACCACTTCATCCGTCACTGAACAAAACAAGGCGATTTGTTTCACTGTGTCTGCTCAGTATTGTCTTTTAAAAGACATGAACATACCTCTGAAGAGCCTCTTTGTGCTGTAGATTCATCCCATATATGTATGATCCCATCACCTGTTTTAAATTCATGGACACCAAAATTATATGTCTACACTGCATCATGTAGAAAAAGATCACTAGCTGTGACCCATGGTACAGGAACATTATTTTTGAAGTCGAATGTGTAGGCATCTATGTCTTTATGGACCCTTGCCTCCTCAGTGAAATGTTTGAGTTTGTCATAAGAACCCTGGGCCTTTCTTAAATGCCCCTCCTTTTCTTTTTCTAGATTGGACTTTCTATTGCTATCAGAGGCATTGTCAGAATCTTTAATTGAAAGTTCTAACTGATCACACCTTGAACATATATCTGTACGCGGCATGCCTAAACTAATGTTTAAATCTGAATTGAAAACATCTGAATATAGCCATAGCTTTATTGTTGGTGACACTTTCTGTTTTGTGCGTAATTTCTCTAGTTCTTCTGGTTCATACATACCGAGATATAGAAGCCATATTCGTCTAATATGGATGTCATTTTCCTTTAAATCTTCTAAATGTAAAGTTTAGAGCTTCGTCCGGGAAGCTTTCGTGAAAACAGTTGATATGAAAATATCTCTTGACAATCAATGAATCGACATCTTACGTAATACTGTCGGTTTGGTAATCTTAAGAGATACGGACCAGTCTGTATACATTGTTCCCATAAATAATTTGCAACATCATGCAGCATCTAGTAATGCCTGCTCTTAACTCTCAGTGTCACTCTCTCCTGATATAGACATAAGGCTAACTGCAATGGAAATAAGAATTCAGTTGAAATCTGAACACCATTATATCTATTACAACACAAAAGATCTTATGTTTGAAAGCTTTGTAAACAAAGATGAGACGTTGGAGCGTTCATGTCCAAGCTTACACTTTGGACAACTGAAATCAAAATCTAAACATAAAACGCTTAAGAGTTAACAATTTATTCATCATTCAGACATAGGTAGGATTCAAACTTTGAAATATCAACCAGAAAAACTAAAAAAGAAAAACTAAGGTCCTAGCTCCATTTTTTATTCTGCCTTTTCCTCTTGACTACAAATTGTTGAAACTCCAGTAGGACAATATCTATAATATTTTGGCTAACATAAATAGTTTCGTTTGAAAAATTGTTTAAAATAGTTGCAACAAAAGAGATCTATATCCATTCAGAAACTTACAAGTTGACATTTTCTCTCTTTTTATATTTTTGCTTGAATCCGTTTTTCAAATTTGCAACAAAATATAAATTTGAAACACACACACACAAATTAAGTCTTAAACATATAAGAACTCCATATTCTTCAGACTGACCCTCATTTGTCCGACGTTACATGTGGAGTTTATGTTTACGCGAATATGCAACAAAGGTCCTTAATCCATCGTGGAGTTTGGACTTTTGTCACATTTTTGTGAAAGCCATTTTTTCTCGTAGCAATTACACTTGGTTGACCTTTATTATGTGGAGAAAGTTGTTTTTTATGCCACAAATTATAAATAAATAAAAATGGTGATAGATACCCTCTTGCACTGACTCCTTCAATTGTGACCCGCTTACCATACTGAGAACAGTAGGATACCGCGATAGTTTCCAGACATCTTTGTAGACTACGCCGATATCACAGGGCTGTCAATAGTGATACAGAGGGTATTTGTAGATTCAGTTATACATATTTAAATAAAGCAGACGCTTCCTTCATGTGTATTCTTTAACGCATGCTTTCTTTATACGAAGATACACACTAATTCAAAGATTTCATCTCAGTACATGTCAGATTTTTTTTAAAGTTAACATGTCTAATATGCTGCTTGCGAAAATTAAATTTGGAACGATTCTACGTAGTTGTAAAATACATTCGACATCTAATTACCCGGCAACTAAATGTACATAACATGTATGTAATATACTGAGGTTAGTAAGATGCCATTCATTTTATGAATCTTTTTTTTTTTATTAGACACCGAACCGAAACTTCGGAAAGGAAGATAATGTAGATTAAGCGTTATTCGTCTTGTATTTTTTTTTCTTTCCAGTTTCGCCTAATATGTGCAGGCTATGTCCCACGATTTATATTTCACTCATAAGCACTTTACAATGCAAAAATACTATTTGCTGTGGCACAGTGCAGTTACGATGTCACAAAATTTGTAATTGAGATATTATTTTTAGTGAGTGGTGAGTTTCGAGTAAGAAAAGTGAGTTTCGAGTCTGAAAATGTGAGTTTTGAGTTGAAAAAGTAAGTTTCGAGTCTGGAAAAAGTGAATTTAGAGTTAAAAAAAGTGAGTTTCGAATCAGAACAGATTTCAACTAAGTGTATTGTACAGTGACCGGTTATGAATAAAAATGCATATGTTTTAAATTTGTATTGGCGTCTGTGTATATTTTTAAAACAACTGGTCTAAGTCCAGTATAACTAGAAAACACAGAACTTACACTCAGAAATTCCTGTACATTGCCCAAATGCTGCATGCCTCGTTCTGAAATAAACCGTTTTGAAAAAAATGGGGCCATTTTTTTCTCAACATTTTATCATAATTTATTGGTTTAGTATATTTTAGATATATGAAACCAGATGTTATTTTCGTAGCCGCAACATTATTTACGCGAAAAAAGCTTACTTTCGTTACCTTTACCGACCTATTTTGGCACTGGCACTGGCACCTGAAAGTCGGTAAAAAATCTGTGTCGACAACTATAAAAATTAATTCATGCATGATATTGTATAAGCGATATTTTGATTAATACTAACTCTGTGAGAGACCTCTGGAAACGTTTGGTGGTGAACGGAAGATAACAATGTATTACAAATAGATTTACAGAATATCTTAAACTGTACTCGAACTCACCCTTCTTGCCTCGAAACTCACTTTTTCTTACTTAAAACTTACCTTTTCTTGACTCCAAGCTCACTTTTTTTTTAAACTCGAAACTCACCTTTTCCGACTCGAAACTCACCTTTTCTAAAACGAAACTCACTTTTCCAGACTCGAAACTCACTTTTTCTAATCCGAAACTCACTTTTTCTAACTAGAAACTCACTTTTCCAAACTCGAAACTGGTATGGCATGTTATTTCTGAATCGTCTCTGAAGATCTGCAATAAAAAGTATGGACATTTCTGTTGAGAAATTGGATGAAAATGATATGGCTTTAGTCTTTGAATGCATAAATATTTGTTGACATTCTGTCAATGATTGAATTCGGTTAAGATTTACACATTTTATATTGTGTCAGAGAAATAAAAGTATATTCTAAATTCTTATTATATCATTTAGTGTAACAAGTCATGTTTCAATGCATAAGCTGATTCATGTTTTAATGCATAAGCATGTTTAGTATTGACAGCTACAATACAATCATATTCTCAGAGCATGATTATTTCTCTTACCATTTTTTTCTCCAAATTAACCTGTTTGTTATTCAAAACAGAAATAATTACATAATTAAAATTACCTGTGTTCTCTCCACTCATGGTATTACACTCATCAAAGCCTACAAAGTAGGCCTTCTTGATGTCCGCCTCTTTCCTGTGCAGAAAAGTCTCTATAGGCTCCATCAAGGATGCGATCTATCACAATGTTATCTGCCGGAAAACGAATCAGTACAGCAAAATGTTCTTTGTGGGCTTCATCAGATGATTCGTCAGCAAGAAGTGAATAGAATGGGGCTGATCGCACCTTCAACTTCACTTTCTCCTCCAAAATCTGATCTATGGATGTAAGAATGTTTGACACTGTTGATGATGAAGCTTACTTGATACGGTTGACCTTACTTTCAGTGTAAGAAGTGAGACTTGGGGCTTTCAAGTCGATAAGAAAGCCAAGTAGCGGAATGTCAAGTAGAGCTGAGTGACCGTAAAATAGTACAGTTTCACCAGACTTGTCCATATATGCTCGATTTGTTTCCACGATTTGAAACTTGTAGGTTTTGCTTTATTTTGCGGTAAAAGTTCAAAAACTCTTGGAGTAGATAACAAGTTAGCATGCCCATACTTTATCTCAGCTGTTAAGTGGGGGTCATTTTTAATCGCTTTTCCAACTTTCTGGTAGGGTGATCACCTAAAGTTGAACTTTTGATGAAGATATTGTCTGACTTCTGGGCAAATATTCTCACATTTTACAACAATAGCCACCCTTTGCTTTACTATAGTAAAGCCAGCTGTCTCTGCGTTCGTATTTCGACGAAGAAAACTAGTGTTGATCTGGAACTAAACAAATATCTTCTTGTTCTGTGATTAGTCTGACTGATTATCGTCGATACTGACATTTGAAGGGTTGTTATCATCACACTTGGATTGCAGATCAGCGACATTACCTTTTTCTGTCGACGCTTCAGCAATTTCGCCCGACGCTTCTTCGATGGGAGAGATGCAGTACATTACGGTATAAGCGCTTGCGACCGAAACAGAACGTCAATTTTCTTGACCATTTCTTGTTTTATTATAATTATTTTCCTGTAATATTTCGCGTTGTGCGACATCGCGAAAACCGATTAAATTCCGCTCATCAGAATGATGCCCTGTTTAGCGGAATATGTTACAGAAATCAATACGCTGGGGTTGGGTAAAGTGGTGATAATTTTCTAATAATCTTATTTTTTTTTTTTTTTTTTTTTTTTGTTTGCTCATTGAATAGGGAATTTTCTCCTTAAAATTGGGAAAAACACACTTTTTGTGATTGGGATTGGGAATATCAGTCGTCAAAACGCCCCCAACCCCTACAAACAACAACAACAACCTATATATGGACAGTGTATTGATGCATGTCTACAAATTGTCAAATTCACCGTATTCTTTCTGATGCCATATCAGTTTTGAATTACATGTAAAATCAAATAAATGATTTTGCAGTCTTCATTTCATGCAGTGGGTTCATCGACTATACAGCTTTACCCCTGATCATCCGGCTACTAGTTTCTATCTGTCGATCTTCTTTGGAGTCTTTCATTCCGCTTAAGGCAGCCAACAATATTGCGACACGGAATAATACCGCTAATTCAGGTAGATCTACCCATTCAGACATGGGTAAAATGAAACAATGCGAGGTAAATTTCTTGCTCAAGAAAAAAGCAGTGTCCTTTAGCCAGACTCGAACCCGGGACCCCTTGATCCAGAAGCGAATGCCTACCACTGGACCACTGCTACTCACAATATAGTTTATTGATTATTTTTTTGTCTTAAATTATAACTCCGTGTATTAAAAATAATTCGGCTAAAACACGGTATTGGTGCTGAAATGTGTTCTTTAATAGGCAAAAAGAAAAAAGAAGTACAGTATAGGAATATGGAAGAAAAAAATCAAACGACTTATTAGTTTTAATTCATTTTCAAATTACACATAGAAGAAATATTCTTAAAAAAGAAGATATAAGAGTATCTTACCAACGCATATTAGACTAAATTTAGCATTAATTGACCTCAACCGGGCTGCATTGTGTGACTTCAAATTGCACATATATCAATGCTTAAAAGACATTTTAATGACTTATCCTGAAAGACATGAAAGCAGTTTCAATAATCATTTTTTTTTTACCAAAAAGGACAATCATATAATAGAGTATGTAATTTACCTATGATAGCAGAAAACAATCATTTATGAAGCTGAAATCTGATCATAGATCTTTGATAACAACACAATTGATATAAATATGAAAATTGCATCAGGAAAAGTGAACAATGTCTTTTGGCAGATTTTAGCAAATACAATGTCATTATGAATTTGAAGAGAAAATCCATAATCTTCTACTAGTTTCTTTAATTTAAATTGCAAAATATAAAATCGTTTTTAAGATTGTACAAATTCTATAGCATTATTCAATAGGAAATGTGAATTTGAATTGAATCAAAACGAGACTGTATAACGTGCAAAATAGCATTTTTTGGAGCATTTTATCTTATTTCCCTAACGGGCAATGTTAGGGACTTGAAACTGTCAGGGACACAAGATCTGTCAATGCCATGATGCATAACTTCTATCAGGAATTCTTTTGTCACACAGTGTGTGTGTGTGAGTGTGTGTTGTTTTTTTTTTTTCTCTTGTAATATAAGTATCACATAAAAATGAAATCAGCATTAATAATTGCTTTTTACCAATCATTTTAAGTAAGTAACATTCATTGTCTTTTCTTTAAAATTTATTTTATTTCAGATTCAGGAAATGTCTACTAACTGATATCCATATATACTTTAAATTCAAACATGCAAGTGGTCACCTCGAGCACCGTAGCTGATGGATATACATATATACTTGAAATCAAGAAATGCACTGTCATTTTTGTGGCGCCTGACTAGAGTCGGCTGCGGCGGCGTCCCCATCTGCTTGTCCGGAGCATAACTTTGTCACCATAACTTGGAATGGCTTGAGACTTGATATGTATGTTTCTTGCAATGACCCAGAGTGCAGTGCACAATAACCATAACTCTACCTTGTGCGCTTTTGAGTTATTCCCCTTTGATCGATTTTCTTTGAGCATTTCTTGTCCGGGGCATAACTTTTTCATCATAAGTTTGAATGACCTGAGAGTTGATATGTATGTTTCTTGCAATGGCTCGGAGTGATACCCCATCCTTAAAAGAAAGTGACAAACTGGCATCTTTACTGTCAACAGATAAGTCATTGTCAGGCGACACATGCTACTCCTGGAGTTCTAGTTCTGTCAAGAGACAGTGCAGCTCCTGAATTTCTTATTAAAAGTATTCGTGATATAGGACTTAATAACTGATCAGAGCTATCAAATAGTCGTTGTTAATGACCGTGTTGCATATTCAACTTAATTCCTGTATGTCATGAATCCAGTTTGATGGATCAAGCACGGAAAATAAAGTCTGATCAGCGTGCGATATGAAGAAAAAATCCACGAGTAAGAATAAACACATGGCTATATAAAAATACAGATAAAAACAGCTTCATGTCGCCAGTTTATTTCAAACGAACTGAAAACAATCATGATAGGTTTTTCATTTGTTTTAAAAATTATAAAAGAAAAAAAGAAAATGTTTCCTACCATCCTCAAAAGTGCAATAGGACCATAATATTCGAGTAACTACGGAAACGTATAAGTGCCACATGAAACTAATTACTTTTTTTTTTCGCGGCTTATCTGCACGACCATCGTGCATATAGACACAGCCAATATTTAAAAAGATTGTGTAAAATTTACAGTTTAATATGTAAAGTTACAATTAAAACTGTTAAACTCACACTTTTTTCTGAAAAATTCAAACGTTTTTTTTTTCTGTAAAATTAACAGTTAAAACTGTAAAATTCAAACTTTTTCTATGAACTTTACAGTTTAATCTGTAAAATTTATAGATTAAATTGTAAATTTTGCAAATTAAACTTTCAAATTTTACGGAAAAAATGTGAATTTTACAGTTTAATTTTACAGATTAAAGTGTCGAAAATATAAAAAAATAATAAGTGTCAATGTGGTTCTACGCTTCCGTAGGTAACAGACCATTTAAATGATTTATCTATCTCCTTTGGAAAAGTTGGAAGTCTTTCTTGGAATGGTTGGAACATTCGATAATTGAATGCATGAGTATGTCGTCATTCCTAAAATATTGTAATGATTTTCACCATTAAGTTTTTAGATAGCCACATTAGTTTTCTTATGTAAATACTCTGTACAAATAATAGTTGATGGTGCCATAAAATTTCCATAAATATCTGAAAATTCGATGAGTCGCATTTTAATCAATTGAAAAAAAAACAACAGTTGGTTAGATTTTCTAAATATTACGCGGAAAAACGTCGCAGAACGATTTATGACGCACACATCCTACATGCTTATGAAAACAACAAAAATGACACATTTTATGAAATTTTTTGACTGACAAATATTCTTTGCATATCATTTTTCCCTGCTTTCAAGCACAAGCAATCCATCTTGACATAATTTGCAGTTTCATGTTAAGGTCTGCTTGACATTACCGCTGTATGATTAAGGTTTATTTCACAAGAAAATATTGTTCTTTGTAGAAATGCGATCGTTAAATAATATCAGTGAAAATAGAAGAAATCCCATGGATTTGAGTGATAATGGACTCCCGAGTTTTCAATATTGATATGAAATCAAGATTTCATATGAGAATTGCATGTTTGTAACTGTTTAACAGATGGAAGCTTCTAAAGGTAACGATGAACTGGATGAATTTCGTGGTTGTAATGAAAGTGTAGGGTCAAAAGGGAACACAACAAAATCGACAATTGTTTGCGAAGGAGTCCTTTTTGATATAAAATTATTTCTCCACTAATTTTGCAAAAGCTGACTCTACCTGGATGCCTCCGTACATTTGGGGTCTTCCTCCATATGTTATTAGCTGGACGTCGCTATATGACTGAAATACTGTCAAAGCGACGGTAAACTCAAATAGTCAAGTCAAGTCATTTGGTCTAATTTCTTACTATGGTGAAATGCAAATGCTCTCCCGTGTAATGCATATTATAGTGTCATCGTTTTAACTTAACATATCAAATTAAAAACTGACATTTATACATAAATACCACACTGACAAATCACAGCATCCATACATACCAAATCCTCAACATTGTCGTATTTGTCTTGGAAAAGTAGTAACTTTACCTCTGTATATAGATTTTGGATCAAATTACAGGAAATACATACCTCTTTGCGTATGGTAAAGTGATCGAACTTTGGTAAAAGTGAAGAGATCAATGACATGACACGATACGATTTTTTTATTTCATAAAACTTAATACAATGCTTATAGCAAACAAACAGATAAACAACGGTAGGGGTGAGTGCAAATTTAACAGTTAAACAGTGAATTGAAGGAATACATGTTTTAACAATATAAGTGGCAATAAATCACTTTGTGGTAATAGTTTAATGTTAAAAATCCAAATAATATAATATTCATATTTATAAATATAATGAACTGTTACAGTATTAGAAACTGTTGTGGAAAACATGTATGTCAATGAAACCTTTTATGAATGAATTATCATGTTTAATCACGTACTAACAAATTATCACTTATCCCGTGTACATGTACAGAAATATAGTGATACATGTAAAAGGCCGGCATTTTGTGTGGGAGAATGTTGTGTGGGAGCATGCTGCGTGGGAGATATGTAATAACACGTAATGATGATAACTGTGAAATGATACAGTAAAACAAAATAAAACAAATACAACACGTTTGTAACACAGAATTTTATATCCGGGAAAATTATTTATAGAAAGTTGTCAAAACGAAAGAAATATACATATCCATGGACTACAATTTCAATACAGCATGGGTAAAGCAAAATTATGGTTAATATTAATTATGAAATATATGAAGATGAAATTGTTGTTGTATTGGGGTTTTACCGTCACTGCGATAGTATTTCAATCATATAGCGACGTCAAGCTAATTACACGTGGAGGAAGACTCCGAGTAAACAGAGGTACCCGGGTAGAACCACCGACCTACCGCAAGCCAACTGGAAGGCTTCCTCACATGAAAAATCCGAAGTCCCTTCCGGGATTCGAACCCACAGCGGTGAGGGGCTGAGAGATTTGTAGTCCGAAGATGAAATTGACATTATGGTTAAATTACCAGTTAACCGTAGCATCGTGATGAAAGTACAAGCTAAATGAAATACTTAAGAATCTCGGAAGCGAAAGCATAGCTGAGAATATTTCATTGATATATTTGACCAGTAACACTGTAGTGTCTTTCAGTCTTTTCACTGTTTCGCTTTTTTACTTAAAGAATGTGTAACAGTTATTGTATTCAATGCCCTCAACTTTTTATTTGATGTTCACTCTATGGTGATCATTGCATTAATAATTAGTCTCTTGGTTATTATACAGCTTTAGCATTCAATATTAAATGGATACGTTTTTATGGAATGAATTAGGAGCTGAACACACACACACACACACACACACACACATATTAATGTAGCCAAAAATGAAAGTGTGTATCAGTTTAAATGTATACGGAATATCAACTATAATCTCATTTTTGCTCGATGTTCGCGCATTGACTAAACACAAATTTATGATAGTTAATTCAATTTTGTTTTCATGAAAACCATCTTAACGTTAACAGGGCCATAATATTACAAACGTGACCGCGATTTCCTTTATAGAAGGATTGCGCCAAAATGCAACATTATCATTTTAATGAAGGGATATTAATTGTTTCCATGGAAATACAGACATAAAGTTAACTCACTGTTATCAACTTTACACAGTAAAATAGTATGTTGATATTAATTGTTGATTAATTAATTTATTAAACGAGCAATCCCATTTAATATCATATCCGAGATGGAATAAATAAACGAGGCACGATTAAATAAGATGAACACGATTCTGAATTCTCTTCATAAGAACAAACGAAATAATAAAACCAAATTCGTGTTTGTGAATTAAGATTTCTAAAACTATTTCAGCCTTTATACAATCACGTGTGCTTTTCAATATAAATGTTGTGTACTGAATTTTTGCAGTTATTTTTAGGCAAAATATCATGTAAAAATTATTAGTCTCATAATCTTTTTTTTGACCTGACCTGTTTCCAATGATCTTTTGTAAACATTACAGGAAACCACAGCCTTTCGTCATTATTCATTTCCCTGTGGATAAACTTCTAGAATACGGTAGTTTAAAATTACATTCATCTCACATTTTTAACACAAATGTCAATGGTAAGAAATGTAAAGATACGTCATTTTGTTTCCAATGCCCGGGCATTGAAGCGAGTATAAATACATTACACGATGAATTAACAAGGGTCCATGCTCCTTTTTGTCAATAAGTTCTCTTAAATACAAAAAAAATATTATAAACAACAATAATTTTGAGGTACAAATTAGCTTTTTATGTTACAAGCATATCTACATCACTCTTCTATCTACAGCATGACGCCCTATGGTCTGAGTAACATGAAATAATGTAAGCACTTGAGCACAGAATCGAATTCTTAAATAAATGTTGTTGCTCAAGCAATATGTGTATGATAAACTGTTATACAAAAACGTGTTCAATTACCGACGTAGTATATATGAGTACTTCTATATTGATATTTTAAGGATATTATGTTGACCATATTAAATACAAATCTTTGAGTGCTAAGGGAAAGACTATGGGACATGACAACAGCACGGACAAATATAATTCCAAGATTCGCAAGAAAATTGTTACCAATATTATAATTAATTCCAGGTATTCTGTACAGTAAGTCTTGTGATGCCATAAAACGTCACTGAACATAAGACTTGACGTCACAACAATGGAACGAGGGCGGAGCCCGAGTGACTATGTCGTGTAGTTAAAAGCAACTATGAACTAAGCTATTTAACACATAACATTTTCCTTCCACTAACGAATAAACGTCCCAAAAGTGTGAGTTATGTGGTTGCATAATCCACACTTTTTTTTTATTTTTTTTTAAAAAAAGTGTTGGACTACGCGTTGTAGTCCACGGTGACTATGAAAAAAAAATAGCACCTGATTGAACGAGAGGAAAATGTTACATCAGTTGTAAATGTATTTTACAATCTTAAAATAACATAAATTATTTATAACACAATTTTAATCTCAAAAAGGGAAACGGAAAAAAAAAAAAAAAATTAGCATGGCTTATTTTATGATAAGTATATAATAAGTATTCAATCTTACTTTTAGCCAATACTTTCAATTGTTTCATCGCTGTGTGTTAAATCTCTCACTTCACGAACAGTCTTGAAATAATAAGAAGTATCATGCATAAACTACTTTTATGACAGCTATGCGAATACATGAAACCCGACACACATACACAGTGACAAAGAGATACACATAAAAAGTCAATTCAACATAACGCTAATCTGTTATAAACTAGTTCAACCCTTTCTCAGTCAACTGTTATTTCAGAACAGCGGACATGCCAGTGGTGTAGTAGGGCTTAATATATAGATCTTTCGAGTTTACAAGATATTCTGATGTTTTTAACGCTAGAGATATTCTTTTACCCTGAAATTATGTCCCCTTTAAAATGTAGGACAATAAAAAGATATATTTTTACTTTTTTTTAATTTTTTT
>CM037778.1:44287994-44337994 GCA_021229015.1 Solen grandis | reverse complement strand
GAAGCAACATGCATACGAAATAGTTATTTACATCTTAATTTAAAAAATGACAAAGCCCATCTTACACACTCAAAAAAAATAATCTAATTTAGCAGAATCCAAATCAGCAAAATCATCCAACACTAAAATTAAAAGATATGAATCTGGACTATCTCCATAATGCAAAACCTGACCATGAATATGATAATAATTCAGAAATATAAGTTGTGTATCTTCGAACTGTATCAGAAGAAACTGGAGGTAAATTTTAATTTGATTAACTGTCTTATATCCGAATAAAACGCACGTGACTTTTTTAGATTTGAGACAGAAAACTATTGATAGTTACATAGGATAGGGGTAAGCAGATAAAGGACAAATAACTTACAGAGATGCGGTTGGATACACCCTGCAGACTTCGTCAAGCACTTGGTCAAAATATGGAAGTTTGTTCACCCCTTCGTATGTCACAGGTTTGCCTTTAAGAACTTCGTCTATTTCGTCACACAGTTTCTGCTGGACCTCGTCTTGCGTGGCCAAAACATGAGTAAAGAAAGCGAGAACGGCGGAGGTGGTCTCATAGCCCGCGAGCAGGAATGTCATACTTTGGGCCACAATCTCCCGCTCCGTCATCGGCCTGATGCTTTTGTTCTCCGAGTTCGGGAATATCATCAAGTGAACCAGGTCTTGAAACACGTTTTCAGGCTGTAAGGATCGAATTTTATCGTTTTAGATACAATTTGATGAATGCAAATCTGAATCTAACCACAATCAACATGAAGCTGCGACAATATGATTGATCGAATGCTTTACGTACACTTACGCATTATTGCATTATTTTTTAAGCTTCAACCAACAAATCTAGATTTTTAGCAAATAAAATGTGTTGACAGAAGCCGCTACGTCTGCACAAGAACTAATGAAACACACAGGAGTGGCTGAATTTTCAAATTTTACATGACATAAACACTTACCCCGAGCTGTTTTCTAATCTTGATGATGTCGGCGATCTGGTTACGTAGCCATACCACTGGGTTCATACCGAAGAGGAACACGATGTTCTTCAGTGCGAAGATGAAGTAAGACAGGAAAGGAAGCAGCACTGAAACACAAAGGATGTGTATGAGAGAAAGAGAGCGCATAAACATGCATTAGAGGTTTAACTGAAGGGTCTTTTTTCGCAGAACATACTGACAGTATCCAAATACGACGGTAATTGAGAAAGCTACTGTATTGTCCACATGTGAAATAGTTATGTGCAATGTGTTCATTCAAATCTACTGTTCTGCTTATTAATTATATGGTTTGTAAAGATAACAAAACAGAATACTGACAAATCAGGAACTAATGTAGTTTGTTTGTTTGCTGGGTTTAACGTCCCACCGACAGTATTTCAGTCATTTGGAGACGATGTCTACTTGAGACAGGTATAGTGCTGCCACACTGCAGTATCACGCCGTAGACATGTGGCACACCCAGTCACATTATCCTAACACCGGGCCAACCAGTCCTGCAACTACCCTTATATGCTGAGCGCCAAGCAATGGAGCTATAATAGTACCATTTTTTACGACGTTGGTATGTCGCGGCCGGGGATCGAACCTACGACCCCCCCCCCTCCCGAGGCGGACACTCTAACCACTCGGTCACCGGGGGCGGTAGAACTAATGTAAGTAATTGTCTCAATCATTAGACTTTGTTTGGGTTTTATGTCCCACTGACAGTATGTCAGACATTTGGTCATTACCGGTATGTCTACTACAGACATGCAATAGACATGCGACATCATGACACTAGGCCAGTCATTCCTGGAACTGTCCCGTATACATAATAAGCACCAAGCAGGGAGCTACCAATTACTATTCTGCACGACTTTGAAATGTCGCGGCCGGGGGTGGAACTCATGACCCCCCCCCCCCCCCCCCCCCCCCGCATCAGAAGCAAAGCTGTTTCGAATCCTGTAATTCCTTGTGAGCCTCATTTTGCGTTGACAACCTATAAATACAATAACACTTACTGACAAGAGGTTGGATGCAAGTCTTGGAAAGACCATCGAACAATACACGGATATTCTTCAGGAAGAGATCATTTTTGTCCGTCTGTGCGTTTGTTTGTAATCCAAAGCCGCACCGTCCTATAACGTCCAGCGTCAGACATTGGTATAAACTGTAAAAAATCAATTATGTATTCATGTACACGCATGCTATAGTTTAAGATACATATCCCGTATACGTGTTGAATGTGTTGTTCAAGTCCTTTGATATAAATCATAGTTGTAATGAATTGTAATAAAGGTCATTTTCGGCTTCAGATATCACGAAATGTTGACCAAGTCTTAAATAATGCATTAAAAATTAGATACAATGGATCCTTTAAATAAATGATATATCTCATTACCAAATTAAGCTGTTTACAGCATTTTTTTCGCATACTTATTAAAACTTCTTCAGGATTTGAGGACATAATTAAAGTCTTCAATGTCAAGAAACATGAAAGTAACCTACATATCTATTACAACTGTCCTCAAATGTGACGCCCTTTTCGACCAGTGTAGACAAAGTTCAGGCCGACCATGGTCTCCATAAGGATGTGAATCTTGGTCTGCACTGAGCGATAATTACACAATACATTTTCAGCAAGCACTCCCATTAACATCTATTGGAACTGTCCAATATGAAGACAGGACAAGTCCAATTAAGAAATCTATCATTGTAAGGGTTGGCAAAGCGCGTCCAGCAATAACTTTCAGGAAGATCGTGCATACCTATAGACATCGTATTGCTCGTCCTTCTCGCACTGTTGGCTCGTGTTATCCACCAGATGGTCCACGCTGTCGTTAATTGTCGGAAACATCTGTCGGAGTTTTCCGGAACTGAAGGCGGGTGTCAGAGACGTTCGGCTTTTCTTCCACTGGTCTCCATTCTCAAGAAACAAGCCAAGGGCTTTTCGTGGTGCCAGGGGAAATGGCTTAAAAATATAATCAATTAATGCAGAACTTATTTATTAATTGCTAATTTATTTAATCGTATGACTAGCATGTGACTTCATCTTTTGACGAAAAGGTGTCAATAAATTTGAATTGAACGTATCAAACTTTTTTTTTTTTTTTTTTTTTTTTTAATTTATTAATTATTACTTTATTATTATTATTATTATTGTCATAATTACGAATATATATGAAAACGACAACAACAACAAACCATGAATATGCATACCTTTCGACTACGGTAGTTATTGAAGTCTTTCACAAGAATTTGTTTCAGGATATGTGGATCCGATATTGCTACAACAGGGGTCCAACCTTCAAAGTACCTGCGGTGGAGAAATACTCGACAATTAAGCATATACAAGCCATGTAATTATTTGATAAAAATAAACGTAAGAACATGGTGAAGATGCATTACATGGACACACTAAGTAAAAATATAATACTTGTTTTATTCTCACATAAGATTTATACTTAAAAGCATACGTATTTATCTCATCAATTATTTAGTTAAAAACAAAGGAACCTCAAGTCAAAATGTCACCCATTTATATGTTTCACCAATTCACAATATAGTGAACATTTTGCCTATTTATTCAATGGGACACTTACCCGAACACACGTCCGTAGCGTACACCCCAGTCGACAAGACACTGGAGATGACCCTGAAACAGGAAGATACACTTATACCACAGTCCACCTATATCGTAAAATAAAGCACGAAATTGTCTCTTCTGATCCTTTGTTTAACTTTAACTAATCTGCACAAAATCATGTTGTTTTTTATGACTAGCCCTGTAGGATAAATACATTATGGACATCATTAGAAATCAGCTGAAGAGTGCAAACCATACCTGCAAACAAGTACGTATGGTCGTATTTCATCAAAATATCTAATTAATTAATTTCTAAATAATTATTGTAAGTAAGTATGGAAAGTTTATACGTCGACTAAATCAATTACTAAAATGTCCTTTAACAAAAAAAACACACACACACAAAAAAAAATAAAAAATAAAAAAAATGAAGGAATGTGTTCCCATCTTATATAAGATACTTAACGCTTAGTAGTGTTGGTGGTTGGTGGAAATTATACCTTAACTGCTTAAAGACAGTTCAGCGTTTTTTTTTTTTGTTTTTTTTTTTTTGTTTTTTGTTGTTTTTTTTTTTCAAATGACAGACTTGTCTAAAATTTTGCTTATAAGTACTCTAGGCTATAATAAAAGATATATGAAATAAAAAAGGGGGGTCACCATGCTCGTTTTATAGATTTAGCTTAAGGTAAAACATCTCTGTTTGCTAAAATTTGTTGAAAATCAAATCATTAAAAAATTAGAAATATTGCATTCTAGATCTATATACTTTAATAACATATCAAAAAATAATTTCAGAATATTTTATCACAATATGTAACTTGTAATGTGTTTTATAAGGTACATATGAAAAAATTGTCAATTATGCATGGAAAATCATCATTATGTTAGGACCAAAATGCATACAAAAACTACCCAAAAGCTATAAAATTTTATATATATTTTTTTGATAAAAAAATTCTCAAAAACTGACCTTTTTATTGAAATTTTAGCCAAATTTGTACAAAAAACAACAACAACACACACACAATAAAATGTGACTCTTTTGGATCCTCAGCATTTGGCAAATATACTTTTAATCATGTTTATAAGACATGAATCTTAAAATTTAGGGTTCCTTTTTTAACATTCTACATAAAATAAACGAGAATTTCAAATAAATAAATAAAATCAATGGGAACTCGTGGAAACGTCCTTAAGTATTCTTAAGTTTTTCCCTTCTGGAAATCGAATTTAACATGATTGTTTTCCAGTTTTCACATTATTTAAATATAGCAAATAAAATACATTGTGTAAATTTCAAGTAGATTAACGTTATGAAACACTTACAAAATTATTAGATAACTGAATTCAAATATAACACGAAGTTCAAATGGAGAAAGAAAAATAATATGTTAAAATTAAAAGGAGTGTGTAAAAGATACACGTATTAGATAAAACATACTTTTCGCACAATCTCAACCAAGTTTCCCGAAATAAGACTTGGCCTAGGTCCAGGGATATTAAGTCTCTGGAACACCGCAAAGTGCCACCGCAGGTACCTTTGAATAAAATAAATAAAATTAATAATATTTTTCATAAAATAATACGGATGAATTGTTCGTAGAGTTAAATAATGTAAAATAATGTTCATACAATGGTATGTTAATATAAGCTGCCAGTGTATAAAATTAAAATAGAGCTTGTTGCTATGCTTTTTATTTATTTTAGACTCCCATGTCTTCCAAGTAAGAATTCTGTAACTAGTCGCTAAGAAAAATTAATAAATAAATGAATGAATGAATGAATAAAGAAAGACAGAAAGAAAGAAAGAAAGAAAGAAAGAAAGAAAAAAAGGCAAAAGAAAAATCCACAAGTTAATAAAGATACTCACAAGAGACCGAGCGCAAGGGAAACCGCCAAAAAAAATAAACAAATCATTTTCTAAGTGTAAGAATAAAATGGTTCTTATAGAAGTACAAACAGATGATGCAGAATCAGCGGTGATATCCGGTCATTTATTCATATACATCTGTCAATTAAGAAGGAATTGACTTCAGAGAGCATGCGTGAACTTATGGGAGCTTGTCATTGGCTGTATTTACACTGAAGACCATATGATTGGTTGGTTTTGTAATTAAAGTCGGGGTGGTTCCTATGGTATCTTGATTTGAACTTTTCTCCGCTTTACCGATGTTTGTGGTTCTAAATCGGAATCTCGGTGATAAGGGGACGAAAATATTTCACTTCCGATCCTCATCTGATCGACGGATGCGCCAAATATAGAAATTATCTTACCCTAAACTACTTGAACCTGTCGTATTTAGCCGGTCTCTCGGGATTAATGCGATTTTCTGTTTCCAAATTTGGAATTATTATCATAAAGGACTTTGTTTGTAATCCTGGACAATTACCTGATGAGGTGACTAAAATCTAACACGCATGTACTTGAGGCGATTCTATTATTTTGCATGTATTATATCCTATATCATTTACATTGTTTCTTACAAATTTCAAAATATTTTTTGCAATTATTTCATTTACAAAATTGATAAAATTTATTCATATTATATAAATATACATTAAAATTGTCAAACCAGTCATACACCTATTATACTTAACTGTCGGTACACCATAACCCCCTTGCAGTCATAATAAACTGAGAACGTTTGAAAGAAACAACTTATTTACATTGACCGGAAAACTAATGATATAACCTTTGACCCTATTGGAGAAACATCTTTTATGGAGAGGTGTTTATGCGAGTCGCATGTGACTACAGGATAATAAACCTGTATTAAAATCAAAGCTGGAGCAAACAGGAACAATTCAAGGGTAAGCCTAATATTTTGCTTCGTCCTTTTTTAAGGACATCTATATAGCATACAAATTGTGCACCATAGCAGAGATAAAACATGCAGCAATACATCTGTCTCAAGTAGACATGGTCCCGTGTTCTCGAAAATACTTAAGTACAATCTCAGGCTCAGATATGAGCATCTTACTCAAATCCTTATTGAAATTAATGGGCATAGCTTGAGTATAAGTATGAAAATCATACTTAAGTACCATTTTTATCTTCGAGAACAAGGGGCATGGTCTCCAAATGACTGAAATACGTCTACGTGGGACGTTAAACCCAACAAACATATAAGCTATGAACTAATATTAGATATATATGTTGATATTGTGCATATGATTAAGCACGTGAAACGCATGCATTGTTACAGTTGTTTATTATATATTTGTTTATATCCGGAATGTTCCATGACAACCATGACAAAAAACAAACAAACGGATAAACCTTGTAACAGCAATGTAAACACAGTCAAAATGTTCAGTAATGTTTTAAAATTTGAATGATTGAAAAAAGAAACTTAAAATACAAATGTTTACGAAAGCCAAACAGTGCAAATTTAAAAGCAAAAGCAAAAAACAACAACAACAACAACAACAAACTGTCTCTGCGATGTAAGGAAAACGTTATTTCGTAATTACGAGATAACTATCTCTAACGAGATAAGGAAAATATTTTACTGTTTTCTCTTGTCACGATTCGGGTAACTTTTACATTTTTACAATAATTAGGACTTTCTGCCTACAGGCAGAAAGTCATATTGGGTTTGTACTGTTTTTTTATTATTCTTCTTCTTCTTCTTATTCTTTTTTTCTTCCTCTTATATTTGTGTTAATTTCGAGGTGTTGCCATTGACTCAGAACAATGAAAATTTTATGGCATATATTTCAAACCATGGGCTTTCGGATGCAATGAATTGTATAATCATATGACGTCATATAACGTCAGACTTGACGTCACGTGAAAAAGATTGTACGCGGTCTACAGCCATTTTTTCTGGACCGATTTTCATCAAAATTTCACAGAATGTGTATATTAGGCCCTAGTTGTGCATCCCGGTGTCCGTTTTTCAAAATTCGAAAAGTCCATGGTTCTATAGCGAATCCAATATTCGAACCAAGGTCGTAAATTTTTAAATGCTTATAAAATCTGTCCTATTTAAGATAGAAAGTTGATTTTTAGTCAGTATATAGGTCTCTAGAAGTTTTAAAGATTTTGTGAAAATAAATGTCATATGACGTCACGTGACGTCATTATATGATAATGTATTTCTAATATTAACAAGAATATTTCTATATGTTGAAATTGTCGAAGGGCAATGAAAATTTAATGACACATGCTTCAAATGCTGAAATTTTGATTTCTATGATTTTCATATGCCTATGACGTCATATGACGTCACACTTGAAATATGCAACAAAAGTTTGTACGCGGTCTGCAGCCATTGTTTATGAACCGATTTTCATCAAATTTTCACAGAATGTGTATATTAAGTTCTAGTTGTGCATCCCGGTGTCCTTTTTTCAAAATTCGAAAAGTCCATAGTTCTATAGCGAATCCAAGATTCGAACCAAGGTCGTAAATTTTTAAATGCTCAAAAATCGGTCCTATTTGAGATAGAAAAGTGATATTTGGTCAGTATATAGGTCTCTGGGAGTCTTAAACATTTTGTAAAAATAAACGTCATATGACGTCACGTGACGTCATTATATGATAATGTATTTCTAATATTAACAATGGTATTTCTATATGTTGAAATTGTCGAAGGGCAATGAAAATTTAATGACACATGATTCAGATGCTGAAATTTCGATTTCAATGATTTTCAAAAGCCTATGACGTCATATGACGTCACATTTGAAATTGACTACGAAAGTTTGTACACGGTCCCCATTTTTAAAATTCAAAAGTAAGACTATGGCGGATCCAAGATTCGAACCAAGGACGTCAATTTTTAAATGCTTATAAAAACTGTCCTATTTGAGATAGAAAGTTGAAATTTTGTCAGTTAGTAGGTCTCTGGGTGTCTAACAATTATATGAAAATAAACGTCATATGACGTCACGTGACGTCATTTTATTATTATTATTATTCTTTTCTTCTTCCTAACTAAACGCTTATTTTAATATGTTTCAATAGTCCTAGGACGATGAAATTTTTATGGGTTATTAGTCACGTGAGGAAATTTTGATTTCAATGATTATTAGCAGCCTCTGAAGTCACATGACGTCACAGCTAAAAATAGTGAAAAATGGTGTTCGCGCTCTACAGCCGTCATTTATGGTCGGATTGTCTTCAAATTTACACAGATGGTACATCTTGAAACTAAGGTGTGCATATCCTGTCAGCTAACCGAAATTCCGAAAGACCGAAGTTCTGTGGCTGAAATAAGATTCGAACATAGGACCGAAAATTTCATTTTAGGATTAAAGAGCTTTAGGATGAGATAGAAAGTTGAAACTTACACAGTTTGCAGTTCTGCAGAATTTCTACATATATTTTGAGTCGTGACGTCATATGACGTTATGTTACGTCATAAGCATACTTCTTAATTTTTATTTTAGTGCAATGATTTCGACATGATGCCAGTTGTTCAGAATAATGAAAATTTCAGAGTTATGACAGTAAGTATGCGCTTTTGAACAAAAGCATCTTCAGCACCCTATGACGTCATATGACGTCAGAGCTAAAAATAGTGAAAAATGGTGTTCACGCTCTACAGCCGCCATTTATGGTCGGATTGTCTTCAAATTTTCACAGATGGTACATCTTGAAACTAAGGTGTGCATATCCTGTCAGCTAACCGAAATTCCGAAAGACCGAAGTTCTGTGGCTGAAATAAGATTCGAACATAGGACCGAAAATTTCATTTTAGGATTAAAGAGCTTCAGGATGAGATAGAAAGTTGAAACTTACACAGTTTGCAGTTCTGCAGAATTTCTACATATATTTTGAGTCGTGACGTCATATTACGTTATGTGACGTCATAAGCATACTTCTTAATTTTTATTTTAGGGCAATGATTTCGACATGATGCCAGTTGTTCAGAATAATGAATATTTCAGAGTTCTGACAGTAAAGTATGCGCTTTTAAACAAAAGCATCTTCAGCACCCTATGACGTCATATGACGTCAGACCTAAAAATAGTGAAAAGGTGTTCACGCTCTACAGCCGTCATTTATGGTCGGATTTTCTTCAAATTTTCACAGATGGTACATCTTGAAACTATGGTGTGCATATCCTGTCAGCTAACCGAAATTCCGAAAGACCGAAGTTCTGTGACTGAAATAAAATTCGAACATAGGACCGAAAATTTCATTTTAGGATTAAAGAGCTTCAGGATGAGATAGAAAGTTGAAACTTACAAAGTTTGCAGTTCTGCGGAATTCCTACATATATTTTGAGTCGTGACGTCATATGACGTTATGTTACGTCATAAGCATACTTCTTAATTTTTATTTTAGGGCAATGATTTCGACATGATGCCAGTTGTTCAGAATAATGAATATTTCAGAGTTATGACAGTAAAGTATGCGCTTTTGAACAAAAGCATCTTCAGCACCCTATGACGTCATATGACGTCAGACCTAAAAATATTGAGCAGTGGTGTTCGCGCTCTACTGCCGCCATTTATGGTCGGATTTTCTTGTAATTTTCACAGATGGTAAACCTTGAAACTAAGGTGTACATATCCTGCCAGCTTACCGAAATTCCGAAAGACCGAAGTTCTGTGGCTGAAGTAATATTCGAACATAGGACCAAAAATTTCATTTTAGGATTGAAGAGCTTCAGGATAAGATAGAAAGTTGAAACTTACACAGTTTGCATTTCTGCATTATTTCTACAAATATTTTAAATCGTGACGTCAGATGACGTCATAAGCATACCACTTATTTTTAATTTGGGGCAATGATTTCGACATGATGCCAATTGTTCAGAATAATGAAAAGTTCAGAGTTATTGCAGTAAAGTATGCGCTTTTAAGCAACAGCATTTTCAGCACCCTATGACGTCACGTGACGTCAGAGCTAAAAATAGTGAAAAATGGTGTTCGCGCTCTACAGCCGCCATTTATGATCAGATTAACTTCAAATTTTTACAAATGGTACATCTTGAAACTAAGGTGTGAATATTTTGTCAGCTTACCTTAATTCCGAAAAACCGAAGTATTGTGGCTGAAGTAAGATTCGAACATAGGACCAAAAATTTCATTTTAGGGCTAAAGAACTTCGGGATGAGATAGAAAGTTGAAACTTACACAGTTTGCAGTTCTGCAGAATTTCTTAATATATTTTGAGTCGTGACGTCATATGACGTCATAAGCATACTACTACTACTGCTACTTATTTTTTTTTCTTCGTAACTAAACGCTTATTTATAATATAATGTCAATTAATCAGCATGAACATGAAATGCTACCAGAGGTGAGTCATTACATGAAACTTCTATCTCCTGCTTTTTGCATTAACACAGGTTACAGAAAGTCCTATCATTCGTTTAGATGAATGACATCTAGTTATTATTCAAGTCTGCATGATAAATGAAACTGACATGTACGTATTTGTAACGTTAGGCAAAACTACGCCCTAAATGAGACCCCATATGGAAACTCTAACATGAGTAAAGACTTATTTTCGAATGAGAGGGAGAACCAAATTAAAACTGCGTGAAAAATGTATAGAAAATAAAGCGAACAGTCTTGAGATATATGTTCAATGTAATCTAAGACACCGATGGTTACAGAAAATTTGTGTACTTCCGTAAGACTATCGTACGCGAGTATTTAATTTATTGCATATTTTATTTTCGAGATATTTTTTTTATTTTTCGAAATGAATGTCAGTCCTTTCCTTGTGCATGTCATGGCCGTCTTATACAAATAGTATATGATTAATAACAATGTGTTACATGGTGATAAAAGATAAAGTGCGAGCGCGCGCGCGTGCACACATTCGTTGGTCATTTTTAAGCGAGTTCTCTATAATCAATTTATTACTTTACTGTTTATTTCAATGCTGTTAATACTTTGCGAAATATATTTTATAATGCATATAAAATAGTAAATATTTAGGACACACACACACACACACACACACAAAGTCAACTTCCATCAAATAGTGATTACCGACACTGCTTACGCATGACATGAACTTATCAAACGTAAACTTACTAAACGTAATCAAACGATGCAGTTTTGAACTGGTGTGCATCTTGGTGCAGAAAAAAATCTTCAATAATGTTGATTTGAACACGTAACAGACTCACACATGTTACAGATATAAGCTTGAGCATGTATACAATATATCTATTGCGAATGTTAATAAACAAAAGCTACTTGGGGTATTTATCAATAATAAACTGGACCAAATGTTTACACAGATTTCACGTAAATTTACCCTCATGCAGTTAATATTATCAAACGTGTCCCGTGAGTGCTAATGAGGTATTTCACTGCCTATTTAGCCCCTTTGTTTTATATGAGGCGGAGCAAGCTCAGTAGACATTGTACAAATTTGAAAATTACAAAAAAAAAAAAGAGAGAGAAACGCGTATTATTATTAAGTACGCCATTCATCTGGAAATGTATATACATGGAGACTTTCATCTAAATCATTGTACTGACACAAACTGTGTAAGAAATCAAGCCTGGGTACAGTGTGTAAGAAATCATGATTTATGTCAAATTATTTAAACCCAAACTCGCGTAACGAAATCGTCTCTCTCTATAATAGATCATTAGATCATTTCGTATCTTTTCTGACATTGACTTTTAAAACAGCCTACACTGCGTTATGTCGAATTTTCCCCATTTCCCCTGATAATTATTTTAAAGTTTGGACAAATGACTTTACACCAGTATCAAATCGTCATGCTTATTTAAAAACTAAACGAGTGAAGAAAATAAGCAGACCTGACTAGATAAATGAAGCTATTTTGAAGGCAGGACATAACAGAGACTATTACCATAAAATTAAGCGTTGGTCACTGTATACCTATTGGAGAAACAAAGTTACATGCCTTATTAGCGAGAGTAAACAGCGATCATTTGAGACTGCAGCTGACGAGGATAAAAACGTATCCTAACTTTGGAAGCATTTCAATGATATACTAGGTAACTCTCTAGAAATCAATGATCGAAACATAGTCGACAGCAGTGATATTGCAAACTGTTTTAATGAATATTTTACAAAAAATGCGGTCAATTATAACATCAATTATTCCAAACGAAATGACATAATTTTGGCTCTCTGGATAGACTCAATGAAATCGTGAGTGAAAGAGTTCTAATATTCATCCAATTCACGATTCCTTTTATCAAAGAAAATAAAGGATTTGACTTCTTTACAAAAAAATAGACAACAGAAAAGCAACGGGACTATTTGGACTTTGTCCGAAATTACTTAAAATATCTGCGACTGTTATAGCTATACGTGTTGCTAATTTGATTAATAACTCTATAAGCAATAATACATTCCCTGGCACTCTAATGTATGCCAAAGTATTTCCTATATTAAAAAATGGTAACAAATCTAATCCAGCTAATTTTAGACCGATATCAATACTACCTGCAATAGTCAAAATATTTAAACGACACGTAGCAAAACATTCTTTTTTTTTTTTAATTTCTGCAGAAAAATAACTGAATTCATAAAGGCCAATCTGGTTTAAGACATTCTTATTCATGCCAGAAAGTTCTGGTTAAAATTATTGATAGCTGGCTAAGAAATATGAATGCGGGAGAATTGACCGGAGCAATTTTTACGACCTCAGAAAAGCTTTTGTTCTTGTAGATTTTCAAATACTTATTGACAAACTCAGTATTTACAAATTCTCTGATAGGACGATTGAATTTTTCCATTCCTATCTAGAGTGTTGTCATTAATAATAATATTTCATAACAGCGGCCTTTTACAACGGGAGTTCCACCGGGTTCTGTGTTAGGCCCATTACTATAATTGTTGATTGTTCGACTGATCTTTTTGCGGATGACACAACTGTGCACATGCATGACAAGAATTTAGATGTAATCAAAATCAAACTGCAATTAGCAAACGATGCAGTATTGAACTGGTGTGCAAATAATGATTATGTTTTAATGTTGATTGGAACACGTATTAGACTTGCATAGGTTTCAGATATAAGCTTATACAAATAGACACTACATCTATTACAAATGTTAATAAACAGAAGCTCCTAGGAGTTATTATCAGTATCTTATGAAAACTTAATAGTGGCTTATCATACAGTAAATCATTTGCAGTTGTTGTTCCAAAGCTATGGAACTCTCTTCCACTGAAAATAAAGAAATACGAGTCGAGTGTGTCTTTCAAAAGATATTTGACTTCTTTATTTTCGAAGGATTTTCATTTATGATAAAGTTTATGAATCATTCATTCAGATTTCATCTTCATATCACTGACTCTTAGGACGAATTGCTTAAAAATGATTTCGCAAAAATAAAATAAAATATTAATACCATTTTTATAACATGCACTCATATGTTTTAGGATATTTTGAATCATCATCATCATCATCATCATCATCTTCTTCTTCTTCTTTTTCTTCTTCTAATTATTATTATAATTTCAAAGAATTTAAGGATAATAAACATTTAGCAGCAAAAGAAAAAATACAAATAAAAAAAAAACTTATGTATATAGTGAGAAGTTCCTTATAATTGCCTCAGTATTCTGGAATATTATCCAAACTTGCCAACTGTTTTGATCCGGTTTTATTCTACATTTGCTCTTTCTCTTTGTGTGCCAAAACTCAGTAATCTCAAACCTGCCTTCTCCAAAAACTGGACGCTTCTTGTAGACCCTAATGCCATGATTATTTCTAGACGAATTTATATATTTCTTTAAGTCTATATTTGATACGTTGTCAGATGTTGTTTTAATCATAGAGTTTCGGGAGCGGGAGGTCGTGGGTTTGATCCCCGGCCGCGACTTACCATAGTCGTAAAAGATGCTAGTTATATCTCTCTTGCTTGGCGCTCAGCATATAAGGGTAGTTGCAGGACTGGTTGGCCTGGTGTCAGGATAATGTGACTGGGTGTGGTATTATGCCACATGCCTACGGCGTGATACTGTAGTTTGGCAGCACTATATCTGTCTCAAGTAGATATCGTTTCCAAATGACTGAAATACTGTCGGGGGGGACTTTAAACCCAACAAACAAACAAACAGTTTCGTTATTTCTAATTTATATTTTTTATCCTTTTGTTTGTTGTATTCAATTTTGTACAAGATATATGCGATACTCTTTTCGCCGAACGTATTTTAACTGTATGTGTATATTATAATATTAACGGCAAGAAAATCCCGAATAAAGGTGTTTCTAAAGATAATAATTAAAGATGTATTCAGTATAGTCAAGTAACAACTGTTTTATTTGTTGTCTATCGCAGTATTTCTGTTATTTCATTAATATATAGCGAGGGCCAGGTGATGGAAGAAGATCAATATTACCGATCCACATTTGTATTGAAAGTTTAAACTTAGTTATTTTACGTCGATTGCGAAACAAGTTCTTACAACTTATACTAATCCCTCTCGACGGTTCCTTGGTTGGACCAGTACTTTGTGCCTCGAGAGGTCATGAAGAATTCTTGCCTTTAACGGGGTTCGAACCCACAACCTTCGAATCCGTAATCGGATACGTTACCACTGGACCAAATCATGTTTAAAAATGCATGTTTTATCTTTGTAACATAAAAGGAATGAAAGATAAAAGCATTTCCTACATTCCAGAATTCTTTATGATCTTAACACCATTTCTAACTTTCCGGGGTAGGTGTAATATACAACTTGCTTTATCTACAATATAATCTTCCATGTTTTTCCCTAGGGAGAGTAACTTAAAAACATATTTCCGTTTGAACTCTTTTACTTTACGTTTCGACAAAAGGCCTTTTATCAAAATATAAACAATTACTGCTGCCATTATACATAATTGCTTTTTCTTGCAGCCATAATGACCATAACCATTATTGTTACAATATTTAGAAACATTCATTTTTATGTTTTAAATAAAAAATATTGTATTATACAAAAGAGTTAAATGACCTCATTAACTTTTTTGATCATCTAAAATGTTCTCATCATGTATTAAAAAAACTTGTTAAATGGCACATAAAAATAAATAATGCAGTAAAAAGTTAAGCAAGGGAAAAAACAGCTACCTACTCCCATTTGAAATTTACTGAAATAGAATTAGTTTGTTAATTCCGTTTAATACTGCATTTTTGGACAAACTGAATAATATTTTTTCCAGATATAACTAATAAAACACACACACACACACACACACACACACACACACACACACATATATACATATATTCGTTGAAGTGCCTGTTGATCTAACTTTAATCACTAGTAAACCATACCTTTTTGTTAAAAAATAGTTTTTCAAAAAGAGTTTCAATACTTAGGTACACGCCGATTATTCCTTAAGGTCGAGTGATCATGTTTACTTTTCCACGTACATTAATAATATGCTAACGTAATTTATAAATACACATATACTCTATTGGCAATCTAGTCTATTGGTTCATTTGTCGATTTGATTTGCTAATTAAAGAAACATTATTGAAACGCGTCAAAAACGAGAAGTCTCAAAATGTCAGTCTACGAAACCTTTATTCGTCTGTATACAATTTTATGGAAATCCGTCAGTCAATACCTTTAAACCTTGTCGATCAATAACATTTAATTACCAATTATATCATATTTTTTGGGCCTTAAAGCTGTACGTCATCATCAAAGAATATTAATCCTTTTTTTCTCATATCAAGAGTATACTTAGCATTGTATACACATACTTTTAATCAAAATGTAAAAAAGAGACATAATTTAGCAACATAACTTGCCGCTTCTAACACAAACATGCATTTATCTTTATCACCAAATTTTGAAATTATATTTCCCTTTATTATTTATTAATTGTTATTAGCTGTAAAATCATTTAAACAAATAACATTCTTTCGCTTCTGACAGTGCTCTCAATGCATTGATATAATTATTGGAAGAGTTAGGGTCTGCAAGATGCATGAAATTTCGAGACAGTAAGATACTAAAGCGGTGTTCGTGTCAATATTAAAAAAATCATCACCATCAACAAGGACACTGATAACCAAACATAATTTATTTGGTATGCTATTTAGGTACAAGTCCGGGATTTTACTATCCCGATAAGTTTAACCCTTTCCCTCATATAGACTCATTTTGACGCACTCAATAGGTACCACATAAAGCCTGATCTGCAGAAAACCACAGTTAAACCTTACCAAATTTAATTACAAAATCCTCATTTCCAGACCACTGAGGAGCAGCGAACAGCATAAAACCTGATCAGCCTGCGAGTTACTTGCAGGCTGATCTGGTTTTATGTTGTTCGCATAGGTCTTTTCATAGTTTCTTCTATGAGGGAAAGGGTTAACTTCCCTTGGTAAGAAAATAGTAAAGAAGCGAGGCGTAATGATATATATATAAATTAATAAATATATATATATATATATATATATATATATATATATATATATATATATATATATAGCTTTACAACATATGCTACGATGTTCAGTTAAAACCCATTTCAGTCCCTTTATCATAATCAACGTACATACTGGGACCTCATATTGGGCCCGGTCCCGTCAATTAAACATGTCCGATACGGCAAAATGCAAAATGTTTCTGTTTATTAAATTTTATTTTATTATACTGTAATATGTATCAATAAAGTTCAGTTTCATTGAATTTTCAAGTTGAGGATATGTAATTAAAATTCAGAATATTTCATGGTCATAAAACATCTCCAAAACCCCTTTTCTGAGCTTTAATGAATCGGGCTGCTTGCAAGGTCCGTTAATCAAGTTTATAATGCCGTGGCGTTAGGGAGAAAATTAAATGTGTCGCATTTGTTTTAATAGCGATAAAAGACATGCGTATTTTGAATCTTATTGTTTTATTCTCATCATTTCATACGTATAAGTAATTGATTCATAAGTTTCAAAAATAGTTTTATAATACAAAAATAATGGTGTTTGCTCCCTTTTTCGATTACGCGGCTCTATGGCCAAATTTAAAGAAATCAGCCGTTTTAATTTTAAGGTACATTTCCACAGATATCGTTTTATAACTTTAATTTTTCAAAAAGTGAAGGTTTTTTTATATCCAATATTTGTTTGAAAGTTGAGTGGAATACATCTTTAAGTTATTCGTTGTCATCAGAACATAAAAATATAAAATTAACAATACATTTTAAGAACTCAACATTAAGACAAGGTGATTAATTAATTAACAAAAGAAAGAAAAACAATATATATATTTCATCAAATTAGTCATTTAGATCCTCGTAGTACATGTAAAATGTAAGTTTACAAAAATATGAGACTTCCAGACACTAACCGTCCATTGCAAAATGGGCTTCATTAAAAGTAAAATATTCTTTCTGCAGAATTAGTTCTCCTTCATAATTATGTCAAACAGAAAATGTTAAGCATGCGTGGGTTATCATTTACACCACGTCTTGCCATTTTTTCTATTTGAGTCTAAATAGTATTCTTTCAAATTCAAGGACTTTATTAAATACGAGCACCAAACAACGATATATTTTACATTCAATAACACATCATCATCAGTATCGATTGTTGTTTAAAGTCCCAGTATCTTAATTATAGTGGTTAGAGCTAAAACCGAATGCACCTACAACGTATATGCCTCTATGTGAATTTTATCCCCGAGAGACCTTGAGAAATGCCTAATTTACAGGAAAGATCCTATTAGAAAAATTACAAGATGTGGCTGTCTCGTTCTATATATATAGGTACAAAATAACATACAAGGGTTTTTTGCAGAGGTCCGTGTATTTTCTTCATATATCCTCTACTACGGTGTATCAAGATTTATTCAAGCTATTGCAAAAGTCCATGAACTTCTGAAACACCCCATGTACACCGAGACATCCGTGATTTTACTGAACAGCGTGTTTCAGAACACGCTCCGCCCATTTTTCTCACTATATTGCCCTCTCTAAACAACTGAGGATTCCGGGGGATTTCCCGTATTCTTTCTTTAAATATTCCATCAAGCGGGCTTCATTAAACATTAAAGAAATTAATCAAGCATCATTTGAGGTTTTGCTATTTCGAAATTTTGAAAAACATTTTTCCCTCGCAAATTCTAAGCTAAAACGCACTGGGGCTTTAATGAATCTACAAACTAATTATCAGTGTGAAAACCAATAGACCTTAGACAAAAATTCTGGTAGCTCCATAGATTGTTATAAAACACTTGTTTTGTAAAAGACTATTAAGTACTTACCAAAAACAGAAGAACACCGGGCTATATGGTGTCATTATACATATACACGGTAAGCTTCTTTAGAAAACGTAAAATTAAAAACGATGGTCTCATTTATGTATAGTTATATTATTCAAATTGTAATGCGGAGACTGTTGCTCGAATTCAACTAATAATGTTTTGCAAAGGGCGCCGTGGTCTTGTCGGAACATATCTGACTGCCGTTCCGTAGATTGTGCATGTGAACCCCTTTGGGTCATGGTCCAAGGCGCTGAGTAACGGGTCACCCAGGAACCGTCGACAAGGCTTATTATAAGTTGTAAGGACTTGTTTCCCAGTCGACGTTAAATAAATAAGTAAAAAATTTTAATTAATGCTTTGTGTACATTTAAATAATACTTAATTTTCAAAGTATTCCACTATTCCTGTTTTACGGTACTCAATATTCAAATCCATGACTAAGTTGACATTATTTTTTATCTTGATAGTAAACAATAATATCTAAAGAACAAAGATATGGGTAGCAAAATTAGAGAATCGAGGAGGATAAATTTCGCCCATTAAGTATTTAATTACTACTCAGCTTAAAACCAGGACAATTTAATATATACAGTCGTTTAAGCGCGAATGGTTAGAATTCCAAAACGGAATTGACACGATAATGGCCGTCAGTATTTTCTTTAATCAAAAAAGAATATATAATCTTCTCTTTTAAAAGAGTCTATTCGTACAAGGTTAATTTACTTTTTGAACTTCGCATAGCCATTTCTGTCAGTAAAAGTCTCCTTTAAGGTAATATACATAACACCATTAAAATACCAAGCAGATCGTCCGATTATAGTTTCAGCTATAGATATAACAAAAGGTGTCCGAATGATAAAAATTTAAATAAGATGTTACACACACACACACACACACACACACACCGCAAAAAGGTATTAGTTGGATACTTACTTATTAGAAATGGAACTCATTTCGTCATAAATGTTCATCTATACGAGTATGGTGGAATTAAATGGTGTCCTTTTTTGGTATACAATGTGTGTATAGTGTACTTGATTAAAATATGTTTACTTCATGTGATTTTACATGTCACGTATTCCAACACATCTACTTTTTATATGTAAAAGGAGTCCTAATGTTGCGTCAAGCATAAAATAATAATAAATGATAAATAAATCACATAAAGTTTTTTTCATGTCTGATATGTAAACAAGAGGGCCATAGAGGCCCTGGATCGCTCACCTGAGTATAGGGTTACCCAAAGAACATCTGTACTAAAACATTTTGAAATCTGGCCAGTAGTTTTGAAGGATATGGTTTTTGTTTTCATTACATTTTTTCTTTCCGTTGCCATGACAACCAGAGTTGTACATATATCAAGTTTATTTTAGCAACTTTTGTGACGGTTCATCCTAGGATCAACCCTACTAAGTTTAATCAAATCCTGTCCAGCGGTTTCAGAGATGTCGTTTAAAGTTTTCACCATATACAATTAAGGCAAATTAGCCCCGTCCCTGGGGCCTTATTTTTTTACGGATCGGAATAATTTGAGCATTCTTGTTAGAGGGTTACCCAAAGATCATCTGTACTAAAACATTTTGAAATCTGGCTAGTAGCTTTGAAGGAGATGAGTTTTCATGACTTTTTTTCTTTCCATTGCCATGGCATCCAGAGTTCTACATATATCAAGTTTACTTTAGCAACTTTTGTGAAAGTTCAACCAAGGATCATCGCTGCCAAATTTAATCAAATTCTGTCTAGCCAACCCAGGTGAGTTAAATATGTCACACGCCTAAACAGGAGCTCGTGATGAAAGAATATTATCTATTGCGTAACGATGGTAAGAGCATTGCTTGCCCACCATTGGCATTGAATTTGGATATCCCATGATCAGTTCAACGGTAATATGCTACGTTGTAAACACAATGTGCTGACCGTTTATTCTTATTATTACAAAATAAATTTCAAGTCTAAACAGGTAGTTGTTGATTACTGACATTAAAAAAAAAATAGTTGTTTGGTTGAACTTTTGACTCATGGAAGAGAAAAACATAAAACCGGGTTGATAGGTCAAGGTAAAATGAATTTGATTAAAGTAACATACTTTTTCTTGCAAAAATGTCAATGACCTCTTGAACAGTAACATATATAGAACGTCACGTCTTTATAGTAACTACTTCGAAATCTTTATTTATTCAAAACAGTCAGTATTACTTGAAAACTTGGTTATCTTCAAGGTCGATGAGCAATGGTGGATTATGAGACCTCATAACCTAATCATCATTGACCCACCTTCCTTTTACGTCCCCCCTCTTGACGTCGTTTCCACCCCAACCGGATAATACTAGTGTGATTCAAGTTCGTTCATACTAAATTTAACCCTATATCTCATCTAGACTCAGCGAATAAATCAGAACCAGATAAGACGGTTCCTTCCAGGAGCGGTATGATCAGGGTCTCCTCTGTTTGGTTATACAACGTTGTAGTCAGATTTTAAACTATCCGTATGCAAAGAAATCGATTGTTTCATATTCCTTTTTTCAATATTTACCGAGATAGTCATACATTTGTACATGTATAATTTTTCACGATGTACCGGTAATCGCTTAATGTTTGTTTGCTTGGGTTTAGTGTTTAGTGACCCACCTACAGTATTTCAGTCATTTGGGGACTTTTGTTTACTTGAGATAGTGCTGCCACATTCCAATATCACACTGTTGACATGTGGTACGATACCACACCCAGTCACATTATCCTAATACCGGACCACCAGGCCTTGAACTACCATTTTATGCTGAGCGCCAAGCAAGGGAGCTATACCAGTGCCACTTTTACGACTTTGTTATGTCGCGGCCGGGGATCGAATCCACTAGCACTTGATTCCGGGGTAGACGCTATCGGAACTGGTCAAAGGCTTAATGTATGCTAAATCACTTTTAAATATTCACACGAGTCATTGCCTTCCTGTGGTTATGAAAATATAGTTTAGATATTGAACAATGGAAAAAAATATAAATTCGTGTCCACTTAGTTAAGGTTTGTACTGGGGTTTACCGTCGCTGCGACACAATATAGCAACGTCCAGCTAATTACAAGTGAAGGAAGATCCCGACATCTGGGTAGAAGACTCTCCAAGATGAAAACCCACCCTCCGCGGTGAAGGGCCTGGTGATTTCAAGTCAACATCCCCCTTCCTTCCCTGTCCATTGTGGACTACTTTCTCCCATCTTATTAGTCCTATCAAAGGTCCTGGATTGGAACAGTACTTAGTTCCTGGGGAATGCCATATGAAGTACCTTCCATCCGGACTCAAACCCGTGTCTTTAGGAACTGGTTTTGATAAATACTACCCTCAAACTACAATATTTGGAACATTAATTCACTTGTTCTTGTTTTCTTTCATTCAAACTTCACGAAAAGTGGGATTAAAGAGGAGAGTTTAAGTATTAAAATCAGTTCAATAATGTTTATTAAAATTCTGTATATAATATAAAATATAATAGGATGAACACTTTTAATTTTACATTTAAATATAAATGTTTTGGTACAATACTAAAACATGGCACAGTTAAAACAAACATTGATGTCTAGGGACTAAAAATACATTGAGTGTAATAAATTCTCACATTTCCATAAAATGTCATGATAGTGTTAATATATTGAATGCTTCAGTTTCACTTTGAACAATATTTATGGAATAGATCTTCTTAACAAATAGTATACACACAAAATAAGTCAAATAAACTATACCTTTCCTGTATCAGTTATGTGGATCAATATAATTAGCAATCTAACCCTTTCCCTCATAGAAGAAACCATGAAAAGACCTATGCGAACAACATAAAACCAGATCAGCCTGCGAGTAACTCACAGGCTGATCAGGTTTTATGTTGTTTGCTGCTCCTCAGTGGTCTGGAAATGAGGACTTTATAATTAAATTTGGTAAGGTTTAACTGTGGTTTTCTGCTGATCAGGCTTTATGTGGTACCTACTGAGTGCGTCAAAATGAGTCTATATGAGGGAAAGGGTTAAAGCAGCAGACATACAGTCATGTACATATGATTTCATTTATGCATATATTTTAACAATGAGAGCACTACACATCATTCTAATACACATGGCATATACTCTCTTGACTATATCAATATAACATGACATACAAGCACATTTTGACATAGATAAAACTCTGAGTCCAGAGTTCAGCATCTTCACTTTTCAACAAACCAGTTTACAAGATAGGGGTATTTACACTCGTTTGTACACTGATTATTTCCCAACTCTTTACCAATACTGCTATCTACAATAAAACCATGTGACCCTATGATGTTCACATAACAGAAACGTATACATTTTCCTAAAAATTATAAAAAAAGTTTGATTTACATCTCAGTAATTAACATTCTTATAATAATATGTTAAACTTTCAGTCAGTCATTGACACGTTTTTGTTGTATGTCATATGTTCAAATATTTAAAGTGCCATCGGTGCCATACATTGCTTCCCACTATACTAAATAGGAGTTCACTAATAAATATCATTGTAGTAAATACCATATTGGATTTTAGACTGAGGATCTGAAGTAATGTATCTCAGTAATGTTAAAATAAGCAAAAGTATAAATACAAATGTCAATTTTGAAAACAAGCAGACTTAACATTTTCATGCAAAATAATTATGCAAAATAATTAAAGTATTATTTTACAAAGAAAAATATACAGCTATTTTTTTTTTTTAATTCTGCTCAAAATAAGAAACTTGACACACATACACAAACAGATCAGCAAACATGGTGTTAAACAACACAAATACTGTTGAATGTCATAGCTTTATACAAATGTATCTGAACTATAATACCAAAGTCAGTATCAATACTGGATTCTGTACCCTATTTAAAGTGTCTTCTTTCCAATACATTACAATCCTTAAAGTATAATAAATTAGTGGAGTTTCCTCATAATGTGGTTGCATTTTATATGCAAGTCTCCAGAAAATATTTTAAAACTGTTAGATAAATGCACAAATTCTATTTGCCAAAACTATTACACTAGTCATGGTACATGATAACATCCGTTATAATATGTTCCATTTCAATATGATATCCAATAAACCACAGCCCATCTTCAGTTTGTGAATGTCAAGCTGACTTCAGGTGCATGTTGACCTTGTTGTACTGTTGTTCAACATAATAAGGTATCTAAACTTGGACCCCCAATTATAGTGTTCTACATATATGCTTATATAGGGTGCCTGGATAGCAAAGTGGTAATGCGCCTCACTTCTCACTAATGTGTCCCAGGTTCCATTCCTGGTCACGTATGTGAGAGGGTACAGCAGTCCCTCGTCCAGATGCATGGGTTTTCTCCAGGATCTCTCACAATAACGACCACATACGCCACCATCAAAGCCATCAAGAGTGATTAATATAAGTTGTGATAACCCATTACGTAATCGATGTAAAACGTAAACAATGTAAAATAAATAAAGTTTAAACTTAGTGTTATACTTGTGTTACTATGTAAATTACTTTTTCACACCCATCAGGTGAAATATAAATGCTGCCATTTTCTCATACACCATGAACATCAGGGCTGCCGTTAGGACTGTCTGTAACAACTTGGCCTCCATTCCTTTGTACAGTCCTGAAAATCCTTGAGTTCTGTAACACATTTTATGATCCAATCTTTATGCTGATTTTTTTTATATTGTACAATATTATGCATGTACCTAAAGGCCTTGTCTATTGTAAGTGACAATTTCATAACTAGAGCTAAATTGGTATAATGTTTGATATGAAGAGAGGTTGTTGAGACATCAGTAAGTTAACATTGGAAATGGAACAATGAAATCATTTAACTATAAATTAAGTGTTTCTTTCAAAATACATATACAATCAGACCTGTCTTGGTGGTCAATTCAAGTACAGTCTACTTGTGAACAAAGGCCAGTATCTTGATTCCCAGCAATGAATCTATAGATTTATTTTCCAGTTGCCTTTGGTCTCAAGTAACACAATAAAAATCAGTGAATGGATTGACTACCTGAGTAGAGAGATAAATGCTTCAAAAAATCCCTTCTTCTGTTCTGCCTCGCTGTAACCAGCCTAAAAAATTGCAAATGACGTGTATATAACAATGATATCTACTGATATATCAAACATAAGCATATTTAAGAATTTTACAAAAGTGAAAAAAGGTAATTTGTTTTGCAATACTTAAGACTTTGAATATGTCATTGCAGACTTCACACCACAGGGCCGGTGTTCAACTCTAAGATTCTATATTTGTATTGTACTAGGTATTCTGCATGATTCTATCACTGATTTCAACAGGTGTATGTTTGTTGCTTAGGATTATCATCCCACTATTTGTATTTCAGTCATTTTTTGTCTACATGAGACAGATGTAGTACTAGCTCATTGTCATATAAACTGGTGTGAAAATGGAGATAATATTACATATGTTTGAAAGTAATGTTTACTTCAGATAAAATCATTTGGCAATCAGAGCAGGCCAAGATCAGACAGTTCCTAGAAGGAGCTGTCTGATCAAAATTAGTTCATATTCTACTCTGTCTGCATGGCCAAAAAAATTCCACTTTTCATGACTTTGTACAATTGAAAGTTTAGATTGTTCATAATCAATGAGTATGTAATTATATGATATGCATGTTATAGCATAATTCACTTAGCTATTAACAAACTTTTTGACCTATGCAAATGTTAACACCCTAGAAATCATTATTTTATTATTTATCGAAACATATACATAGTATATAGATAGACATGAAAATATCTGATTTAATCTGAGCCTGTCTTGCACCAGTTACATACCCGTTGTCTTGACTGCAGGATCTGTATGGGGTACGTAATCACTGTCGCGGCCATCTTGGCCACTGCACCAATCACAAAGTAGACAAAGGCACTCAACTCCTGCAAGAATACATCATCAAGTATTATAGTCATCTCATTTTAGATAAACACGAAACAAATTACATCAAAATGTTACCCGAGAAATAATTATATATTCGAACATATTAAGAGCTTCTCTGAGGTGACTCATCGACCCTGAAACAATGCCTGACCAATACAGTACAGAGTTCTTCCCTTTTATCACACTCTACAATGTGGTGATGGTACAATAGGCAGAATGTCTATATTCATATTTTGATTTCATCCATTCTAAAAATGCAAGTTTTTCCACAATCATAAATATTTATTATTACCATTTGTTATATGACATATATAAACTATTTCCCATAACAGAAAAATATTCCAACTGAAAATAGAAAGTTTAGTTTATAGCAATTATACAAACAATATTTAACTATGTGTAGCAGCTATCTACAATTGCTATGTTTATATCTGTTCTCCGTGTAGCATGGTTTGTCCTAGTTTCGTGACCCTATAGCTAAATTTTCGCGCATGCACATTTGGATTTTAACGCTTTTTAACAAATCATGAAATGAAACCAACAAATCATGAAATGAAACCAAAAACAATCTCAAAATACGTGAACAACATTTGAAATTTCAATGAAAATATCATTTAGTACTTTTTAAAACTGACTTTTAAAGGGTACGTAGTGCTGTTTTTGCATGTTCTGCAGTTTCTCCTCAATTCAATACCCTTGACCTTTCATGGGTTTTTCTATTAAGCACACCGAACAAAAAGGCCGTTTACAATTGTTTACAATTTGGATTTAAACCGGAAGTGCAGATAATAGTGGATTTAAAACAAGAAATAATGTCAAATCACTGAAAAATAAAACAAATAAACAACCTTATGCTTAAAAAATTGGATTGATTTTGATATTCATGTAGTTTTTCTTTTTAACCTGCATAATTATTGATATATCACAAATAGTTACATTAAAAATTGTTTTCTAAAGAGACGACAAAACTATCTTGCATTTACGTAAATTTCCGAGAATGGCACGTGCTGAAATTCGAATCTTTTATAGGGTCACAAAACTAGAGCAAGGGCAGAAACCAGGAGAAAGTATGATATCTTTCTTTGGAGATAAAAAGTGCATTAAATAATTACTTTACCTTTTGTTGAAATCTCTGCTGGAAGAAACGTTTGATTGCTTCATACACCATAAAATGTATAGAGGGGTTACTGGCCAGCACTAGAGAGGCCTTGGTTCCGGACCATAAGGCAGGTAAACCTTCATACCGCGCAATCTTTATAAAAGCATCTGGAAAAAAAAAAGAGTCTATGTTAGGAAGAGAAGCCAAAAACTGTCCAATATTTCATAGAAAAGGCATACCAAGGCCTGTAGGGCTGAGATAAGTTTTTCATGACATATTTTGGATACTTTGAGGTGTTTCTCACACTTAAAACATTTGAAAAGGGCCAAAGTTGGTTGCTGTTAAAATTTCATAATGCTGGCACATCGGCAAGCTGTTTTATTTTGAACCTCAAAATAAAGAAAAATAAGAAGAAGAAAAAATAATAACAAACCCAAAAGGTCTTTCTACTGTGGCAGAAAGCCCTTATAATGTATAAAAATTACAACAAAAAACAATTCAAATTAAAACTGTATCTACAAAAAGTTTTTTTTTTCTTTTATTTATGACAGTTATTTCAACCTCAATATGGCCTCTGTGGCCGAGAGGACTGACTTGCTGACTTTAACACTCACTCAGCTCCTCACTGCGTGGGTTCATGTCCCGACAGGGTAATTCAAATTTTCATGTGAGGAAGCCTTCCAGCTGGCTTGCGGTATGTCGGTGGTTTTACCTGCATATTCTGGGTTTTCCTCCACCTGTAATTAGCTGGATGTCGCTATATGACTGAAATACTGTCAAATTGACAGTAAACTAAAACAAGAGGGCCATAATGGCCCTGAATTGCTCACCTGTTTATAAATGAGCAACATATGTTGGATTTTTCATATTGACCTACTTTTTGACCCCACATGACCCACTTTTGAACTTGTCCAAGATTTTAAGCAAACAAATATTCTGACCAAGTTTCATGAAGATTTTTAAGATTTGACCTTGTGACCTACTTTTTGACCCCACATGACCCAAATTCGAACTTGTCCAAGATTTTATAGAGACAAACATTCTGACCAAGTTTCATGAAGATTGGGCCAAAAATGTGGCCTCTAGAGTGTTAACAAGGTTTTTCTAAGATTTGACCTCGTGACCTACTTTTTGACCCCACATGACCCAAATTCGAACTTCTCCAAGATTTTATAGAGACAAAAATTCTGACCAAGTTTCATGAAGATTTAGCCAAAAATGTGGCCTCTAGAGTGTTAACAAGGTTTTTACTAAGATTAGACCTCGTGACCTACTTTTTGACCCCACATGACCCAATTTTGTACTTGTCCAAGATTTTATAGAGACAAACATTTTGACCAAGTTTCATAAAGATTTGGCCAAAAATGTGGCCTCTAGAGTGTTAACAAGGTTTTTATAAGACTTGACCTCATGACCTACTTATTGACCCCACATGACCCAATTTCGCACTTGTCCAAGATTTTATGGAGACAAACATTCTGACCAAGTTTCATGAAGATTGGCCTAAAAATATGGCCTCTAGAGTGTTAACAAGCCAAATTGTTGCCGATGCACGACGGACGCCGGACGAAGGGCCATCACAAAAGCTCACCCTTGAGCACGTTGTGCTCAGGTGAGCTAAAAATCAATCAATCAACCTAAATTTAAGTTTAATCTCCATTAAAATATTGTATCTAGTAAATGAAAGAGTCAAAGGACCTGTAAAAGTGTAACAAAAAGATATATACAATTAAATGCAGTGCATATTCACCAATAATTCCTTTGAATTTCAGCTGTTTGTCATCACGGTATTTCTCTGTTTCAAACTGTACGCCCTGTAGCTTCAGTCGTGTATTGACCACCCACATTGGATTGGTCAGTAACACATTCACAACCCCTGTAACACACAGTCACAGCACATGAGTTAACCCTTTCCCTCATATAGACTCATTTTGACGCCCTCAATAGGTATCACCTAAAGCCTGATCTGCAGAAAACCACAGTTAAACCTTACCAAATTTAAGTACAAAATCCTCATTTCCAGACCACTGAGGAGCAGAGAACAGCATAAAACCTGATCAGCCTGCGAGTTACTCGCAGGCTGATCTGGTTTTATGCTGTTCGCATAGGTCTTTTCATGGTGTCCTCTATGAGGGAAAGGGATAAGCACTGGACATGTCTATTTAGTGAAAAGAGCCCCATCAGAAACTAGGGGCCTGATGGAAAATGTGTGTATGTTACTCTGATGAGGTCAACCTATGTCAGTAATTAAGAATAAGAAAGAGGATATGGCACAGACTACAACAACAGGTATTTAAAAATTAAATATAATCTCCAACTTGTTTCAGTCTTTCATTAGACCTTCACCAGGGATAAAAAAACTTACGTTTAAAACTACTCAAGTGTATAAAAACAGGCACATAAATCATGTGATGATCTAAAAATAGATAAAAACAATAGGTAGCAATAGATATCAACATGTACATTTATATAAATGACATGTCAACAATTGTTTAACATATTACATTTATTATACTTAAGTTTCATCATTATCTTTGGGAACTATTATATAGCTGCATCTGTAAAATGCTGACTTGCAAATTTAAAAGTAAGCACTTAAAATCATGCTGGTTGCTTAGCGCATGTGTGTACTGATGCAAGTTGAAGTATACATGTACAAGACTAACCACTAACCATAAGTTGAACCGTACCTGCTATAAAAGCAAAGAGAAGATCTGTGCCAGGGTCAGGTTTTCTTGTTGAATCTGCCATAAGCACTGCCTTTAGTCCATTATACACATAGAAATAGACAAAATTGGAGCAACACAGTGATGAGACAACTGGGAACAATCCTCGATATAGGGACTGGCTGGAAATTGATGAAAAATATAGCAGACTGAGTATATGTTTTTATATCAGTGACAACTGTTTGTTTGGGGCTGGGATCTGAAATGGAAGAAAATTTGTTCTGAAAGGGGTACAGGGTTCAAGTTTTTGTTGTTATGGTTTAGTACAACTGGATGAAAGGACTACAAAAGTATTAATATTAGTCTATTAGATCTAAGTATCCGAGGAAGAGTTGATACTACAGTACACTACACTTTATCTGCCATAAGATGACAATGTCTTCAAAGAATCTAAATAAAAAACATTAATGTCCAAACAAATTTTTGTTGTACTTACAAGCCCTCCTGTCTGATAATGTCTTCTATAATTGCTGGAGAGTGCTTAGCTTTCAGTTTGTCATCCACTGGGGGAAAAATACATGAATACAGTGCAAGTTCAAATATTATTTTAAAGCTTATTTTTATTATTTATTATGTCCATCAGTGGAAGAGACAATGTCTGGGAATAAAAAAACAAACATGATATCAATCAGAAAAATCAGCCAACACTATTTCTGATCTGTATTGGTCTATATATACATATCTCGTTTAACCCTTACCATGCTAAATTTCTTTGATGGATGTGTCCTTTTTTCATTTTGGACTGTACAATTAGTTTTTTATGGAAGTGCTTGGTGAAAATTTATTGACTTAATAGCAAATGGTGCAGACCATGATCAGACAGCATATATATGCAGGCTGATCTTGGTCTGCACTGGTCACAAAGGGAGTCACAAGTGCCCAGAGATTTATATGGGTTAAATAAGAGATTTGTGTAAGCTGTTCAGAAGCTCAGCCAGTTATTGCCATGTAATTGAGGGCCCCCAGGTCTAAAGGCCACACTTTATCTAACACCTACTTAAAAACTACATCACTGGGGACATAAACATTATTTCAATTCCCAGAGTTTAAGAAATGTGATAATATCATTTAGAGATGTTTTGCAATAGGAAGGGTTTATGAAAAACATCCTAGAGTTTACAGCATATTGTCAAGAAGCAAGACACTAACTTACTTAGGTCTAGTAATGAGTCTATTAGCTCAAAGACAAAGAAATTATCTAACCAATTAGATGAACTTGTCTTAGACATTAAAGGACTTTATGTAAAGCCTGTAATAAAAGAGAAATACCTTGCAATCTGGTTCTTGCAGTGTCCAACGGGAAAAATACACACATGCTCACAGCACTTCCCTGTAATTTAATGGAGTGCATTTTATAAGATATATGTATATACAAATAACAAAGACATATCACTCCATGAGCAATTATATGCTTTACAAGCTAGCTATAGGTCAGACTGAAAACAACTACCGGTATCATCCAGTCTATACTGACTTTACAGAGTTACCTTCCAATCACAAAGTTAATAAAAATCTAAAAAATTATTTGAATCAGTGTACACATATACACTGTAGTAGATACCCATGCAATGCATGGAACAAAAAACAAAAAAACAACTGATCATGTTATGTAGTATATACTGAGTCAAAGGGATATGGCAAAACTGATAAACCAGGTCTGAATGAACCAGGGTTAGAGTTTAACTTATTTACGTAGCCACTTGCATTGTTTTCAAACTGAAAGTGAACAAAAAAAATTTGCAAGCAAAATTTTAAATTTACTCACACATTTTCACAATAAAAAGTTTGAACATAAACACAATTGCATTGCAAATGTGCTGTAATTTGTGTACATGTATTGCAGTATCAAAATACTTCATTAAAGACATTAACAACATTACACTCCAGTTTCATTGTCAGATATGTATTCACTGATTATGTTGCCTAGGTCCGTAATCTCTACTGAGATTACCTAGGCCCGAAGACCAAAGGATTGTACATTATGGTCTTTTTTAGCGCTCTGCCCACTAGTCCACCATATGTTGACAGCGAGCATGCCTTGGATGAAGCTGATGTAAACCTTTGTCAATACACTCAGTGGTTCAAATGAGTTTGTCTAACTAATCTGTCAGTGATCAGACAGATAGAACACCTGGCAGTATCCTTTATTATTCTCATATACCTGTATGTTTTTATATTCTCCCCTATTACTTTTTTTCAGACTTGCATTTTGTATTTAATAATATTACTTTTTTCTTTTTTTTTTGTCTGTTGACAAAATTTAAACTAGAAAAACCATATTTTCACTTGTGTTTCTGCTGTGTAAAACTCAAGCCCGGCATCTTATATATATATATATATATATATAATATCATGAAATATACCTTAGTATTATATATAGCAGACATTAAAACCCAGGTTAACTAACTTTCACGCCATATACCTGTGATAATTATCATATTAAAGTTCAATTTTGGACACGGATACTGATGCCGCAATATTTTGCATAAATGATAATTCTGTATAGCTGTACATCTCATGCCTATAATTATGTTAGATAAGAATGCATATTCTGATGATGTAGTTTAGTCTAATGTATCTAGCTTCAGTAATGGGCGTCACTAGCTTCTTGCATGTATAACATATACCACAATTGTGTTGTCTCACTTGAGAGCCATTTATCATTGAAATCAACCACACTAGTACAACAGATGTCTTTTAAAAATGCACTTAAACAGTTCGAAACCGGGTAAATATTTAAGAATAAAATGAAACTTACAACTGTCCCAGATATGGCATGAACCAAGTTGTTGTATGACAACAAACTGGATAGAGCACTGGCGCTCATGGTAGTGTCCTCCGAAGAGCACAAGCATGTATGCAACTCATTTACTGATCCAAAACGAACATATTTCGAAAAAGCCATTTGCATATATTAATTAGCATGTCAATATGTGATACAGACAGTAAGCTTGCGTGTTTACAGTCCATGGTTCATTTTTTGACCTCATCTTGGTGGATTGACTCAAAGCATTTCAATATTAACTGAAATTATTTCTGTCAAAACGTCTGAACTCAAGTGTAAAATCTTCAAAATAGATTTATAATCATTTCAGTATAACAAATTTATTAAGTATTTACTAAACAAATCGATAAATTGTTGCTTACAGATAAATTGATTTTTTTCCTTTAAAATAATTCGTCTAAAATTGTGTTTTGTGATTTTAGCTTTTAGTTAAACCAATATGGTGGCTGATGTGAAATAAAATTTTAATTTCTCCACAAATATGCTCCACTATCTTCCCGTCTACAAAATACTCCGTTACTGTGGTGATAATGTAACATAGATAAAATTGTTGTTTTTATTGATACCACACAAAGAGGTGTTTGTAATTTCAGAAAATGGATAAATTAACGGCTGTATCTGGGATATTGTTCTTAGTAGCTGACATTTTTGCTGTAGCAAGTTTGGCGCATCCCGAGTGGATCGTCTGTGATGCTGCAGGTAAGCGTCTGTGATATTTTTTGTAATTATGACATATATTTTCACAAATAAATCTATCCATCAGTCCCTTTCAAATTGTGGTTTCTTGAAAATGAGGTATCAATATATTTGTTGTTATAAATATTCAAGTTTCTTTCACGAAATTTGAAACTTGTTATAAATATTACTGGTTGCGTGTTTTGTTGTTGATATTTGACTACCCATTATTGTTATATTGTGTATGTACAGTACAACCTACACGTGTATAATATTCAGAATAGTAAACACTGTTAATAACTTGGAATTAATAAGTACAGCACAGTGATGAGTATATTTCTGTAGATATTACATATTTATATTCAAGTGAAAATTAAAAATGAAGAAAATGGATCATATTATCTTTTATTTTAATTCATAATTTATAGAATCTTGGGTGAGTTTGAAAGCTATGGATATGATAAACTGGTCCTTTAATGCCAAAGATGAGGCTGTGTACTTTTTTTATCTGTAAACTAGTTATATATAGCCTACTGAAGGCCATGGTCCTCAGGTAATTGTTTCAGGGCTATCATGGCCCTCTTGTTTCTAAGCACCTAAAGTTCCGGCTAAATTCAAATATTTTACAATAAGTATTAATTTTAATAACCATGCACAGAAAAAAACAACAACAAGCTTTCTATATATATCGCAAATAGTTATTTCTTGCCATCATTTTCTTGCATCTATGAATTCAACCATACTAGATTGCATTTACTTTAAAACAAAAATTAGTAGTACAATAAACTTTCCATGTGAATAAGTTTGCATTTTATGAACCTAAGATGGCTATTAACAGAAATTTACAAACCTGAACAAGTCTGAAGAGCATTTTTAATTTTTACCAGTTTGTACTTGCAGGCTAATGTTCTAATTTCAACCATTTTTCAAAGGCTTACGGAATTTTTATGTGGTGTGTCGGAGTGGTAAAGTGATAATAATTTTGAATTAATTTCAGGTAACATGAGGCTTGGCTTGACCCAACACTGTCAGGTTATTTATGGGCGACCTGAGGTTTGTTTCTTCCCTCGGCTTTCCTTGGAATGGATGCTTACATTGATCTTGATATCGTGTGGAATTGTCTGTCTCACGGTGACATGTGTATTGCAGTTCCTATCACACTGGAAGAGGACCACAATCAAATATGCTAGGTGGATTGCATTCACTGCCAGTAAGGTCTTGCTTTATTCTTTAGTTACCATTAATGAGTATGCATACAGGTGAACCTGTACTAAGCTGTCAACCTGCATCAAGCAGTCAGTTTTGTGTTCACCAAATTAGTATTTTGTTGTGGGTTTAACTTCCATTTAGTGAACACCTCTGTTAAGCAGTCAAATTCTTGTTCACTTGACTGACCACTTAAGACAAGTTTGACTGCATATCCCTTTACCAAAAAAATTCTCAAGTTTAGCTAATTATTGGCAGCTATCATAAATGATGGAGAAAATTTTTATTTAATGAAGATCATTCATCTTGAAATGAAATTTTTCAATTATTGTTGAAATATCTTTTTCAAAGACAATTTCACAACCTTAACACTAGACTGTAATTTAGCTGATTTTTATAAGCTTCAAATGGATCAGTTAAGTTTAGATATCCCACACTTAAATACTGTTATGTAGTATTCCAGTGTTTTGTATATTGTTACAGTGACACTGTTCTGCCTGGCAGCTGTGATATTTCCTATTGGATTTGCAATTGATGAAATTGGAGGCCAGCCCTACAAGCTACCCAACCAGACCCAGGTTGGATCGTCCTATGTTCTCTTCATCTTGGCAATCTTCTTCACTGTCATCTCGGAGCTGTTTGCTGGGAAGGTCTGCCTGCCCATGTTTTGATCAGCTTAACTGAAGGAGTGTCTACAGAGTACATTACATGTATTTCTTTGGAGATTCATTTGCTTCAGATATGAATAAAACTGTATATAACTAGTGTTCTGAAGATTTGAAAACCAAATTCCTGCTGATAAACTGGATATGTGTCATTATAAACTTGGAAGTCAAGGTTTAATCAATAGGAGTGCTTCATCATTGCAGATAAGCTCAAAAATATATTTCAGGAGCAACAGTGTTGGAAGTATTCAGTAGATTTAAGATAAATGTAAATTTCTGACTTTCTTGTGATATACTGATGATATAAACTTCTCAAGATTAACTGCAGATCTGAACAAACAAAACCTTTACCCAGTATATAGAAGAATTTAATAAAGTGTACTATGAATGGGCAAGGTTTGACAGGTTTAATGCACATTTCTTCTGTTTAAAGTTTGCTTGAAACATACATTTTACATACTGTGTAGTAAGTAACACTGAATCTCTATGTGTTTTGTTCATATCACCATGTATTTCTCTACTTTTTCTGCATATAGTTTCAAAATCAAGAGACCATTTTCATGTGCATAATTTTAATAATGAATTTGAAAATTTGTGCTTATTTTATTTCACAAATACATTATACATGTGTCATTCAGCATCGCAAAAATTGTTTGATGAAAAACTATAATTACAGATCTGAAGTTACTGTCAGTACTGCAAGTGATAGGTTCATTCCATGTGAATGATTTTGGGGGAAAAAAACAAGAAGCAACCTTACCAGTCGTTAGGTGTAATCAGTACACTCTTAAATGCAAAGAAACAAGTTAATTCCATCACTATTTTTTGTTAAAATTGCACAAAGGGAAGTGCTGAATAAAAACTATTGAATTTCACAAACTAATATTTAGGTTTAATTTGTTTTAGTATTTTGCTGATTTATAATAGCAGTATACACTACTGTTGTGTGCAAATGATTATTTAAAACAGGTGAAGTTTAAAAGTTGTTGGTTTCCCCATCAGTTGTATTGTTTAAATTTAATTGCTCATACTGTTTTGGTTCTCAGGACAGGATGTAGGACTGAACTGTATATTTCCTATAGGTAAAGCATCATGTTCAATGTACTAGTATGGGTCTGTTTTCTAATGTTCCTAGTTTTCAGTATTTTAATTTGTATTAGGACCAGGAAGATAAATATTAGACGTTTAACTTATTATATATTTTGTAGGTGTACATCAAAACTTGCTTAAAACAAAAGTAAAAGGCCACAGTATCTATTTCAGAAGTTTACAAGAAAAGATTTGTTCTACTTTCATTTTTACAAAATGAAGAAAAAAAACAAACATGTAAAGTCCATTTCAGTACCTTTTCTGCTTAAGTTGATAAGTTAATTGGTGATCAATTTGTAGCAATTTTGTTCATATGTCATAGTCTGTGGGGCTTAGTAGGAGGTTTCTCCCATTTGAGTGGTTACTTCTCTTCCCTTATAGGATTTTGAACTGGTGTCACCCAAATCTTGTGAAAAGTTCAAAAAATGAAATGACCAAAATGATGTCTAAAACATTTATAAACTCATTTTTTTTTTTACTTTATTTAGCAGTATAGTTGTATACTCAATGAATGAAAATTTACCAATATTGTTAGGGAATATTAAATGCAGGTCTTCAAAAAACCTGATACATCTGTTGTACTGATACTTTTAAACTTTTTGGCATACCCTTGAAGGGGAGATCACTGCACACAAGATTTTATTTTTCTTATACTTTAATGGTGAACTATGATCCAATTACAATATACTCAGGAGTCAAGCCAGACTGGAGTGTTAAATAAGAACCAAACTGTCTGAAAGGGATATTCCATATGAACCTTCACATTTAAGTATTGTTACTTTTTATTATGATTTATCCATCTGCCAAATGATATCTTGTGTCCCCAGTATACACCTGATCCAGTAAAATCACTGGCTGATGAGGAGTTAAAAGCTAGTAATATATCACTCACTGATACAGATTGGCCAAACATTTGATGTGCATTTTCAAAATGTGTATTTAATATGTATTATTATGAAAATAAGTACTAAAAGTTAAAATGCAGTGTACAGTTTGTTTGAACTTTTGAAGACATAACTTTTATTTATACTATTTGCTTTATCTGTTAGTTTTAAAACACTTTAAAAGAACTGAAACAATCAAACTCATTATTCTAGACATTCCAAGGTTGGACCAGTACTATGAGCATGGGAAGGTAATGAAAATTTATGCCCAGGGAGCACTAGGTCTGAATTTTCAACCTTTGGATATATGAAGTAATTAAACTTAAAGATCTGAAGAATTACACTGCTGCAAGGAGTTACTTGGCTTTAGTTAAAGATGGTCTTGTTTTATTCTTTTCACCCTTTTTAGTATGAAAGGTAAGTTTATAAAGATATGTTTAATTGATGTTGGATTATTGTTTTCACTTGAGTAATGATGATGCATGTAATGCAGACTTGTGCAATACTTTTTGTATATCTTGTTAAATAAATGTGGTATGTATGTTTTCTTTTCTCTTTTTAGAAGACATTCATTAGCTCGACTATTCGAAGAATAGGATGAACTATTGGAATCACCCTGGTGTTGGCGTCCATGTCAGCGTCCCAAGAAATGTTAAGGTTCTGTTGAACATTGCCATTATCTCCACCACTACTCAATGGAAGTCCCCCAAACTTTACACATGTGTTTATCATCATCAGACCAACCAGTAGAAATAGGAACAGTAACTCTTTTCATTTTTTTTCATATTTATGACCCTTTTGGACTTGGCACAAATAAAAGTTAAACATTGCCATTATCTCCAGTTTTACTCATTGGATGTCTCTCAAACTGGGGGGTGGGGGGGGGGGGGGCCTCCGTGGCCAAGAGGGTTAAGTTGCTGGCTTTAACTCTCAGCCCCTCACCATGTGGGTTGGAATCCCAGCAGGTTCATTCAGATTTTCATGTGAGGAAGCCTTCCAGCTGGCTTGCGGTAGATTGGTGGTTCTACCCAGATGCCTCCGTCCTCAAATAGTCAAGTCTCTCGAACTTCACACATACCTTGATCATCATCATTCCAACAAGTAGAAAAAAGGACTGTGACTCTAATATTTTTGCATATTTATGGTCCTTTCTGGACTTTGAAAAATTTTTAAGGTTTTGTTTAACATTGCCATTATCTCCACTATCACTCAGTGGATGTCCCTCAAACTTCACATGTGTTGATCACCATCAGACCAATCAGTAGAAACAGGAACAGTACTCTTCCAATTTTTTTAGCTCACCTGAGCACAACGTGCTCAAGGTGAGCTTTTGTGATCGCCCTTCGTCCGTCGTGTGTCGTCAACAATTTGCTTTAAACGACATCTCCTCTGAAACCGCTGGACAGAATTTAATGAAACTTGGCAGGAATGTTCCTTGGGTGAGGCTCTACAAAAGTTGCTAAAATAGAGTTGATCCATGAAGAACTCTGGTTGCCATGGCAACAAAAAGAAATATTATTTGAAAACTTTAAAAATCATCTCCTTCAAAACTACTGGCCAGATTTCAAAATAATTTGGTACAGATGTTCTTTGGGTCAACCTCTACCAAAGTTGCTAAAATTATTCCGATCCGTAAAAAAACATGGCCGCCAGGGGCGGGGCTTATTTGCCTTATATGTATATAGAGAAACCTTTAAACAACATCTCCTCTGAAACCACTGGACAGAATTTAATTAAACTTGGCAGGGATGATCCTTGGGTCAACCTTCACAAAAGTTGCTAAAATAAACTTGATCCATGTAGAACTCTGGTTGCCATGGCAACAAAAAGGAAAAAAAAATGAAAACTTTAAAAATCATCTTCTTCAAAACTACTGGCCAGATTTCAAAATAATTTGGTACAGATGTTCCTTGGGTCAACCTCTACCAAAGTTGCTAAAATTATTCCGATCCGTAAAAAAACATGGCCACCGGGCGGGGCTTATTTGCCTTATATGTATATAGAGAAACCTTTAAACAACATCTCCTCTGAAACCACTGGACAGAATTTGATTAAACTTGGCAGGGATGATCCTTGGGTCAACCTTCACAAAAGTTGCTAAAATAAACTTGATCCATGTAGAACTCTGGTTGCCATGGCAACAAAAAGGGAAAAAAAATAAAAAATTTAAAAATTGTTTTCTTCAAAACTACTGGCCAGATTTCAAAATAATTTGGTACAGATGTTCCTTGGGTCAACCTCTACCAAAGTTGCTAAAATTATTCCGATCCGTAAAAAAACATGGCCGCCAGGGGCGGGGCTTATTTGCCTTATATGTATATAGAGAAACCTTTAAACAACATCTCCTCTGAAACCACTGGACAGAATTTGATTAAACTTGGCAGGGATGATCCTTGAGTCAACCTTCACAAAAGTTGCTAAAATAAACTTGATCCATGTAGAACTCTGGTTGCCATGGCAACAAAAAGAAAAAAAAATATGAAAACTTTAAAAATAATCTTCTTCAAAACTATTGGCCAGATTTTAAAATAAATCGGTACAGATGTTCCTTAGGTCAACCTCTACCAAAGTTGCTAAAATTATTCCGATCCGTAAAAAAACATGGCCGCCAGGGGTGGGGCTTATTTGCCTTATATGTATATTGGGAAAACTTTAATCAACATTTCCTCAGAAACCAATTGACAGAATTTGATTAAATTTGGCAGGAATGATCCTTGGGTCAACCTTCACAAAACTTCCTAAAATAAACTTGATCCATATAGAACTCTGGTTGCCTTGGCAACAAAAAGAAAAAACTAGATGTGGGTGTTCCTCGGAACACTTGTGTCGCCTGCATTTAAGCATGTTTGATGAAAGAATTGACTAGAAAATCGATCTTTTGACAAATTATTGATAAAGCATAATCTATTTTGTGAGGTACAAAATAACACACACACACACATATATATATATATATATATTTTTTTTTTTTTTTTGGGGGGGGGGGGAATAAAATATTCAAACAGTGCAATATGTAATAATTTTCCCGAGCACTTTCGACTATACAGTCTTCATCAGAGGAGTGTCAGAATGACTATGAATTCAAAACATTAACTGTAAGAAAAATTATGACGTCATTAAGCACTTATGACGTTAATTATATATATGTTGCAAGTTTGTAGTCATCATTATCATTATTGAGTTATCATTCTTGTGTACTGCACTCAGACCAATGAGATCTATCTACTATAAATGTTTAAGGCAACACTTTACAAGTTATGCACCACACAGAAATTAAATCCAAAAAAAATAAACAAAGGGAAATTACTCCAAAAATACAACAGTTATCATTCTTGCACAATGCACTACCTCAATGTGATCTATCCATGTTTTAAGTTTCAAGGTGATACCTCAAATACTTTTTGAGTTATGGCCGGACAAAAATAAAATCTCAGAATCAACAAAGGGTAATAACTCAGAAAATACGAAAGTCAGAGTTATCATTCTTGTGCACTGCACTCCACCTCAATGTGATCTATCCATGTTTTAAGTTTCAAGGTGATACCTCAAATACTTTTTGAGTTATGGTCCGGACAAAAATAAAATCTCAGAATCAACAAAGGGTAATAACTCAGAAAATACGAAAGTCAGAGTTATCATTCTTGTGCACTGCACTCCACCTCAATGTGATCTATCCATGTTTTAAGTTTCAAGGTGATACCTCAAATACTTTTCGAGTTATGCTCCGGACAAGAAAGTGTGACGCCGACGACGCCGACGACGACGACGACGCCGACGACGCCGACGACGACGACGACGGACAAAGTGATCCCTATGTGTCTGCCATGCTATGCAGGCGACACAAAAATGAAAACTTTAAAAATCATCTTCTTCAAAACTACTGGCCAGATTTTAAAATAAATTGGTACAGATGTTCCTTGGGTCAACCTATGGGCCTCATGTTTGTATATTTATGGGCCTTTTTTATTTAGAATCTCGGTTAAGGTTTTCACACCACCTCATTTTTTCACTTAACTGTTTGAGGTATTGCTTTGAAACTTTGAATACCTGTTTATGACCATCACCCCTTCTTGTACATGGCAAGAATACACAACTCCGTCTTGGATTTTGACATAATTATTCCCCTTTTCTGACTTGATTAATCTTTTTGTACTAACTCACTTTTTCAATGAACTCTTTGAGATATTGCTTTAAAACTTTGAGCACATGTTTATTATTCTTGGGTATATTTTAATGATACAGAGATTATCATTTTACCTTTATTTGACATTTTTTTTTTTTGATTTTTTTCGGGATCTTATATTTTACAGATAACATCAGTAGCAATCCTCAGTGCATGTATGAAGAAAAATAAAGTGTGAGTTCTCCGCATAAACAATTTCTATTCAGACAAATATTTCAACCCTGAATATACAGACTGAGTGTAAGAGTTCAGTATGTGACAACCATATTTCATGATCCACCCATGCACAAAGTACTGGTCCAACCCATGAGATAATCAGCCTAAAAATCAATGGAAATCAGAGACCTTAAAAATAGTAAAATGGCAATTGTCAATTTTTTAAAGCAACAATATCTTTTGAAAAAAAAAAAGAATGGTGAATGTCAAAATGACAAGACATGAGTCTTAATTTGTTTTATTACTTTGTGACCTTGACCTTCAAGGTATAAATCCAAATAACAACAACTCATTAAACTGTAAAATTTCATGACTATCACTTCCAATTTTTTAAGATCTAAATGGGCTGGAGAAATAATGAGTAACATGTTGCACTCTTTATATTTATATAATATACATATATACATAGCACTTTCAAGTTGCAATAATGTTAATGAACAGTGCCCTGGTTTTAACGTTATTCTTTAATATCATTTCTACCCGTCGGAGTAAATATTATTAGTTTCATTCTTATATAATGGAGAAAAAATGTGAATCGGAGCCTGAAGTCCAGCATCAGTTCTATACTATATCATAAATATCACATCTGCAAGTTATCATTGGAAATTACAATTATCCAATAATTTAATGTAAAGAGATCTAAAAAGGAACAAATACAACAGTTCAATACTGTATTAAATGCATTTGAGTACCAGTATTCAGTAATGATTGTCACAAAATCTGTTTATGTTTCAAAGAAATAAATTCTGAGTAGTTTTTGATTTATTTGGTTCACATTAAATACATGTGTAGTTTTTCTTTTACATCTAAATAAATGTATAATCATAATATACGGAAAAAATACAGCACAACCAATCCATGCATGAAGAAAAATTCTATATCAACTTGTGCTTTACAAGTTATTTTAGACCAGAATTATCAATTAAAGTTTCCTGCTTCCCACCATGTTCATTAAGTGGATGTAAGATGTGAATCCATGTAGCCTTCACCTCTGTTTAGTAGGTATAATCAATCTGTTTCTTGCAGATCAACAGTTTAAAGGGGTCATAGGGGCCAAAATCGCTCTTTTATCCATCAGTTTCTGAGGAATTTATGAAATGTTGAATAAAAATAGCCTACCCCTAGAAACCCTATTTTAAAGGGATTAACTTTGTTACCCCTAGAAACCCCATTTTAAAGGGATCAACTTTGTTTTAGTCATTATGGTGGAAGGTCTCTAGAAGACCAGTTTCACAAAATGAAATTAAATTGTGGTGAATTAAAAAAAAAGAATTATACAATTTGTATTATAAAGAAACAAGGCCAATCCCTTGGATTCCCATTTTTAAAGAGATCAACTTCCATTTTGTTTCAGCAATTTCTGAAGAGGGCCATGAGATGATCATTTGTGCAAAAAATAATTCTGGTCCTCAATCACAAGACCTCATACTGAGCATGTTGTGCTCAGGTCAGACAGCAAAAATTAACTTAGTGGAGTTTTCAAGGTACTGCTTTAAATGATCATAATAAAGCAGTTCAAGTCTACAGCAATTTACCCACAAGCAGATTAGGTTTGCACTGCTAGCTACTAGAACATTGGAGAACAGAGAACATTGTAAAGTCTTACCAGATTGAAAGTTGCCGTCAGTCTCAAGTGACTGCAACGTCCAATATGGTATAAAACAACAAAGGCTTAACAAAGTAAACATCAACATAATTGTTTTTGTGTCTTATGTTGGGTCACAAAAAATACATTAGAACTATCATTAAAAGTGATCTATACTCCAACATCCCGCCTTGTCTTCATGTAATGTAAGTATAGGACAGAACGTGATATTACCAGTAATTCCTGTATAGCCAGCACATTTGTAAAGTGAGGGTATAAATGTGTATCTAAAGACACAAAACTGGACAGTAACTGTGTATGAGTGCATATTAAGTATGAATTCATGAATAACAAGTGATTATAGCATACAGCTATTTAGATATTTGACATTATGTTCAAACACAACCAACTGATCACCTTACTAAAACACACGATTATCACAAATGAATTCATTGACTGTTTTATTTGTAAAAAGCATTGATGGCTCGGGCAATGACCAGACGTCTCACTTCACTGGTCCCTGCTCCTATTTCATACAGCTTGGCATCACGCAAGAACCTGCCGGTTGGGTAATCATTGATGTAACCATTACCACCTGTAACCAAAAAGCAGAAACCAAGAGCTGATAAATATATGATGTTTTATCTAATACAGCTAAGAAAATGGCTATGAATAGGATGATATTACCTACACTTATAGCTTTGCATTGTTTTCCTTTCTAAAATATTCCCCCAGTACATATTTTACATAGGTGAGTACTCTATTTTCAATGTTTTTGAAATTATAACTTAAAGGGCCGTCTTCAATCATGATTTGATTTAAATGCTTTCATTGGACATTCAAGAAAATCAGTACATCACAAACTCGTTAAGCAAATGAATTATTTAAATTTGGTCAGTTCAATTCTTTGGAAATACAGAAATTCCTACATACTGAGCTCCTGTGCTAGTTCATATTTCATCTATGTATAACAAATTTAACCCATGACACCCGAATATATGAACAGAACAGAGTATTTTATTCTTCAGATGACTTTAACATAAAATATAATTCATCATCCCATACAATGGCATAATAACACAACATGTTTTCCAGAGTTCTCAGAACTATCACTAACGGTGATAAATACACCAGAATATCGCTTTGTCAATGTAAACAAAACCTAATTATCTGAATTTCTAAGGGCCATAACTCTAAAAAACTTTGCAAGCTCTACATCTCTTAGAACCACCCTTCATGGTGATCACACATGCCAAGTGTCATTGAAATATCTCCAAAACTGTTAAGTCATTTGTGCCACATAACTCTGGCCAGACTGACTCTAGTATACCCCTTTAACCCTTTCCCTCATAGAGGACACCATGAAAAGACCTATGCGAAAAGCATAAAACCAGATCAGCCTGCGAGTAACTCGCAGCTCCTCAATGGTCTGGAAATGAGGATTTTGTAATTAAATTTGGTAAGGTTTAACTGTGGTTTTCTGCAGATCAGGCTTTATGTGGTACCTACTGAGTGCGTCAAAATGAGTCTATATGAGGGAAAGGGTTAAACATTTGTGATGTTAAAAAAATTTATCGTATGCCATGTCATTTTACACATATTCACACAATAATATTTTCTCAGGATAGTCAGAATAAATTTATCCCAACTAATTCTATCTACTCCTGCAAAATAAACTGGTTTAGCATGAATGGTAATGCAGGCAAGTTATACAAATAAGGTAAAAATCTGAAGAAGAAAAAAAATTAACTTGTGTAATATTTCTTCCCACGAAAACACTGTCAAACAGAATTGATAATGACCATATTTTCCCATTATAAAACAGTCCCTATTTTGACACACACAAGAGAAGATCAATATTTACCGAGAATCTGAATGGCCTCCAGCGCCATCTGCGTGGCTGCTTCAGCAGTATACAGGATCACGCCAGCACAGTCCTGCAGGATGCAAGTTGGAGTAAGACATATACTACACAACTACATGTATTTCATGAACTGATTTCCAACATAATTTCTAAAATTATGACGATTCTTTGGAATATACGTTAAATATTAAGGTCCATCACATTTTGAAGCTGTTTTTTAAGCTAGTACATGTACAGTTTATTTTTAAGTGATACTTCTTGCTTTTATTCATATATGATGTATAATGATATACATTGGTATTAATGGTGAAATAAACATTCAGTTTAGCATAGGCAATTGACCTGGAATAACACAAATGTCCTTGCTCAGCCTGTTTTGAAATACAAATATAACTATTCATTCAAAGATACCACAAACTTGAAATTCCTTAAACCTATACATAAACCTTCTGGACTACTTTTCACCTGAAAAGGACCTAAGTAGAATCGATAACAAACATTCATGGGCAAAATTGTCATTCTAGTTTCCTGATAAAAATTCCAATATATTTCATTACTCAACAAATTATGTCTGTTATTAAGGTAAAACTGTATGTCAATTTTGTCATGTTCTTGAATATTTTGTAAAACTGGAACAGTGAAATGCATTTCTACCTTATTTAGGTATTATGTAGCACTAAGTATTGTTGGAAGAATTCAAGCCTAGCCAACTGATTCTCTTAAAAGAACATGGCAACATCCATACTTACATTTGGGCTAATGTGCCCTGCGTCCAGTGATCGGGCCACATTGTACACATAGGATCTACTGGCACTTAGAGTTGTGTACATGTTGGCAAGCTTTGCTTGGATCATCTACAACAAAAAACTATTTTAATCATTTCATTTTTTACAAATTAGAATGATTAATACCCGAGCATACCCAACAATAGGACTAGATAGTTATGGATCTTAAGCACTGCATTCCTAGTCTCATTCTATATGTTTCAAATAAATAAATTCATAAACATGTAGATTATAACTATCCATTATGGTGGTCACAGGTTTGACATAAAGATCTTGTTTAATTCATGCTTTGTACATTTGTACTTACCTGAAAATGACCAATTTTCTCCCCAAAACATTTTCTCTCATGTGCATATTTGAATGCAACATCACAGCATGCCTGCATAAGCCTGGAAAAGCCATCAAAATTTGCCATTTCAAAATTTGTAAGAACAAATTGCACTTAAAATCAAGTATATAAAACTGAAAGTGATTTATACACTCAAAACAATTTCTTGACTCAAAAATATAAATAAAAGCAGTTAAATGCAAATGTAGACAGTTTCATGACTTTTTTTTAAATGTTTTAACATATATTGGATCTTGTGAAACAGGATGCTTAAGTTCAACATAAAAGGTTCCTATATTATACTAAATACTTTCATTTTTAAAAGTAAGTGTATTACAAACATGGATATTCATTTACATGAAAAGCAAAATATATACCATTTATCAGTCTATCAACACACTTGGAAATTTACTGAGCTATGTAAGATTCTTATGTTATCAAGAGAATAAAAACTTCTTTCTCGGACTTAAACCAATTTATTATACTGCAATATAATTATTTTTTTTTAACATTATATTTCGTTGATTATGTGCTTTAGGAAATTTGGAGGCTTCATTTATTCATGGTCATTAATAAGTTTGGTTATATTATGAATGGTTTTCATGGGGTTTTATATTCATGGCAAAACCCTCCACAAAGTCAATGAACATTAGTGTCCCATTAAAATAAATGATTTCAAAGTAGCCTTTTTTGTACCATGAATGAAATTGTTCAACCACGTATAAGTAGCTGTATGTCCTGGATGATAACAATCATAATGATAATAACAAAAGGGCCATAGTGAGTAAAATCAGTCTAAATGAAACAATTCATGCAGGTCATCTGATTTTACCCAGTAACCTTCAAAATAACTAATTTCTGAGAGGTGATCATCAAACTTGAATCACTAATCACCAGTCCCACCCCTTGTAGATGCCTCATTTGTAAAGAAATCAGCCTTGTTTAAGCACCCTGAGGTGGCTATTTTAGCCAAATCACAATGAATTATGATCCACATTTTTGGGGAAGAAAGGAAGAATAATTTTCAAATGTCTGCAGATTAGTTAAAGAAAGCTAGCTAACCCAAAGGGGCCTAATTCTTCAAAGGATCAATATTATTTTTAGCAATAATGGATGAGGGACAAGAGAAAATCATTTGAGCAAAAACCAAATTAAATTTTGAATTTGATTTCTGTAAAGAAATTGAAACTTTCTACATAAATTATATACATGTAGGTATATAACAACTTAAAAACACACACACACCTATGGATGATCTATGATGAGTATTGTCAATTTCAGAATTATTTCATAACATGAGCATAGCACCGTATCATAAACAAAATCAATAGTCAACAGAGCAGTCTATATATTAAATCTTTCACCCAGGAAAAAAGAGGCCTCATTTTTCAAGGAATTAACTTCATTTTAGTGATTATAGAAGAGTAATATTAGGTGAAGATGATTTTTTTCATGTTCTAATATTCAGTACATTAGGACACTAGCTAACCCCATGGGCCTCATTTTTCATAGGATCAACTTCATTTTAGCACTTACGGTAGGTGACTATGGGGTGACCATTTGTGCCACGGGAAATTAAATTCTGACCTATAGTTTCACAGGAAATTATTATTTTTAAAATAAAATGGTGTTGGTTGCCATGGCAACCAAGGTTCTGAATGGATCAAGTGTTTTTTTAACAATGGATCTGGCAAAAGAAGGATTTGCCACATAACTAACTACACGGTATTAAGATAAAACAAGTTGGTGTCATCAGGTAGAAGGATGCTCAAAAGAATAGCTGGATCCAGACTGTGTGAATATTCAAAATATATTGACCTATTAGCACTTAATGGAAAGGAAAGTGTTGCTGACATCATGAGAAAGAAATGCCTATGATGCTAAGGTCAAGTGATTAGAAAATGTTTAAAAAAAATGGGTTGGGTTAGGGAATTCTGGTTCAGCTGGTATGTCCTGGGGGTGAGACCAGGTAGGTGGCCGAAGAAGTTTTGGTAGTCCACAACTATGAAGGACATGGCTATCTGCAGGATGCTTTGTTCTCATTACACCACTCAGATACACTTACAGTTATGTATCCCCCATCCCAACATCAAACAAGAGCTGTCAGAGGACAGCACGCTCGACTATTCAAAATGCTTGTTGGTAAATCAAATGAAATCTATATACCTTGATAGCCTGATAACCCTTAATATTTTATGATGTCTAAAATCAATTCCATGCCTAGTTACTGAGACATAAGCACAATAACACTGGGAATGCAAAACTTTAACCAAAAATCCAAGTTAGAAAAGGGCCATAATTTGCATAAAATTCAGTCCAAAAGTTATCCTCCTTAGTTTTCTGATGCCCCTGAAGACACTCCTTAACTTTCTAGTCAATTCCACAAGCAATTTCTGAGACATAAGATGGAAATTAGCTTAAAGGAAAAAATTTAACCAAACTTCTAAGTTAAAAAGGGGTTATCATTTTTAATATATTCCATCAAGTGTTATCTTCCTTTATAGTATGATACCCCTAAACATATTAAAGATGTTTCAAATCAATCCCATGCCTGGAAACTGAGACATTAGCATGAAAGTACCTTGCATGCAAAACTTAAACCAAAATTTCTAAGTTAAAAAGGGGCCATAATTTGTAACATATTCCATCAAGAGTTATCTACCATGAAAGTATGATACCCATAAACATATTTTAGATTTTTCAAATCAATTGCATGCCTGGATACTGAGATATTAGCCTGAAAGTACCTTGCATGCAAAACTTTAACCAAAATTTCTAAGTTAAAAAGGGGCCATAATTTGTAACATATTCCATCAAGAGTTATCTACCATGAAAGTATGATACCCCTAAACATATCAAAGATGTTTCAAATCAATTGCATGCCTGGATACTGAGATATAAGCATGATAGTACCTTGCATGCAAAACTTTAACCAAAATTTCTAAGTTAAAAAGGGGCCATAATTTGTAATATATTCCATCAAGAGTTATCTACCTTGGTTGTCTGATGCCCCTTAACATATTCATAAACTTTCAAGTCAATACCATGAATGGTTATTGAGATACAAATTAGATAGTAGCTTGCATGCAAAACTTTAACCAAATCTATTGCATGCAAAACTTTAACCAAAATTTCTAAGTTAAAAAGGGGCCATAATTCATATTAAATTCAGTCAAGAGTTATCTACTTTGGTTGTCTGATGCCCCTGAACATATTTTTAAACTTTCAAGTCAATACCATAAATGGTTAGTGAGATACAAGGTTGATAGTAACTTGCACGCAAAACTTTAACCAAAGGCTGCAACGCCGACGCCAGGGCGACTACAATAGCTCTCATATTCTTCGAATAGTCGAGCTAAAAAATATCACTCTTGCCTATATTTTTTCACTTCAATAACTATTCCAAGTTTCTGAGGAGTATTGTCAACAACACTGAAAACATTGAAGTTCTTGGGAGGCAAAACATTAGTACAAGATAGGTTGAAGACATCATGTTATTTGCATAGCTCTCACTTAACATGCTATTATGCCTCATAATAAAATATCTTCTACTGCTGAATGCATCAGAGTAAAATATCTTCTAAAACTTAAGGTCTCAGAATAAGTAACCACACATGTTTAACACTTAATAGTAAAATATCCTTTGATAAACTTTGTTTTTAATAGAGTAAAATATCCCCTTGTATCTAATACATAAGAATGTACATCTAGATATGCTATGGGCAGACAGCTATCAACATAGCTCTTTTGTCCTACAGTCAGACTAGCAGGGTCACTTACCCAATAGGGCCTGTCGAGAGGATACAGCGCTCTATATCTAGACCGCTCATCAACACATACACACCTCGGTTTGTTTCACCCAGCATGTTGGTTGCTAGCAGAGGGAGGCAGGAAAAACACAGAGACACAATTACATGTATTGACAGGAAGGATTTTTTTAATTTAATTTTTAAATTAAACCTTTATTCCACAAAATAAAACAAGATATCAGTATCATCATTATATTTTTGATTGAGAATTTCGCAAGTTGAACTCCAGAAATAAAACAAGACTGTCATCAAAAGATGATTAAATTTTATGGGTTTTTTGTTTTTTTTTAAAAAGATGATCAAGCTTTATGATTTTATTGATACTGTGGCATGGAATAAAGGGTCAATATTTTGTTTCTTTATAAGGCACTCAGTCTAGTGTTCACTATTGAAAACATGTTCTGTAAGTATAACTGAACTACCAAACAACTTTCACAAATCTCTCACCAAAAAGGGTTACCTACTGGC
>CM037778.1:44237894-44287894 GCA_021229015.1 Solen grandis | reverse complement strand
ATAAAGTTATATGAAATACAAACCTTTATTCGTTTGGTTTATTCAAACATAACCCTTTATCCGAGTAAAGTTGGGCCCCTTTCATACAGTAAAGTCACCTGTTCACACCTCTAATCTGAACCATTCTTCCATGTGCTGATTGGCTAAAATTTGTGTTTTCACACCTAACCTGTCAAACAGTGAAGGGAAGATCACTACAATGTCTTCAGCACAGCACACATTAAATTGAATATAATTTTGATTGGTAATCAATTAAAGGGCCTCATAAATTGATTATAAGTGATTTACAGTAATGTGCTAATCAAAGAAATTAAGGAGGAGTTCATATTCACTGTCACATTGTTTTACTGATAAAGCAAACTTACAGGAGGATGGGTAAAAATGTGGACTGATTATCATAGTCATGATTATCAACGACTAAAGAAAGCGACATCTAAGCTGAGCAATATAGGGATGGACCAAGCAATGGGTGAATCCTTTATACTTTACGTACATGAATTGTCATTTACAGGTATAATCAGTATACGTTATAATTTAAACACAAATTGAAACACCTATTTTTAACAATATACCACTAAATACAAACATTAAAGTGTAACATTTGACCACTATACGTTATTCAAACAGATACTTTATTTGAAGTGAAACGTTGGTCCCAACGATTTTGGATAACCGAGATACGAATGTAATTCTTGAATCAGCCACTTCAGTACTTTGTTCTGTATTTCCAATTCTTAAGTCAGTCAATTCAGTTCTTTGATATGTATTTTCAATGCTTTTGTCAGTCACTACAGTACTTTGTTCTGTATTTTCAATAATCAAGCCATTCACATAAGTACTTTGATTTCTAAACTCAACTTTTAAGTCAGTCACTTCAATACTTTGTTCTGTATTTACAATTCATAAGTCAATCACTTCAGTACTTTAATTCTCAAGTCAGTCACTTCAGTACTTTGTTCTGTATTATCAATTCTCAAGTGAGTCGATTCAGTACATACTTTGTTCTGTATTATCAATTCTAAAGTCAGTCACTTCAATACCTTTTTTCTGTATTCCCATTTCGGTAGTAGTTCAATCCTACCTTTTTTTTCATCTTGTTTCAACTGCAATGAGGATAGAAAATTTGATTCAGCCTCCGATTGTGATAGAGTTAAACCCTAATTGAAACAAAATCTTCTGTGAATTTCTAAGCCAGATGCATCAGTCTTTCCAAGAATTAAATGTAAACAAAGCGATTCATTTCTCAACCAATGCTCAGATCAAAATTGATGTGAGTCAGTGTGATAGGACAATAGGGTGATTTCTATACAGCCCTATCCCAATTGTTTGCTTGAGATGTTCTTAAAAATTATAGTCAATTATAGTTCCTTTTCAACCCAGTCATAATGTGCCCACTTTATGCACAACAAGGCTTAGTACTTACAGATAAATCAAAAGCAGTGGAATATAAGTGCAGGCAGAATATATTCAATGAATATAAAAACAATAGGCCATTACTCATCTGAAATCAACCCTGTCACAATGTACCAACTATATGCCTATTTACAAATGCTGTGAAATTAAATCAAAATTTGACCATAAATTGCAGAGAAATAGAGCAGACAAAAGATATTCAATAAATATAACAAGAGTGTTCTATGGAAGATGTGTCACCTGCTGAAGCGTGACAGAAAAAGTGTGATGGACAGACAGACAATGGTAAAGTGATCCCTGTGTGTCACCCCTGCTTACAGCAGTAAGTACAGCTGTAGTACAAATACTTTCAGACTTACATGCGTCACAAGCATAAAATTCCATATTTTTCAAAAAGAAAGGCCCATAACTCTGTCAATCTCAACAGTAGTTCGATGAAAATACCCAGCTGCACAAGTTCATGTCCTGAATAATATATCCATGAAGTTTCATGTCTATAGTACAAATACTTTCAGAGTTATGCGAGTCACATGCATAAGATTACATATTTTCAAAAACAAAGGCCCATAACTCTGTCAACTTCAACGGTGGTTTGATGAAAATACCTAGGTGTGCAAGTTCATGTGTTGAATTATATGTCCATGAAGTATCAAGTCTGTAGTACAAATACTTTCATAGGTATGTGCGTCACAAGCATAAAATTCCATATTTTTCAAAAACAAAGGTCTATAACTCTGTCAAAGTAGTACAAATACTTTTGGAGTTATACGTGTTACAATGTTTCGGGATAGATGGACGTAGTATGTACGGATTGACAAAGGCAAATCTATATGCCCCCCACCCCTTGCCCCACATATTTGGTGGGAACATAAAAAAAACAGGACCAAAGCAATTAATTTGAAACAACCAAACTTTGGATATACACAAATTTGAGTTAACAAGTATGGATTGTATAGCCTTTATTCAAGGGCACATAACTCCTCAGACTTAGCTAAATAAAAGACACTGTATATTATACTAAAGTCACAAAACTTAGGTCATCTGAGGATGTTATAACTACATGCAAAACCATGATTTTTGAGGAAATAATCTGTGCATAAAAAATGGAGTTAATACATTATGAGGAAAGCTTTATGACACCAGTATATGCCAAAATAATAAATAAGTGAACAAAAGTGTCAGCCAATGAATTCATATTCCTTGAATGAGCAATAAACAATCAAACCACAAATTGTGCACCTTTTATTTTCAGCAGCCATGTTAAGCCAACATGTGAGCAAAATCTTATATGATGGCCCGTGCAAAACCATGCCATTTCTGCTATATGAGGCATCAATAACGTCCAGCATCTGTAAGGCTCTTCCTCACCTTGTTCACTTTCTCAATGACCTGCAGTTAACTGCCACGGATCAATCTGATCAGAACATGATTCAATTTATAACTCATTTCAATCAACTTTCCCACCAGCTCCCTGAACAATGATCAGCATATCTGCTCTAGTGGCCATATTGCATACAACAGTCGGGCCAGACCGCAGATATTACATCAAGACAACAATGAAACACTCTCTTCCCTGGAGTAGGCTCACAACATTACTGGGATTATGACAGGGAATACTGTCAAGAAAATTGTTGGTCAGCTGTAGTACAATATACGAAGGTCACCTGTTCAGACATGCAAAACTAAGGTGTCAATGTTATCAATTTCTTAAAGCAATTTAGGACATCATTAAAAAAAAAAAAAAAAAAAAAAAAAAAAAAAAAAAAATAGTGACAGACTCACTAAAAAGATTTCTACTCATTATTAACTCTCCAGGCAACAGATTATTTTTGCCTATTTTTTTAAAGTAGTGATACTGAACATGAAGAAAAACAAACAAACCTAATCCCTACCACCCCACTGATAAACCAGCATTTTTGGAAGAGATCATCTTCTTAAACAAAACCAGATGTGATAGGGATACAGACAGAGATGCACTAGCTGGGGGGTAGGTATGTGGAAAAATTATAATTTTATTCGTTTTAATCTAAATTTATGAATAACTGGCTTATGTTACTTCTTTTCAATAGTATTTACATTTAACCTAATATTAAAATGTGACATGATCAGAAATTATTTGGAAATTTTGAAGGCTCACATAAGATGCATAGAATTACTTTACAATGCATTTCACCCAGCAGTAACTTAAAATAAATGGCATTTAAAAACATGATAGGAACAGTGAATAATGAGCAGTATGGTTAGACATACAACTGCTTCAGTTTGTCTTTCCAAAATCTATTTGAATCACCTCATTATTTAAACATAAGGAACACCATGGTGAATTCATAATGTAACTTAACTAGTCAAGAAAGACAAAAAAGTTCACAAGATGAATCACAGCATCACCTGAACAAGAGCACCATGTGGAGGGAAACACTAATCAGACCTGCATATATCTATGCATTTCTTCATCCTGTTCTTCTTTTGTTATGTTTATCCTCTTATCACTCTCATTCTTTGACTGATGAGTCCCATGTGTGCAATATAGTTGTGTATCATGTTTGACCATGATGCCTGGTAAGATTGCAGATGTTACAGGTATGATTTTCTTGCCTTGTATCTTGTACCTGTCATTCAATTCCCATGTCTAGTACCCTGTACCTGTCACCATGTTTCTAGAATTTTATCTTAACCTGTCATACAGTCCCCCTATATTGTATCTACCTGTCATACAGTTCCCCAATATTGTATCTACCTGTCATACAGTTCCCCTATATTGTATCTACCTGTCAACCAGTTCCACTATATTGTATCTATCTGTCATCCAGTTCCCCTATATTGTATCTACCTGTCAACCAGTTCCTCTATATTGTATCTATCTGTCATACAGTCCCCCTATATTGTATCTACCTGTCATCCAGTTCCCCTATATTGTATCTACCTGTCATACAGTTCCCCTATATTGTATCTATCTGTCATCCAGTTCCCCTATATTGTATCTATCTGTCATCCAGTTCCCCTATATTGTATCTGTCAACCAGTTCCCCTATATTGTATCTATCTGTCATCCAGTTCCCCTATATTGTATCTATCTGTCATACAGTTCCCCTATATTGTATCTATCTGTCAACCAGTTCCCCTATATTGTATCTTAACCTGTCATCCAGTTCCCCTATATTATATCTTAACCTGTCATCCAGTTCCCCTATATTGTATCTATCTGTCATACAGTTCCCCTATATTGTATCTATCTGTCAACCAGTTCCCCTATATTGTATCTATCTGTCATCCAGTTCCCCTATATTATATCTTAACCTGTCATCCAGTTCCCCTATATTGTATCTTAACCTGTCATACAGTTCCCCTATATTGTATCTTAACCTGTCATCCAGTTCCCCTATATTGTATCTATCTGCCATCCAGTTCCCCCATTTTGTATCTATCTGTCATCCAGTTCCCCTATATTGTATCTATCTGTCAACCAGTTCCCCTATATTGTATCTATCTGTCATCCCGTTCCCCTATATTGTATCTACCTGTCATCCAGTTCCCCTATATTGTATCTATCTGTCATCCAGTTCCCCTATATTGTATCTATCTGTCATCCAGTTCCCCTATATTGTATCTTTCTGTCATCCAGTTCCCCTATATTGTATCTATCTGTCATCCAGTTCCCCTATATTGTATCTTTCTGTCTCCAGTTCCCTTTATTTTTCCACCTCCCTCTATATTGGGTATCCCTACCACCTGCCATCCCCTTCCAGTCTTGCATCCACCTGTAATCCAAGCCCTGTTTTGTCACCACCTGCCATCCACTCTCTGTCTTGAATTCACCTGTAATCTACACCTTGTCTTTTTTGTAACTACCTGTTATCCACCACCTGTCTTGTCTCCACATGCCATCCACTCCTATATTGTATCCACCTGCCATCCATCCTGTCTTGTGTCAACTTGACATCCACCAACCCCTGTCTTGTATCTACTTGTAATCCACCACATGTTTTGTATCTTATTGTAATACACCCTTGTCTTTTATCTACCTGTCATCCACCTCCAGTCTTGTATTTGAGCCACCTACCATCCACCTGCTGTTTTTAAACTTGTCTTGTCTCCACATGTCATCCATCTCCTGTCTTTAACCTATCTAACATCCACCCACTGTTTTTGTACCCATCTGCCATCTACTACTGCCTTGTATCTACCTGTCATCCATCTTTAATTTTGTATTGGATGTATCCTCCTATCATTCACCCTTGTTGTCTCCTCTAACATTGATTACAATTTCTCATGTCAACAATGATTACCATTCCAACCATATAATGATTCAACAGAATGATAAGTTTCATTAGTCTTTTTACTACATTATTTATAAGCTTATGCAGAAATGACAAACATTTTATCTCTGCTAAGGCTATTACATGGTAGACAGAATACTGATGAAAAGTACCACACCCAGTCACATTATCTTAAATAATGACTCTGCTAGTTCTGGTACCAACCCTTTAAGCTGAGATCTAAGCAATGACATTAAGCAGCCAGGCAACAAACTCATGACCCCCCCCCCCCCCACACACACACACCTCCCTCTCTAAGACTCACACTCAGCCACAATTACCTATTATGAAAACAATGCCTCAATTCTAGACATACACCTTGCAACTGGGTGGAACAATAAGAACTAGATTTGCATACTGCAAATGCAACGGTTTTCGTGATGATCAACAGTTTCAAACCTGATCAGCCAAGTTAAAATTCCAGAAAAAACAACAAAATGCAATATGTTTATACAGGGTTGCCACAGAGCTGAAGAAATAAAATTCCCTGACTATTCCCTGACTTTTCCCTGACTCAGCCCTACTTTTCACTGACCAATACAACCACAATTTTTCGGCCTCCTCCTCCCCTTCAGCCGTCCAATCCTCCCATCTACATTTTTATTGTTTTAGAATAATAACCTTAACAAATTTCAAATAAATCAGAATTCCTTTTCATGGTTATATTAGTCAGTGATAATAGTACAGATACTATTAAATGATTTTCTTACAAGGTAGTAATACTTCAGTCAATCTTACACATTAAGCAACATTTACATGTAAGCTATGGACACTATATCAACATAAATGGTCACAAAAGCATTTAAAATCATCATGATTATACATGTACATACAGTCATGTCATACACCTCTAATGTTAAAACATTTAACTCAACAAAAATAACTCTGATAAACAGTGTGCACAATAAAATCTCAGTGAGTTGACTTAACCTATCAGTCTAACATCCCAAACCTTTTAAGGTTTCATGCTTAGGAATGTTTTTATATTATTAAATAATCAATGTTTGAAAGTAATACTTATAAATACTGTTTGAAGACTGCCATAGCCACTGAAAAATTCAAAACATCAACTCAGACTTTCATTTTTCCCTGACTTTTCCCTGACTTTTCTAAAATGTATTTTTTCACTGACCATTTTTCAAAATTCCCTGACAATTCACTGACCTTGAAAAAAAATCATTTTTCCCTGACTTTTCAAGGTATGTGGCAACCCTGTTATATATCTTAGTGTTTTCCTTCATTGGTGAATTCAGCTGTGACCAAGACTTAAAGGCATCTCGAAAGGAATGTGAAGTCCCACTGAGCCAGGCCCCCATCTGCTGTGATCAGACCTGTTAATTGCTGGTCATCACTGCAGGGAGCCAATATAGTAGCTATATGGTAAAACCTTTGATGGGTTGATGCATAACTAAATTACCTGCTGCAATGGAAGTGAGATAGTAGGCTAGTTTTACACACACATTCATGACCTGTTACATCCCAACCTAAAGCTAGCAGAGCCTGCATCTATGTAACCAGTGGTGCTCATTCTGTCAAATTTTCTCTGCTTTTATTCTGGGTCATTTATTTAAATTTTCTATAAATTCATCAATTCTTGACAGATTTTCAAAATTCTTTTTTTGTTGACGAGGTAAGACATTCGTTTTTCCAATGATGACAAAATATATTACACATTTAAACTTTAAAGGCTTTAAAATCAATTCAAAGTATGACCAAACTTCAAACTGTCACCAAACAACCAAATCAACCCCGATCTGAAAAAACTAAAATTCTTCAAAAAGTACTCTTTAGAGGCTTTTGATTTTACCCATATACTTTCGATAAAATATTTTTAGATTTTGAGATATTTAAGGTCAAAGAAAAAATCAATAATCGCAATATGACCTTGACCTTTGCATTTTTTGAAATGTCCCTTGAAACAACAAACAATACAATCTGTGAAAATTTCATAAAGATTGATACAAAAATAATGGCAGAATCATCAAACAAGAGGGCCAAGATGGCCCTGTGTCGCTCACCTGATTAAGATGGCTGTGTTAGGCAAAAGGACAAAAAATCTGGCATCTTAAGTGTTTTTCTAACATTTGACTAAGTGGCCTACATTTTGATCCTACCTGAATTTACCTGGTGACCTAGTTTTTGACCCAACATGACCCAATTTCGAACTCATCCGAGATATCATGTAGACAAACATCCTGACCAAGTTTCATGAAGATTGGGTTAAAACTGTGGCCTGTAGAGTGTTCACAAAGTTTTTCTAAGATTTGACCTGGTGACCTAGTTTTTTACCCCACATGACCCATTTTCAAACCCATCCGAGATATTATGTAGACAAACATCCTGACCAAGTTTCATGCAGATTGGTTCAAAACTGTGGCCTATAGAGTACTAACAAGGTTTTTCTAAGATTTGACCTGGTGACCTAGATTTTGACCCCACATGACCCTTTTCTAAACCCATCCGAGATATCATGTAGACAAACAACTTGATCAAGTTTCATGAAGATTGGTCCAAAACTGTGGCCTCTAGAGTGTTCACAAGTTTTTATAAGATTTGACCTGGTGACCTAGTTTTTGACCCCACATGACCCAATTTCGAACTCATCTGAGATATCATGTAGACAAACATCCTGACCAAGTTTCATGAAGATTGGGCCAAAACTGTGGCCTCTAGAGTGTTCACAAGGTTTTTCTAAGATTTGACCTGGTGACCTAGATTTTGACCCCACATGACCCATTTTCAAACCCATCCGAGATATCATGTAGACAAACAACCTGACCAAGTTTCATGAAGATTGGTCCAAAACTGTGGCCTCTAGAGTGTTCACAAGGTTTTTCTAAGATTTGACCTGGTGACCTAGATTTTGACCCCACATGACCCATTTTCAAACCCATCCGAGATATCATATAGACAAACATTCTGACCAAGTTTCATGAAGATTGGGCCAAAACTGTGGCCTTTAGAGTGTTCACAAGGTTTTTCTAAGATTTGACCTGGTGACCTAGAGGGCAAACAAAGTGAAATCTGACTTTTTTCAATTTTAAAAGGGGCGTAACTCCTGACCTAAGGGTCCAATTTCAGCCATAATCCAACTTAGCCAAAATTTGATGGTTATTAACATTGTTATAAAATTTAAAGACAATGACCTAAAAAATAAAGATGCTAGAGTGCAAACAAAGTGCAATCTGACTTTTTTAAATAATATAAGGGGTGTAACTCCTGACCTAATGGTCCGATATCAGCCAAAATCGAACTTGGCTGAGATTTTTTGGTTATTAACAATGTCATTAAGTTTGAATGCAATTGCTAAAGAAATGAAGATGCTAGAGTACAAACAATGTGAAATCTGGCTTTTTTGAATTTTAAAAGGGGCATAACTCCTGACCTAACGGTATGATATCAGCCATAATCGAACTTGGCCGAGATTTTATGGTTATAAACATTGTTATCAAGTTTGAAGATAGTTGCTCATGAAATGAAGATGCTAGAGTGCAAACAATGTGAAATCTGGCTTTTTTGAATTTTAAAAGGGGCATAACTCCTGACCTAATGGTATGATATCAGCCATAATCGAACTTGTCCGAGATTTTATGGTTATAAACATTGTTATCAAGTTTGAAGATAATTGCTCATGAAATGAAGATGCTAGAGTGCAAACAATGTGAAATCTGGCTTTTTTGAATTTTAAAAGGGGCATAACTCCTGACCTAATGTTCCGATATAAGTCATAATCGAACTTGGCCGAGATTTTATAGTTATAAACAATGTCATTAAGTTTGAATGCAATTGCTAAAGAAATGAAGATGCTAGAGTACAAACAATGTGAAATCTGGCTTTTTTGAATTTTAAAAGGGGCATAACTCCTGACCTAATGGTACGATATCAGCCATAATCGAACTTGGCCGTGATTTTATGGTTATAAACATTGTTATCAAGTTTGAAGATAATTGCTCATGAAATGAAGATGCTAGAGTGCAAACAATGTGAAATCTGGCTTTTTTGAATTTTAAAAGGGGCATAACTCCTGACCTAATGTTCTTATATAAGTCATAATCGAACTTGGCCGAGATTTTATGGTTATAAACATTGTTTTAAAGTTTGAAGATAATTGCTCATAAAATGAAGATGCTAGAGTGCAAACAAACAAATTGTGGACGACGGACGGACGGACGGACGGACGGACGACGGACATTCATCGATCCTAAAAGCTCATCCTGAGCACACGTGCTCAGGTGAGCTAAAAACTAAAAAAATGCCTATTCTCGAAAATTTGTTTCCTCCATATTTTAGTGCACTTTGACCGCTTATTGAAAGCCATTTTATGCATTTTCTGAAATCGCCACCCCATATATTTTGTGCGCAAAGATCTTCGGAATCAATTTAAAAAAAAAGAATGAGCGTATCTAATTTCTAACAAAAATGGGCATGTTTTTCGTGGACACACCCTAATTTGCCAGATTTTTTCAGAGATTCAAACATTCAACCTCTTCTAGCTAAAAAGTTTCAAAAAAATGGATATTGCCAATCATCATATTTAATGGGGCAGTTGACAGAGAACAGAATGCAAAAAACTGCATACAAATAAACTGTCAAATGACAGAGTTATCAGCAATTATATGTTTTGATGCTAAATGCCACCTAGCGGCAAATCTTAGTACTAAAAAAAAAAAAAAACTTAATGGTGCACAACTTCAGATACTTGTGAGTATGCATGGAAATTTTCATATTTGTAGCATTTCTAATCATGCCGCAACAGCGGTCACAAAAAAAGTGCAAAGAATAATAATAATGGAAACAAATTAAAAAAAAAAAAAATGGGAAAAAGAAACACAAGAAGAACAGTAGGTTTTTGCGGCTGCGTTGCAGTCCACGAAAACCTAACTAAACTTTTTGGGTGTGAATGTGGAAAACGTGTCTTGAGTCTAGAGTTTATGCTTTATCTACTTCTATTAAATCATTCATTTTTAGCTGAATCCACTCTAAAAGATAATGATCTGTCTTTCTTCATTCATACAATTAATGCAAAACAAACTTTCTTTGTCTAGAAGGCATACTGCTAAAAGGAAGATTCAATTTGTCTAGATAAATTCATAGTTTTAAACAAATAATTATGCCTAGACAGAAATATTCTTTTTTCTGTTAGTTTTACTAACAAAATATGACATGATTTACCTGTATTTTGTTATAATGACATTCTTATTGAATTCTGCACTTGTGTTGCTAGATCTCTTTTCAGACCACTGTTACCAATTTTAACCCTTAATAAAATTCTGCACCTGTGTTGCTAGATCTATTTACAGACCAATGTTAGACAATTTTACCAATTTAAAAGGTCTATTATGCTTCCAGAGCAGTGTATATTCTTTGGACAGAAAAGCAAAGTGTGTGTTACAGATTTGTTATGAATGCAATCTGTACATACTCATTGATGACAACATTACTACTATGCATAAACAAAGAAGGATCTTTTACTAAAGATATTTCAATGGTTTACAAATGTAACTAATTTGCATATTCTGCATATCCTCCTCAATGTTCCATTGGCATTCCGTATGCTCAGTTTACAAATCACGAGTGCATAAATTGATGACGTAGCAGATAAACAAATTGTGATTCGATGACGGTTTTTCAAATTATTTCCGATTACAGATTGTTTCGGGAATACTTGCCAATGCAAAATGGAAACAAAGAGAGTATTTTGACATCCATCCAAAATACTAAATTACGTAATTTGATAAACATTTTCCATGCATTTAACTGTTATTTTACAGAATAAATTTGCACAGTGTTTAGTCTACTTTATGTCATTGTTATTTAATATTTTCTTTTTCATGAAAATTGAATCATTATGAAATAAAGGAGTTGTTGGAATGACACATATGCCCCCCCTATGCTCCCACCCACTCCAAATAAGGTCACTGTGACCTTGACCTTTGACCAAGTGATCCCAAAATCAATAGGGGTCATCTACTAGTCATGAACAATCAACCTATGAAGTTTGAGGAATGTGGGCCTAAGCGTTCTCCAGTTATTGATCAGAAATGAAGAGGTCTACGAAGGGACCAACCTACCAATATGCCCCCTCTTTTTCAAAAGGGGTCATGATAATGGGCCTTTAACAATATTAAAACAAAGTACAAGAGATATTAATGTAACCAGCAGGTACTGATGATGATATTACAAATGCAGCAGTACCTACAGAACTTACCAATGTTTACAGACAAATGCAGACAAAATTATCCTATTATCCAATAGCAAGATAACACCAAGATAATCATGTGATCAATGGTTGATCTGGCTTATACAAAATAAAACATGAGCTGACTGTTACAAATGAAAATATAAAGACTTAACCCTTTCCCTCATATAGACTCATTTTGATTATGCTGTTCGCATAGGTCTTTTCATGGTATCCTCTATGAGGGAAAGGGTTAATTAGCAATAGGTAAATGCAGAGCTAGAATCCCTACAAAAACTGAAAGGATGTACTGAATCTATCATCAATGTTTGGTTCCTCAACCTAGGATGTGTTATTTCAATCTGATCCTGTAGCCTGTAAACTCTTTGCATGCTGATCAGGTTTTATACAGAATATAAAGGTAATTTCCTTCATAACTCTTGCGATACAATTTTACAAGGATATGACTTCTTCAAAATGTCAAAAACAGAATTCTAATTTCATCTTATTTTTCCTTGCATAATTTCTAATTCATCACTTCAGCATCACTGTGAACTCCTTCACTGATTATTTTTCTCTACTTTCTTAGTTATGGAATTTCTACTTTAAATTTTCAAGTTCTAGACACAAATTAAGGATGTAGGCTAGCCACTAGCAAGTCTTTCTATTTGAATTGATTCCCCTACAATAACCTGACAGCCAGGCTAATTTTCTCGCAGGAAAAAAAAAAAAAAAAAATTGTTTCTGGTCTCCCATCCAACCCTCTTTTTTCAAGGCCGACCCTAAAGATTTTTTTCATACATTGCTGCCTTTATAAAAATCTTTCCTTTACTTTTTTTTTTTTACTTTTCCCATTATTCAGAGGGGAAAAAAGAAAAACAACAACAACAACAACAAAAACAAAACAAGAGGGCCAAGATGGCCCTAAAGACGCTCACCTGAGGACATTTGTGCTGACCAAGTTTGAGGAAGATTGAATCAAAATTGTGGCCTCCAGTGTGTAAACAAGGTTTTTCTAAGATTTGACCTACTGACCTACTTTTCAATCGCTTTTAGGTCTGTTAGATTAATGATCTTCGATAATTCGTTGAAATTTCTGAAGAGAATCGTATACCTACCAAACTGAAACCGGAAATGGAGGGCTGAATAGTTTCCTAATTTTTCATTGGTTAATAATATTATAACCTAAAACGACCGAATGTGTTTTTATTACCAACAATACGATTATCTGTACTTTCATATCTTTCTTAAAGAAAACCTTTATTTAATATACAATTGACACAATATATTCTCTTAGTCTTTTTATCATTTTATTTAATCGTAGATACTGATTTTAATATAAAACATATATGAAGTATGTAATTTAAAGTAAAAAGTGATTCAATCCAGGGCCAAATTTTAACCATTATCTAGTCATAATCTCTCAAACTAGTAATATTGCAAAATACTTTTTTTATGATTGGTCTATAATTATGAATTATGTGGGTACGGACCACTAGACAATATTTCACATCAAATCTATAGATTAAGCTCTAGGTCTTTTCCTATGTAACTCTATGTGAAACAAGTGACCACTGGTGCGGGGTCATTTATCACCGTAAGGCTATGATTTGAACAATCTTGGTAATGAACCATTAGATGATGCTACATACCAAATATCTAAGCTCTGGGCCTTATGGATTTACAGAAGAAGATTTCTAGGTCTTTTCCTATGTAACTCTATGTGAAACAAGTGACCACTGGTGCGGGGTCATTTATCACCGTAAGGCTATGATTTGAACAATCTTGGTAATGAACCATTAGATGATGCTACATACCAAATATCTAAGCTCTGGGCCTTATGGATTTACAGAAGAAGATTTTTTAAGATTTTCCTATATAACTCTATGTAAAACAAGTGACCTGGTGCGGGGGCATTTATCACCATAGGGCTATGATTTGAACAATCTTGGTAATGAACCATTAGATGATGCTACATACCAAATATCTAAGCTCTGGGCCTTATGGATTTACAGAAGAAGATTTTTTTAAGATTTTCCTATATAACTCTATGTAAAACAAGTGACCCCTGGTGCGGGGGCATTTATCACCATAGGGCTATGATTTGAACAATCTTGGTAATGAACCATTAGATGATGCTACATACCAAATATCTAAGCTCTGGGCCTTATGGATTTACAGAAGAAGATTTTTTAAGATTTTCCTAGATCAATAAAAGTTTGAGTTTTTAAAATCTATTTTTAGCTCCTGTGACCTACTTTTTCAACCAATCTGAATAATTTGTACAACTTTGATAGAGGGTAACATAAGGATGATTCCTGTGAAGTTTGGTCAAAATCCCTTCAGCGGTTCAGGAGGAGATGTTCTTTAAAGCAAATTGTTGACGACGGACGGACGCACGCACGGACGACGGACAAAAGGTGATCACAATAGCTCACCTTGAGCACTTCGTGCTCAGGTGAGCTAAAAACATATCCCTACCTATCTACCCTCTTTTTTTCTGACTGGAGACCAGAAATGGATTTTTTTTTTTTTTGGCCTCACTGAATACTGGATTTAAAAGAAGTTAAGCCCAGATTGTAGTTCACAAACAGTTTTCTGTTACAAAATACTTCTTCTAAGCCTAGTGGATTATAGGCTATACAACATGACAACATGCATGATTAATATCCCACCAGCAGTATTCTCAAACTACCTTTAATTGCTCTGAGCATCAAACAAATGAGCAAACAGTTACAATTTCAACATGACATTAGGAATCAATGCTGAAATAGGAATCATTACTGCAGCCTTGGTAGAGCAATGTGCCTTTAACCCTTTCCCTCATATAGACTCATTTTGATGCACTCAATAGGCACCACATAAAGCCTGATCTGCAGAAAACCACAGTTAAACCTTACCAAATTTAATTATAAAATCCTCATTACCAGACCACTGAGGAGCAGTGAACAGCATAAAACCTGATCAGCCTGCGAGTTACTCGCAGGCTGATCTGGTTTTATGCTGTTCGCATAGGTCTTTTCATGGTTTCCTCTATGAGGGAAAGGGTTAAATCACAGATCTCCCCAGACACTGGTAAATCTTTAACAAAAGCATATCAATGTTAACTAACCCTGAACATAGACTGGAAAAATAGTGTTACTCTTAAACCTATTGATCATGTAAAATACATCAACCAGACATTATCAAACTAGATGATTATTAAGACCAAAATACTGAACATTCCCAGTATCTTCATTGTGATATTCACAGAAAGATATGTAAATCTTTGAAATGTAAAGGCCATTGATCAAGAAAACTTTCATAGTCAGAGTACCCAGAGTCTAATCTATGTGCTCATACAACAAAACACTGACGATATAGCGACAAAAATCTGTTGCCTCATTTACCATTTAAAGTTCAGTAAATTAATATTCATCAAGTCATGAATTTATACATAAATATTCATGAAGTGAACGGAGTGAATGGTTAACATAAAATATTTATTACAAACAAGCAATATCTATGTAGTTCCTTTTGTATATTTTTTTCTTCATTTATCTACATGTCAAAATATTTATATCATTCCATGGTCCAGTGGTGCAGATCCAAAGGTTATGGATTCGATCCCCATTAGGGGCATAAGTTTTTCATGGCCTTCCTAGTTGCCAAGTACGGTCCAACCCAGGAACCATCCAGAGAAATTAGTAAGTTGTAAAAACTTGTTTCAACCAAGGTAAAATAATTAAGTTAAATTAAATCTACACAGGCCCAACCTCATACCTTTTACCTGAGAGAATCGACAAAGTGATCGAGGAAACACTGTATACTGCATGTTGCAACCATGACCCTAATTAATCCTTGACAGGTAAAGACAAATTAAGCCTTGAAATACAAGACAGATTTACACCTGGCAAAAAGAATGATAAGCTAAGTATTTTTTGCCTTTCATAATTCAGTATCTATAATTATGATCATACCATGTAGAACTATCATACCATGTAGAGCTATCATAACATGTAGAGCTATCATACCATGTAGAGCTATTATACCATGTAAAGCTATCATAACATGCAGAGCTATGTAGAGCTATCATAACATGTAGAGCTATGTAGAGCTATCATACCATGTAGAGCTATCATACCATGTAGAGCTATCATAACATGTAGAGCTATCATAACATGAAGAGCTATCATAACATGTAGAGCTATCATAACATGTAGAGCTATGTAGAGCTATCATAACATGTAGAGCTATCATAACATGCCCTCCAATGTAATACAGAAGCCAATACTGGCAAACATTGGTCCCCAAATCTTCTATTTGTGAGATTTGTTTAGCTAACTTAAAGCGCAATGTATATAGTTTTAAATCATATTATGTTCTATTACTAAGAGATATCTAGAATCGGACTTCAATTTAAGCTATAACAGATCTGCATTGTTGTTATATTCTCTCTCAATATTAAATTCTACATATTTTCATTGTAAAGAAATATAGTTTCATTGTCTATAAATCAAGTTTCATCACAATACTGTATGTTTGTTGATCCAATTTCACACCCCATCAGCAAAATTTCTGTCATTTGGGGGGACAGATATTGTGCAGCACACCAAGATATCTAAGTCAGGAACTGAGCGCTGTGCAAGAGAGATAATACCAGGACAAGTTTTAACAATTTATGGATCTAACCTGCGACCTCACTGATAGAAGGCAGACACACTAACCACTTAACCGCTAGCACTGGTATGCAACACTATATTTATTCCTGATAATGACTCACGTCCAACATTTTTTTCAAACTTTAAATTTGGGGGTAATAATACAAATAAGAAGCCCCTGCACTTATCACATTTCTTTCGATTCCTACAGAACAAACAGTAAAACAGCTTTTCAAGTAAACATTTTACAAAATTTCCAGAAGCTAAGTCATAAAATTCGAGCTCACAGTTAAACAAAACATAAATATCTAGTTTATTTACCAGTGTAAACCATCAGTCTTTATCAGAACTAGACATGCGATATTTCACTCAATCACTGGCCATAAATTTCTACCTTTTCTTCTTGGGAAGATTCTGTCTAATCTCAGACATGTCATGACACTCATCAACAGTCGGGATATTTAGTCAATAACAACGTGGAGAATTTTAATCACTTTGAATTATCACTGACACTTGAAAATTGCATTCCGATATAGACAGACCTGAAAACTTCAAAGAGAAACTAAAATGAGCACAAAGTCATTGCTTTTTAATTGATAATTTTACAGATCCTAAGCTCAAATGACAAATATACATAAGAAAATTCATGTTTTTAACATGAAAGCAGCTATTTGTTGTCAATTTAACTGGATGATTAGGACAGTCTTAAAGATGCTTTTACTGATTGGATTAAGAATTGATTTCGTCTGATTTCCATCAACCAGGTAAATCTTAAGACTAATGCCAAAATTCAATATCTAACCTTTAGGTCATTTAGACTAGTTTTGAAGCCTTGGTAAACAGGGAGGAAGCAATCTTATTAGAGTCTCCCTTGTCTGTTCATATCATATTGTAGCTTTGATTCTATTCATTCTGCATGGCAAAGATAAATCTATTGCGTCATTTATATAACATGTAAAGGGCTCAGTAAATATTATTCATCAAGCCATGAATTTGTACATGAATATTCATGAGGTAAAGGGAAACTAATTTCTTCTTCCTGCAGCTCAGTTAGATTATGGATAAAATAAATGCAAAAAGAAAAGGCCTCATAAATCATACATACTCATAAAAACATCACTTTTAAACAGCAAAATACAGTGAAACTGATCACAAACATAATTACCTTTTTCGAAGACATTATAGATTAAAACTTTATTCCTATTTTATATACAGTAACCTTCACCCAAATACAAATACTAGATTCTCCTATTATTAAGCACTCCATTTTTGACCTTTGAACTCTTAGTTAGACGTTGACCTTGAAGCTACAGACCTGTGGATTACATGCTACACATTGTCTCGAGGTGGTGAACATTTCTGCCAAGTTATTTCAAAATCCATCAAGGAATGTCAGAGTTATGGATCGGAAACGAAAAATAGACCCCATTTTTGACCTTTAGGCTCTATTAAGTGTGACCTTGACAATGGAGCTACATACCTAAAGGTTGTACGGTTGTACCCGACACATTGTCTTATGGTGGTGAACATTTCTGTCAAGTTGTCTCAAAATCCATTAAGGAATGTCAGAGTTATGGAGCTGACTCCATTTTTTACCTTTGAATTCATAGTGTGACATTGACCTTGGAGCTACAGGCTGGGGATTGTACGCCACACATCTTGTCATGATGGTGAACATTTCTTTTAGGGTAATTTCAAAATCCATTGAAGTATGTCAGTGTTATGGAGTGGAAACGAAGAAATGACTCCATTTTTGACATTTGAACTCTTAGTGTGACCTTGACCTTGGAGCTACAGACCATGCTAGTTTTTTGTTTTTTTTTACAGGAGCTGCCTATCAATAAAATTTGTTACATGTACCATTACAGATTTCTAATAAAAAATGATTAAGTGTATACTTTTTTTCAAGAGCCTTAACCCTAGTCAATGTAGGAATATGATCACAAGGCTCACAATCATAAAGGAAACAAAATGACACTCAGCAGTCTTACAAATGGTGACCCCTTTAAAATATCGTCCATTGAAAGCCAGAAGGGGTTATCAGCATATGTAAAATGGACGATATATTAAACATCACTTGTATCTCTGTGGTATCAAATAGCATTCAGTGTAATGATGAGTGCCGTCAGATTAATAAACTTTACCCTGCATTCAAGAGATCATTTTTAAGACTTGGTTTTCATTGTTTGTATAACTTCCATGCTTTTCTTAGTGATTGTTTGTTTATGTGTTTGTTTATTGGGTTTAAAGTCCTGCTGACAGTATTTAAGTCATTTGAAGTCCATGTCTAAATATGACAGATATAATATTGCCAAACTGCAGTATCATGCTGTAGACATATGACATGATACCACACCCAGTCACATTATCCTGACACCGTGCCAACCAGTCCTGGAACTACCGCTCAGCCACAGGGGACAGTTAGGTCATCAACAACACAACAATGACAGAATGCAACAAGAGGCACACAACACTGTAGGACAATAGTCATACTTCCTTCAATCTCTCAACACACAGCCAACATGTAGCTTACAGAAACCTCATCCTGGTTAATCACCTTTTTATACTTTATGGTAAATTAAACCCCAAACTGCTTAATCTTTTCTTTTTTTTAAATGATAAACATACAAAAATAACAAACAGTAACGCTTTTTGTCAGTCTATAAATATCAAATTAGGCTTATGATTAGCGAAATATAAACACGCCACAACCCTCCAACCTTTGATTCCAGAAATATAAAATCAGGTTGATTATTTGTCAAACAACCCTGATATCAAAGAAGCTTAATATCTTTGATTCCAGACATATTTTCATACCCTGCCATATGATAAGAGGAAACACCTGTGTCTGCCTGTGTACCTTTACTATGGCTACAACTTTTCCCCCTATCTCTCTCTGTATGAATGGCATACTTACAGGCAGAGTGCCTGGAGCTATGACTTGACCTTGAAGTTTATTTACCTGATAATTTTGAGAGATGCTGCACTGCATAAAAACTTCAGCAATGTATTATTTTCTGTTGATATTGATGATATATCCTAAGAGGAAAATGACTGAGTATGTTTAAAAGATGGAGAAAATATTTGTTAAAAAATTAGGCAAATTCCCTTGGGAGTTGATAATCATACTGGCGAAGGGGTTCTGCAAGCAGACGAGGGAAGGCACAGTCAGTGCTGGAATATATTGACAAAGTTATGGTGGGGATTCCTATCTCATTAATAGAACACCCTAGGTGGCTCCTGATGTAGTATGTGCGAAGATCTTCACTATATGAGATGGATATCCTTCCAATGTTTTATATCATATTATGGAATTACTATTACGGAATTACAAGCACGATGAGACTCCTTGAACATGAAACATCGATGTGAATTTGAAATGAACACTGCTATATTAAATGGGCTAAAAACTCAATGAACATATGTATATTTTTATGCAGATCTTTTTGAAGCTGAATGTGAATGAGAAACACCTGTGAAACACTTGTCAGCAGTTATAAAACTGGTAGCAGTGGTCAGTTCTTTGACATCTTTCAGAGAATTTACATGCACTGGGACTGTATGCTTAAGCCTAAAAACACTGATATGTCTATTAAACAGAAATATGCTGTTAACATGCATATTTATCATACATTAAAATTAAAACACCTTACATAAAATCATTTTTGCTAAACTATAATTAATATTTAGGAAATCTATCTCTCTCTGCAAACTGGCTAAACATTACATACAGCTGAAACTTGGCTGAACTTAAACAAGCATATTCAGATGATCAGGGTGGGGGAGGAGATGTGAGTAAAATTAGGCCTTGTTACTACTGTGGTATGCCTGGTATGTCCAAGATCAGCCTTGTTTACAATGGGTATGGGGCTGTAAAACATCTGGTCTCTACATCTCCCTGCACAAACAGGTGTTTACATGGGCCAAACAACAGATTTGAGTCCAATGTAGTGAGTGGTCATTTACAATGGTGAAGTTCTTCTTAGGCTCAGGCCTGCATGTCATCAAACAGTCAAAAAATGCATTTAAAAGGTGTGATCTCAAGATATGATAGAAGATGCATCTACATGCATCATAGAAAAAAACTTTGTTTGAATGAATGCCATGCCCCCGTGGGGGTCTCAAACCTTGGGGGTCAAGGTCATTTAAAGGTCAAGGTCACCTGGTGGGTAGAGCTCATCAAGGTGCATGCACCTATGAAGTTTTGGAGTCTGTAGGTGGAAGGACTTCCATGTTATGGTCAAAGTTAAAGTTTTGTGACAAACAGACAAACAAACAGACAAATCTAAAACAAAATGCCCTGATCTATCGACCGGGGGCATAAAAAGTTTCCAGGGAAGCATGTTTCTCTGTTTTAGGTTTAGAATTTATTATACATCTAGAAAGATTTTAAGGAAATAAATACCTTGCATGCTGAAAAGACTTAAAACCATTCATTAAAAAAAATCCAACAACCTGATAGGGGAAGAGAATTTCTACTCAAAAACTGTACATGTAATTTAGCATAATTTCATATGAGGAAGCTATCCATCTGACTTCCAGTGGGTCAGTGCCTTTGTGCACTCATGACGTTCCTATATGACCAACACACAGTAACAGTGTGACTAAACAAAAAAAATATGGCATTATTACATTCAAAGCAAAATGTCACTAAATATTTCTATGACTGTAACCTAGGCAACATAATATGTATATACCATGGTGAAAATTGGTGTAGATGTTTACCATGATTAGGTGTGTAATCGTAAAATTATCAGAAAAGGTGATGATTTTCAGACTCATCAGGTTTTAATTTGTTTACCTAGTTCTCAGCAACTGATTAGCACCAAGCAATATAAAACCTGACCAACATGCAGAGAACACAATGGAAACATCACTTTTCCTACTCTAATGTATTTTCTGCCTTCTTTATACACTAAACAATTTTGTTATTCAGGTACATGGAACACTTCAATTCAGCCATCTTACTTCAATTAATAAAACACTTTCCATTAAATTTCGAAGATTTAGCCCCAGGATTCATTGATTCAGAGGATGCTTTAGTACTTTGTTATCAACGAGTTTATTTCATGTCTTTCTTGTAATTCAAAAGTAACCCACTGCAAGTGAAGGGTGTTTTTTTCCTCTTTTTATAGCTATCCTAACAGAATAATATTTAGCACGAAAACATATAACAGGGCTATGTTTTGAGTCAGAGATATTTGTTGCTGCTACAGAAATCCATACAATGCTCCATAGCAAACAATAAAACCTGATCATTCCGCAAGAGAAATGAAAACTGATCCAAACCTACTGTTTGCTAATATAATTTGGCATTTAAAATTTTTTATAGAAAAGAATATATCACTGAAAATGTAAAAGTAACTGGATACCTTTTTTTTACATACTGAGACATAAGCCAATGAATCATTTATATATTATAACTATAATTATGCTCTATTCTTCAGTAAAAATGGTCATTGTAAATTGCATATTATTTTTATAAGATGTTAAATTGTTGTTTATGCATGTGATAATTTCTGTTATTTTTATGCTGTAACTATTCATTTATGTTATTTTATGAGGACCCATAGAGAAAATTTGTTTCTGCCTTAATATGTTATCCACTATAAATAAAAATTACTTACTTATTTACTATGCCAGTAATGACATGAGAAACAAGATAAATCTGTCCTACAGTGAAAAAAATCACTTGTGACTTAATCAATAAATATTGCAATAGGAAATTTCACAATACAGTATCTTTTTGAACAATTTTTATAGTACAGAAGTTACTGCTTAACATAGTGCAAATTTCCGTGGCAAATACCAAGATAACGGAATATTACAGCAGAAAATGGTCACATGATGTTCAAAACGTGCCAAAATTAAGGACATACAGGTTGTTTAAAAATGACTTTAGTTGCGAGGATTACGTAACTTTAAACCTGAAAAAATATGAACGCTCACTCTATAGTCAGTTTAGGTTTGGCATTTTACCCTTACGAATTGAGACTGGCAGATATATTGGTGAATCTGTTGATTCAAGACTCTGTAGATTCTGTGCCTTAGATGTTGTTGAAGACGAAAAGCATTTTCTTTTAACCTGTGATCTCTATAATACCATCCGAAGTAATGTGTTTGGGGATATACTATTACAAACTGTTTATACAAACTTGTCATCGGATGATAAATTAACATTTTTATTAAATACTCACCAGAGAAAAACAGCCAAATTTATAGTTAAAGCTTACCTCTGCAGGAGAACTGTGATATATTCTTAAAATATGCTTCAATTTTATGCCGCCGTATCATTGCATTTTCTATTGATTACTTTCTATGTGACATTGATTATTATGTTTTATCATTACTGTTTTTGACCTGGTGACATATAGGCCCATTGGGCCGGGTGCTTTCTTTTGTTTAGATTGTTTACAGTTTGTATGTAATTATCTTATTGCACATGTCACGATAATAAATTATTTACTTACTTACTTACTTACTTACATAGCAGCACATCACACCACTATACAGAAACCTTGAGGCCATTAATAACAGTTTGTGTCAAGCACCTCTCCCTAGATCAATACAACAGAGGTGCAAAAATACCACATACCAAGCTAACAAGCTCAAAATCTACAGGATGTCCCCTGATTATCGGTATGAAAAAGATTTTTTCACTGGAGTTGAGGCATACAGATGCGCTATCACCACAGCCTGCAAAATTTTCCCACATACTTGAAACTTAAAAGGATTAAAAAAAAATACTGCAAAAAAACAATGAATGATGTTGCCTTGGTGGTACCTCAAACTACTTCATGCCTGCTTCTCCACATACAGTTGTGTTGTTCATCAAACACTGCACTTAATGGCAGCAAAGATGTTGCTTGACTTATGCACTTAACAATGTTATGCCCCAGGAGAGCGGTGGGATGACCTAGGGGAATTTGATTTTTTTTGGTCTAAATCCCAATGATAGAGCATTGGAAAATTGTCAAAATCCCCAATTTTTTGCTTGCTAAAGTCTGGTGCCAGAGATGTCTTCTGTCAAAAGCCCTCTGTATGCCTGCTGTCCTTAAGGGCAAACCACTGATAGCTGCATTTGTTCTAGAAACCTAAAGTATAATGTATCAAATAATATTTTTTACCTCCATAAATAAAACACATTTAGGCTTAATTACTGCAAACTACTATGAATTTTTAAGGGTTGTTGGTTCAAGTCCGAGTAGGGTCAACTTTTTTCTTCCTATTTTTCTCTTTCACATTATTTCTGTATCAGATTTAGAAAGAAACAAGAACTACCCTTTAAACAAGATATGTGGCATTAATGGGGATTAAAGTAATGGAGAATGTAGAACGATTATGTGATGTACAAATCATTATCTGTGAAGAATTTCATTCAAGGAAATCAAAATTAGCAGAGCTACAGATAACTTTTTCATGAAAGGATAATTTACCATATGACTTTATGTTAATTGGGTTTTTGCACAATTTAATTGGGTTTTTGACAAATGTGAATTGGGTACTTGGTATATTTTGCAAACAACTGTCAACATTTTAATTGAGTTTTCAAAAATTCTTTTGCTTTTGATTACTCCATGATTCTGAAAACTATTGCTTTTCTGTAAATACTCAAATACCCTGCTTATCTGTTACTCTGAAATTAGCATACACAAAAACTCAGTATTGAAGCGTCCACTCCACTGCAATCGGCAGAGTATATACCATTGCAATAAAGCACCGTTTTTCAGTCCGATGGAGACAGTGAAACAGACTATAATATACTGCAGGTATTTATTGTTTGTTGGGTTTAACATCCCACCAACAGTTTTTTAGTCGCAGGTATTTATTACAGTAAATAACAAGTTTCAATGTGCACCTGAGAGAAGAAACTGTTATTCAGTCAAAATACATCACTAGAATTTTGTGAATACATAGTATATGTATATGTTTCAGCTTAGGTTGTCATCTCAACAAACAATGGTGCATAACTTTTCAGTGAATATAGGCATACATGTATCAACAATTGAAAAAAGCACCTCCACCCCGCCCCCAGCAGGGTTCACACTCACATTATCTCACATTATCTGACCCATAATCAATTAACACTGGGCCATGCTATCCCTACTATTACATGGTCCCCATTCACATATGACAGATTTAGCGCTGTCTTTATACTGTAGTATCTACTGATCAGAATTGGTTTCGAAACATCATATTAAATGGAAATAATCTGAAGCCAAACTAATTAGATAACTGATTAATAATGGGTTTCAAAACTCTTGCTTGGTTTGTGGTTAGGACTCCATACTAATCATAAAAATCAAACATCTTCATTTGGCCAATACAGTGTATATAATTCTTAAAATAAATATCAAAATATATGCTTATGCAAAAGTATTTTAGTTATACACATGTTGAATGATATTAGTTGGCACTTAAAACTTTACACAATATGAAATTAAAACTAAATATCTGTTATTACAAATGGTGGAAACAAGTTTTAGTGCCGAAAAAGGACCTCCGCAACGTCAACGATATCATGACACATAATCGATTATCGCTGATACATGTATCATCTTTAAAAACTAATTGTTCCTGATCCAGCAATAATCACTTAACCACTAGTGTTGATCATGCTTCATGATCCTGACATCCAGCCCACCACCCTAGAACTAACCTTACATTAAGAAAAAAAGTTATAAACACCTTTCCTAATAAATGCAGCATGTTTCAGCCAGGGATCATACTGACAACCTCCCAACAAGATGATTACTTTTACACCCAGAAAAATCTGTCACACAGATATCAATCACAACTAGTGATGATGTTGGTTTGGAGTTTACCATCACTTCAACAGTATTTCAGCCACATAGCAATGTCCAGTTAATTAGATGGGGAGGAAGACCTTAACTTGCTCAAGTGCACAGATCTGAGTGAGCAGACTGGAACTCAAACCCATAGCGATGAGAAGTAATTGTCAGCAATTGTAACCACTTGGCCAGGGAACATATGAATATAGGGAAAAATTGTGCGATTGACTTTGACTTTTCCAATAATTTTACATCAATAAAACTGCGGTCGCTTTCCCGCTTTGTGCATGCCAATCAGAACGTAGCACCACCCCTTGGCTTCACCTGGTTATTGATTTTTGCTCAGTTCTCAGTTAACTGTCGTGATAGAAGTGTCGGCTGAAACAGACTGCAATGTGTCAACACCAGCCTGAATGAAGCTAGTGACATCACAGTCTCTATTTATAGATTGATAAAACTGTGCTTGATTCCTCTTGCTAAGGAGGCGTGGTTTATAATTCGTCAACCGAAGCGACGTTCTTTTTGACAGGCGATAAGGTCGAATGGAATATCAGTTTTTTGTTGAAGTGTAAAGTGGCGAAAAGTCAAAGTCAATCGCACAGCGTAGTACACAGGCTTCAAGTTGGAGAGCAGATGATCCACTTCCTGCTCTCTCCACTGGTGACCTCACAATGAAGCAAGCATATTTAAAAGACTGAAAAACAAATGACATGACTCACTGACAGATACAATTGAACATAATCAATACACCGCTGTGGGAACAATGTAAGTGATGCTGACTAAAGACTTAAAACATCCTGTGTGCCTATTCAGGTTTTATGCTACCTGCTTAAGTTTAAAATCTCATCGATGGACTGGTAACAAAACAGACCCTGATAAGCCTTACAGTCAAAATGTAGTATGCTGCAAGCCTTCATTGATGTTTATTAGGTTTAACATCCCACTGACAATATTCAGTCCTTTGGAGACTATGTCTGCTTAAGACAAATATAGTGCTGCCACACTGCAGTATCACGCTGTAGACATGTGGCATGATACCACACCCAGTCACATTATCCTGACACTGGGCCAACCAGTCCTGGAACTACCCTTATATGCTGAGTGTCAAACAAGGGAGTTATACCAGTGCCATTTTGGTATGTTGCGGCCTGGAATTGAACCAACAACCTCCAGATTCAGAGGCAGACGCTCTAAATACTCGACCATGGGAACTGGTTTTCATAGATGTGTGTTCTATTAAGGGCATACAGATATTTTACTGTGTTCTGTAACCATTTTTTTTTAAATACATCACCGTTGACTTCCTTGTTCTGATATACTAAAAGTGTGTTCACTACAAAAAAATCTTAGCTGTTTGACCTTGAATGATGGTGTAACATATAATTAACAAATACACAATAGTTAAGCTTGGACATTACAGTCAGGGATCACAAAGTGGTCAACAAAATAAAACTTAATCAGCAAACAAGAGTGTTCTTTGGAACACATGTGTCACCTGCTGAAGTGTGATGGACAGACAGACAGATGGATGGACAAATGACGGAAAAGCGATCCCTATGTCACGGCTATGTGTCACACATCTGCTAGCCTGAATTTACGTTGTTTTCATATATGTGTATATATATTTTTCAAATCATGTAGTATTTCATAATCATGTATATATCTATATACATGAGTATTATAATGTACAGAAATACTACCTGATGTGGGGCAACACCAGGGCTAAGGTAATCATATTTACTGCCCACATTAATTAATAGACTTTGTCACGCCTATGAGATGGAATGTTGCCTCTTTCTATAGGTGTCAAACTACTACAATGATGAGTGGGGTAAAGGTATGTTGCCTAAAGAGATATTTACCTGCTATGCAACACATCCTAAAACACTAAACCCTTACTGAGCTTCATTTCGTAACTGGGCTTTTCCCTTCATTTAGGACTGTACCATTAGTTGTTATGAGGGTGTTTGCTGAAAATTTTGTGGCTGAATGTCAAACAATTCAGACCATAATCAGACTACAAGGATTAGCAAGCTGATAACACCGTGTTATGGTCAATGAATTATACCGGTATGATAAGCTGTTTGTTTACTTCCTGTATCAAATGCATCACTATTTACGATGAATTCAAGTTATTAAATATTTTCAATAACTCTTCAATTGAAGCCTCAAAATTAGAATTGGTATCCGACATTTCCCCGACATTGCCCTCGACAAATGCCCTTTTTGACTGGCGGACATTGCCTCATGTTCGACAGGACGACATTGCCCTCACTTAGTTTGTTAAGGCGGACATTTGTGAATTCAACCAAAAGTTTTAAACAGAACTGTCATAATATGATCGTCAATAGAGATAACATCACAAATTTGATTTCTCTGGTGGTTCAGGTAAGGAATGGAAAAGAGAAAAAATACATGTTCCCATAGATTGTGCTCACCCCCTACTTTAAGATCATGAATTTGGGAATAAATATGAGCACTATCTATAATATTCTATGGTAATTAATTAACATTATACAACCTGATGTCGTATTTGTATCATCATTACTGTAACTATATATAATAATATATAATAAGTTTATTGTTGTCAAAACATTCAAAGTATGTTTTTACAAGTTACTTTCATTTTGGACAGTACTTTTTTGTTAACAAGAATTGTGTATTTCACAAGGAGACTTATGAAACAGACTCTTAAGATGTCAGAATTTTATGACTATGACTAAAACTAATAGCTTTAACCCTTTCCCTCATAGAGGATACCATGAAAAGACCTATGCGAACAGCATAAAACCAGATCAGCCTGCGAGTAACTCGCAGGCTGATCAGGTTTTATGCTGTTCGCTGCTCCTCAGTGGTCTGGTAATTAGGATTTTACAATTAAATTTGGTAAGGTTTAACTGTGGTTTTCTGCAGATCAGGCTTTATGTGGTACCTATTGAGTGCGTCAAAATGAGTCTATATGAGGGAAAGGGTTAACAAACATGAAGGCAAAAATGCAAATGCATGTGGATACTACAGGTGTAAATAATACTTGTTTCGTTACATTTAAAATTGCAGAAGCAGTGAAACATTTGTCACCTGTAGTGAATTGACCACACGCAATATACCTGTAGTATAACAAATGGCAACCTTCACCTACAATGAAGAAAAGATGCACACAAATTATAAGAGGGAAATAGACTTTTTCAAACATGGGATGCACATAATGAATGTTAATGTGCAATATATATGAGTGTGTAATATACCATGGGTGTTATTGGTAAATCCAAGGGAACTTTACTCCACAAAGTCTTGAGGATGTGAAAATAAAGTTACACATTAATACTTTGTGGTGATAATGTATGTCAGGTTTCATTATAATTCCTCTACAATTGCAAAACCAGTTGCACCACAAACTGTACACTACAAAGTACCATATAACTGTTGCCAATTATATTGAGGGCTGGCCACAAGACTCTTGGTACATACAGAAATAAAAGAAGATGGAACAGTTTTGTGGTCAGCCCCATCGTCGAAAACCCACAATATATATACCGTTATCACTATTGTATATACTGTGGGATATCCAGCTGGCAAAACTTTGTTATTCATGAATATTTATCAGCTACTTGCTGACCAATGAAATCATGTATAATATTTTGATGCTCTTTGTTAAAAGTTACAAAAGCAAATGTTGACTCATTGCTCCCCGCAAAATAAACCACTACGCTTATACGAGTAGTGTGAGGTTACCTCTACATGGTAGAACAAAGCTAACATTCAAAATCCCACGCAGTCTCATTGGTCAAATGATTCCTGCTGCCGCCATGCTGTCTCAGCTACAGATCCAATGAAATGCCTAATTAATAATTCATGACTACAAAGTTTTGCTAACCAAATTAAGAAGCAAAGCGTATTGGGCTTAACGACAATGGGTCAGTCCTCAAAATACTTAATTCAATTAAATCCCTGTATAAACAGTGCTGCAATTTATGCAAGAAACTGAAACCTTTTGCAATAGGCTGCCTGACTAACTAACCTTACCGAGACTCCTACAGGTCTCCTTGTACTTCATTATTTGCTGGAGCATGATAAATTTATTCTATTCTTTTCTGTTTAGAGATAAGTCTGTGCAAGAGGCAAATTCATATAAATTGTATAAATTGCACATCCACAGAGATACACTTTGCAGCTTTTAATCTTCACTTCTCCCATGACATTAAATATTCCCAATATTTCATCAGATAATAAGAGGTACAATGCAGTGAGCATCTCAGGAACTTTTGCAGTCAAATTACAGGCCACAGACAACCAATTTACCATGTTGAGTGTGCAATAAGATCAGCCCCTCTCCTCCTGTCTGATCTCAAATTGTCTTGTTTCCTTCTACAAGGATGGTAATTTATGTACACTGGGACACCATGGTCTACTATTATGTAGTGTGGAATTCAATGCAGGAGATGAGGTACTCCCAATACAGATCCATTATAACACACTCCATTATAACATGAAATCCAATTATAAAGTCTAATACCAAGTCTACATCCAGTAATTTTTTTAGTTGCTGACTTTCATTCCAATACAGACATATTTTTCTTCCCATGCAGGTACTTACTGTTAGTTGTCTCACTTTGATGGAATATTTTTGCACTGTTTGTCTCAGAGAAATACCTCCAGGAAATGCTAGGTTGGGGCACACTAAAATCTGATTGAAGCACCCCAGTCGGTCCTGATGCTGACTGACCATTCCACGGTGGCAAATGTTGGTATTTCTCTATTTTATGTCATGTCCGGTCTCTGTATTTTTTTCTTTATTTTACTTGTAACTCCTTTTGAAGTTAGTTCATTTTTGATATTATATTGGCTTCCTTATAGGATTTTTTTCTTTCCTTATTTGAGGAGAATATTCAAAGTTATTTAAGCCACAGTTATAATGCATTCTTAGATAATGTGGTATTTAATAGGGCAATATTCAAAGTTATCTATTTAACACTGATTGGGAAAAAAGTTTTTACAACTTTGTAATCTCTCTTGACGGTTCCTCCCAGATGAAATTGTACTTGGTGCCTGGGAAGGCAATAAAATCCTTGCCCTAAACAGGTTTGAACCTCAGTTACCTGACAGTTCCTGAGTTGGACCAGTACTTGACACCTGGGCAGGCAATAAATATTCTTGTAACAGGGTTTGAACAAACAACCTTTGAATCTGCAGTCATATACTTTACCACTGAACCATGGAGCCCTCGACAGTAAAAGAGCAAAACTATAATTAACAACTGAGAAATTCTTTCAGTGTTATCAGGCTTTACTAGCAATGCTGCATGATATAAAATAGTGTATATCTGCTTCAATAAAGCCTTAGAAAATGCCTTTGGCTTTCCTACAGACATACTATGAAGCACACTGACATGGCCTGAGTGTGATAGTCTGTGACAGATCATCTTTATGTTTTGTTCAGGAAAGTATTAAGATTACTCCAAGGGGAGAAGTTGTCAATTACTTACAGCTGAGTCTATACTGATATGTCACAGGATTAAACATTGAACTTAAATTCCTACATTGGCATTTTCGTCAAACAAGCCTATTTCTTTTTTTTTTTAAAGTAACAATGAAAGACTTTTTTTCATTTTTTTTCATGGTAATAAATATGTATTCATTTCTTATTCAAATGTGTTTACATAAAGTATGGTGTAACTGAATGGAATCAAGTATCCAAATATGCATAACCAATATGATCAATAAAATGTCATCAAAAGTTATTACAATGTGCAGGTTAATACCAATACAAAGGACATACTTGTTCCAGATTTTTTTTCCAGTAAAATCCTGCTATTGCTCCTTTATCAAAGGCGAACGATTCCTATGTGAACTAATTAGTCAATGCACAGAACCTCATTAATGCCAGAAATATTGCCCATAAATGTAGAAAGACAGATATGTGGGCATGCATACTTTTTGCTTTGGCATAAAATGGAAATACTGATTTCTACAAAGAAAGAATAGACTATAAAGGTCAAATCTAGAATCGAATGATTTATGACACAATGTAAATGAGGCAATAGAAGACTCATGTTTTTTTTAGACAAAACTGGCTAACTGACAAGGGCATCACATCAAGACAAAAAAAAACACATGTCTAGATATCAAAATTCCCAGACACATACAATTCAATAAAAAGTAGGAGAAAAAACCTAGTTACAAATCACAGAGAAAACTAAAACATCACTGTACATTCTTTTTGATAGATGAATTTCATACAATAGGTAATATTTATTTATACACAGATCTTGGACAAGGATTTAATTTAGGTTGACATTTTTTGAGATTAAGGGTTTCCTTCTCTCTCTTACTTTATAGCAAGGGTCAGCAAGAAGTAAATACTTTTCAGGCAGATCAGTTTGTGTATCAGAGTTGATAAATTGCTGTATTAATGCATAAAGTATGGTTTGTCTTGCAATCAAATTCTTTATTCTCCTTTTGTTCCTTATACATGGTCCTCATTTTCATTAAATATTCATTTCTCTTCTCAATTCCATTAATGGACAGCAATTATAAACACTGTTCTGATTAAATGCAACTTGAATTTAGATTTTTTTTTTTTTTTTTTGCAATCTATTTTGCAAACACTGTAGATCCATTATAACACATATCATTATAATACAAAGTTGTCCAACATTGGCCTGCAAATCTGTATTCTGCTGATAAACTTGGACCACCAATTATACAATCTTATAACTGAGCTGCACTGTATATATAAACAGAACATCTGCCTAACAGATGCATGATGGGAACACTTACCTGTTTGATCTGACCCATAACCTCTGCCATATCTGGTGAAACATTCTCAGGTTTGAAATGGAATTGTAGGGCAACACTCTGCAGAAAAAATACAACAAATGCTATTACCATTTACCATATGTATATGCCATTTCATAACATGCTGGACCATTCAAAAGCTAGATCACACTGAAAACAATTAACCTTGCCACTTTATGCTGTCTTCTGTCTATGGATAATTATCAATTTATGTCTAGTTCAGCTGCTCTCAAACAGTATCACAAACCAACCCATGCCCTCTTCTGAGTAAACTACCCTTAACTAGGTCTACAAATTATCACATGATATTCTAGAGAACTTATTGGATATCAAATAATTATTGAATTTAAATATCTGTAAGCATTATGAGGAAAGGCACATTATCTGTCTGTAATGTATGTACTATCTTTGCTTCTGCTCCCTAAATGGGCATTTAGATATCATTGACACTGACTGAGACAAGCCATCTTAAATGTTATGATTTTTTTCCAAACTGTTTGAGATAGACATGACTGCAATCACTTTTGTTTCTGATTGCCAAATGTACAAGATCATTGCCCTTTCCCATATATGGACGTATAATGTGAACAGTACAAGTTTTCAATTAGTGGTTCGTCACATAAACCTGTCAGAGAAATTGATCGTCCATCTTGGCTGATGGCCTGTGCAGATAATCAGGGATGTTGGAACAACAAAAGTTCCCTTCCAGGCCAACCTAACCTGGGCTGGAAATCAATGCTGATTTCTTGGCCAGTCAACTAAAATTTGGGGAAAATATAGGTACAGTCAAAACTGTCTTGAGCGGTCAATTCATGGAACAAGAGAAAGTGACCAATTAAAGAGGTAATTGCTAAATGAAGGTTAAACATATAACAAAATGCTAATTTGGTGATATTAAAACTGACCGTTAAATGCAGGTTGACCGCTTAATACAGGTGGCCACTACTGTAGGTTCAACTGTATACAAAACCTCCATAGCAACCAGGTTAAACTCTCTAAATAGTTGTCTGTTGACCCTCAAGGATATAAGATCAAGATCTAATGGAAGTCTTAACCTCAATATTGCTGACCTCTCAGTTTTAGCTGTCAGATGTGTTAACTTCATTTGCTTGGTTTGACATCATTTCATTCATTTAGGGACTTTGACATAATATTTTACGCTGTCTCACTACAATACCACACAGCCCCACAGCCTCTCAGTTACAGGGCGGACCCTCTAACCACCAAAACCAGTGTCAGATGTGTGTAGTGCCAGTGAACCACCTTACCACCTTATCCCACTTACTAATTCATTTTAGATTCTAGACTGGATCCTGAAAGTAAAAGTCCATGACAAAAGATTTACGCTCTTAAGTCTTTATTAAAGTCTCTGACTGCCAGACCATGATCAGCCTGCACATCCGTGGCATCTGATCATGGTCTGCACTATTCAATCAATAAATTTTCAGCAAGTGCCTCCATTAACAACTAATAGTGTAGTCCAAAATGGAGAAAGGACAAGTCCAATTAAAAAATTTAGCATGGTAAGGTTTTTCCCCACTCCAACATATGAAACTCCAGATCTTGTGTTGAAGTGACAGAACACTGACTACCTCAGGGAATTTATGCAAGTATCTCTTATTCTGAATGTTAATCTCTACATGTATTTTGAAAAAAGCTCATGTGACTTACTTATGCAGTTCTATTCTTGTATTGTAAACAAAAGTAAAACAAGAAAGAAAGGGAAAAAAAGAGTAACCATAAGTAAATAACTGGGTATAAGCATGCACAGAGAGAACCACCAATCTCTGTACTGTAAGTCAGCACGATGAAAAATCTGAAAGCTGACACCAGTGTTCATATCTTATGGGTGATTTGGTTCCCTTCTTGCACTCTATATGCTATGATACAACAGGGATACAAACTTTAACGTTTTGGACTTTTAAGGGTAACTGGCTGAACTCTGCCCACAGAGGTGAGGAAATCAGCAACTAAATCCACATGGCTACAGAAACCCCCTAAATGTATATAATCTAGTACTCAGTATATGTATTATCATTATCATTTTAAAATTATAGCACTGAAATATCCTCGAGTATACAGTTCTGACGCACCTAAGAAAAAAAAATGGTCTTTTTTAATTTAACATAAACAAAAAATATAATTTTCCATTGTATGGAAAAACTAAGTCATTTATTCATAATCTTATATTGTTTTCATGTGGCTGACATTGTTTTTTCAGTGAAAAATCACTAGTGTGCATGTCTGTATAATTCAGTGAGGCTGACTTGAGAGTACAATGAAATGACGCATCTGATTGGGTTTTCATTAAATCATTGTAGCATGTAAATAAAAATTGAATTTCGTGTCAGAAATAATGTACGAGGGACTTTTGGTTGCACAGCTTTTTTTTTTTATTTCATGGCATCACTGAAAATATGCCAGATGAAAAAAGCACTTATTGAAAAAGAGGTTTTGCGGGTGTGTTGTATAAAGTGCACCAAATAATAGACTTGCATCAATAACTCGCCAAATTTTTACTTTCTAACTCTAAAAGGGATGTTGACAAACAAAACGTGTAAGAATGATGTCACATGGAATCCATTTTATAAAAAAAGGAGGTCAAAACAAGAAAGGCATCGGAATAGTGATGCGTCGGAATAGAGTACCGTACGATACCAATATTTTTTTTCTGTCAGCAAATGTTCAATTTTTTCCACAGAAGCTAAACTACTCTGAATACATATCGCTCAGTTCTCATTTTATTTAATATGATAAAATATTACAAAATGATGAGTATCTTAGGTAAACTCCCTTCCAATTATACCTTTGATCAAGGCATGCAATAGAAAATTAAGAAAGAATCAAGCAAACCAAAGGCTGCTGAAAAAAAGCACCATACATATGTTTTAACATCAGGTCTTATATAACAATGCCCATAAATATTGCAGCCAATAAATAAGATACTGTGGGAAAAAAACTGATGCTACTTTAATGTTTCTAAATTGATCATGGAGAATTTCAAGACAAGAATAAAGACAGCACTTGAGCATCACACCTGTAGTAACCAGCAGCATGAATGATTTTTGGCTCTCTTGTACCTTCACATTTTACCCATCAAAATTATATAGCAATAAACTGTTGTTTGTTTGTTGGGTTTAACGCCCCAGTGAAAGTATTTCTGTCATTTGGAGACGATGTCTACTTGAGACAGATACAGTGCTGCCACACTGCAGTATCATACCGTAGACATGTGGCATAATACCACATATACCGGTAGTCACATTATCCTGACAATGGGCAAACCAGTCCTGGAACTACCCTTATACATGTATGCTGAGTGCCAAGTCAGCTATACCAGTACCATTTTTTACGACTTTGGTATATCACGGCCGGGGATCGAACCCACAACCTCCTGCTCCCAAGGTGGATGCTCTAACCACTTGGGCACTGGGGACAGTAGTACATTGCTGTCAATATTGATCACAGAAAATGCTCAGTATAGGGAGAAAAGACAGAGAAAAAGGAGAGAAAAAAAAGATGATAGGGGAAAAAAGATGGAGGAAAAATAAAAGAAAAAGACAGACAAATAAAAGGGAGTGGGGTACTCACATCAGGTTCCTGGGGAGGGGAAACTGGTATATTTCCCCCTCCTTCTGCCATGTTGAAGGGCTGAAGTGGAAAATACAGAAGTAGCTGAGCAATTGTATATGCATGTTTCAAATGATAAAGAAACCAATTCTTACAAATGCAAAACTCAACTTAGGTACTCCTGAATGAAAGGTTTAGACCTGGAAAATTTGCAATCCATTATGCTGCAAACATTTCCAATCCCTGATATGTACAAGACAATGTTCTTGGTGCAAGTCATAAATATAAATTATTGTTTCCACAAAAGAAATCATGCCAGTTTGTTTTCATTAATTCTGCTTACATTTATTTACTATTTGCCACATTAAAAAATGTTCACAGTCAATTAAGTTAACAATCAGTACCACTTGACTAGGACAAGCATGACGGACAGACATGAAGACAAACAGAAAGCAGACAGATGACAGAAAAGTGATCCCTATGTATCACCTCTGTTTACAGCAGGTAACACAAAAAGAGGGGAGATGATTAGATCAATAATGCAAAGTTATAAATAAAGTTTCTCAAGTTTCCCTTTACTCTGTAAAGACTCACCTTAGACACATTGGCGAACAAAACAGACCCAGATCAAACATCTCCTATAGGAGCTGTTTTAGGAGCTATCTGGTCAGGGTCTCCTCTGTTTGCTCATACAAAATTGTAGCTCAGATTCTACACAGTCTGCATAGCATAGAAAAATCCAATGTTTCATATAGTTATTATACCATTTTAAAGTTCAGTCAATTACTATTCATCAAGTCATACATGAATATTCATGAGGTAAAAGGTTAAAGTTATTTAAAGGCAATCAGCTATCTTAACTCTTCTTGACAGTATGTTGAGACAAATCACCTGCAAGCACCTGTTAAATTTCAAATTCAAATCATTTGTAAGGGATTTTGAAAAATAACATGGCTTTTGAAATCAAGTGATCTTAATTTAACTTACGAAGATTCCGGTTCCAAAGTAAAATGTAATGCACTACTTTATTAATATATATATATTATAATAGAAATCTTTGCAAAGGGAGATATACTTAAGGAACAAATGTCCATTTTCAGTTCATCAAGGTATAGATTATCTTTAAAATAACAACATCAAACCTGATTTAAGGGGAAGTTTTCTGACAGTTTGCACCTAAATGAATTAAGGAGAACATTAATTTTGTTTTAATTATATTGGTTACTGCACTGTATATAAATACTGCCTTATTCTATGTTGAGTATAGGTAAATTCTATGGCTGGGTAAAATCAAATCTAGCTGGAATCTAACTTGGGATCTTTGGTATGCAAGTCAGACATTCTAGCACATTGCCACAAAAACAAGCTCCATACCAAGGAAGCACAAGTACCGTTTAAATTTTATATCTTTACTGCAAATGTTGATAATTCGGAAAGTCCATAGAAAACCTCAAAAAAACATCTTCTATTCAACTGACATGATTATAATGAAAGATGATTTTTTTTTTTTTTTATCTAATTGATAACTGCTATGACAATGGTTACGGAGCACTTTGAATCGTTTCAATGTCAACAAATTAATGCATGCAGAAGTAAAAATATTGTAGCACTTAGCACCAAAAACATCATGAAACTTAATACAATGACATATATCATATTAAAGCTTATAATAACAGCATGCTGCAATGAAAATCAAATATTGCATCAGTGCAGGATTTACGCCAACAGATACTTGAGAATCTAGATATCTGTGAAATGTTCAAGGGCACCGATGTTTAAGTGGTTTTAACATTTTCTCTGTATATCCAAAAGGACTGGACTATTGTCCATATTCAGGCAAAAAAAAAAAGTTCTGTTTCTGGTCTCCAGCAAAATAAAAAGAGGGTATGTAAGGATTTTTTTAAATGTTTTTTTCACTATGAAATGAAAGGTAAAAAAAGGGATAGATTTTTCAAAGGTGGAAAGGTAAAAAAAACTTTGGGAGTCACTTGTTGAAATAGAGGGTCTGTCAGGAGACCAGAAACGAACTTTTTCTTTTTTGGCCTCACCAGACCTGGCCCCAATGGATGTAATGTTATTTCCACATCTTCAGACAATTTAAACCTACAGGTTGATATCTTCAGTTATGTGGATGAATTCCAGTGGTTAATTGCAATTTACAAACAAGAGTGGTTTATTAGCGTATATATATATTTCAGAAACTGGTAGGGCCCGGCACCTCTGGATATGCATAATTGCAGAATGAGAGTATTTTGAGAAACTTAAAAGTCAAATCATATTAATGTGATTCCGATGTTGTCTTTAAGTACTCTGTGGTGATGATATTTATGCAATTATAAGCAACTGTTTTAGTTGATAATAAGATTTTGATGGATTTTTCAATGTACATTTTTAATCAGGCATGATAGTAAATTTTTTTTATATATCAGAGTTCGCATTCACGCACAGATGTGCATGATACATATATGATTCATAAAAATCCCATATGGAAATTTTACCTTGTACTTGAATTCAGGCACAGAATCTGGCACAGAAAAAAAATAAGTCACCCAAAACGACAAGTAAACGTTTAGTTTGGACAAGTTTGAAGCAAGAAAGACAACTATTGAACAATTTCCATCATTTATTTACTAAGTAATACGAAACTAACGTCTATGAATAGTGGACGTCACCTCTGTAATTAACATAATGAAAATCTCCCGCAAATAATTAAGCCTTTTGCCTGGTCTGGTGCAATCATGAATATATATTATAAGAATGCTCACATGCAATATACTGGTTACAATAATTCTTAACAGGTTATGTTATTATTTTGATAACGTAGCACATTTATCACTTGTAAACAAACATCGTCTGAAAAGATGTCACACAGGAAATTGCCTGATTGGCTCGGCACATCTTATGCCGTAACACAAGACTACTGAAATTGCATTGTTGGGTACATCTACTGGTAATAAATCAGATAATGGACAACTGTCCAAAAAGAAACTTACATTAACAAAGCAGAAAAGGTTTCAAAATAGCTGGATATCCGAATTTTAGTTAATCAAATTTAATGATGAATCTGCAAAAATGTTTTGCATTTTGTGCAAAAAGTATGCCGGATCTTCAAAAAAAAGGCATGCAAATCGGCATTTGTCGTTAGGTGCAATAATTTTCAAAGATCCACATTGATTTTTAACTTGTACCTCCTTATATTTATCTCATATACCCCCAAATTTTTCAATCAGAGTGTAAATTTACCCCAGTATCATTAAGTGAATGGGAACACTGGTTTATTAGCAAAAATAAACACATGTTAAAATATGTACCCTCAAAATTTGTTTTGTACCCCCAAAACTGAGGTGCAATACGTGAATGTACCCCCAGAAAAAAAAGTCAGTGGGAACACTGTATATACATGTTGTTTATATTCTAAACATTGTCTACTAACTTTTGGAATGACCCTCATACACACTTATACACTTGATCCCTCCTTACAAAAATCTGTTTTGGATATCTGTCCCCATGTTCTCGAAAATACTGAAGTACGATCTCAGGCTCCAATATGAGTATCATACTAAAATCCCTATTGAAAAAAAATGGGCATAATTTGAGTTTGAGTATGAAAATCATTCTAAAGTATCATTTTTATTTTTGAGAAACGGGGCCTGGAGTACGTTTTCTAAGGTTGCTTTCCCTTCACAACTCTGGACACCAAAGGTAACCAAGTAATCATATTGTCTAAGACTTGAATTTAAGTTGGGACCTTCAGTATGCAAGTTAGATATTCTACCATGTTGCCATAAAAACAGTTAAATGGCAAAGATGTATAAGTACCATTTAATACTTAACATTAGGGCAAAATAGGCCATGGAACTACCCTTATATTCTGAGTGCATTGCAAGGGAGCTATATTAGTGCATATTTTCATGATTTTGGTATGTTGCAACCAGGAATTGAACCAACAACATACAGATTCCGGGATGAGCGCTTTAACAACTTGGTCACCTGAACCAGTCTAGTTTAGTTTGCATAACTTGATTTAAATAATATTCCATCAAGAAGAAAAAATCTCTGCATTTCATTATATTAACTTACAGACAAGGCAAAATTTAAATGAACTGCAATTTGCCATAGCTTTATTTGACTCATTTTTCAGGATAGCCTGGAAAATATGTAATAAAATTATACAGTCAACATCGTACATGCGACCACCTGTATTAAACGACTTTTTTATCAAACGACCGTTATCAATCCCGCCCGAACGTTTTTACTATATCAATTTATCCCATTAAGCGACTTTTTTATTATGCGACCACATAAACCAAGTCCCAGCACGTAAGATTATGCACAAAATCAACTTTTTTGAGCGACCGTGTTTGATTCCGTTGCTAATTGTGTATATTCATCTTTAACACATCCGAACAAACAAACAATTATCCCGATCATAAGTGCTCACCTGAAACCAATTTGTTTTGACCACGCATGACTGCACCATGTGCAACTTAATTCTAAATATAGTTGCTGGTTCCCATTTCAACATTTACTAAGCATAACATAGGTGAAACCATCCCTCCAAATGCCGAATGCTTCGGATTTTGGTAAAAGAATATTTGGGAATATGGTAAATTAATACTTCCGGATACATTGCGTACCATTAATAATTCGTACCTATAAGTATGTACATTGCGTCTTATGATATACGACCAGGGCGCCATTTTGAAATAAATTTATCGGGGGTTTCTGGATTTATGTTAGACAGAGACATAAAGAAAGCTCATTGTTAAATAATATTTTTTCTTGAAATTGTCCGAATCCTTCCATGAATTCGATGTCAAATGTTGTGTTTTTCCACCGAACACCAAATGCAAACGTCAGCCAATGATCCAAGGTATTATTTCAACATAACAGCTAAAAATCGAAAGATATGACGAAAAATAAACATGTTGATGTTTATTGGTAAAAAACAACAAAACATTGTGTAGTTTACATACATATTCATGTTGTAATATAATATAACATTATGATACAATTTAGCTTACAGTTTGTATATATGACTTGTTTGCCGGGAAATCCAAAAATATCTATTAAGAGACCATTTCATTAAGCGACCACTTATTGGCAGTCCCTTGAGCGGTCTCTTAATACAATGTCGACTGTAGATGTTTTATGTGGAAATCTGTGATGTTGTTGTATGAAAATTTTAAATGTCAACCCATGCAAGGTCTAAAAATAATAAAATATCTCTGCTTTTCCACTGCCAGTATCTCTCAAGGGTGCCTCTCTATGCCTCCAGACACTTGTCATAATCAAAATGTCAATTATCCAGCCAAGAACTTGATGATAAACTATCAATTTGTGGGGGGATTTTTTTAAGTTAGGGGGGATTACACTAAAACACATATTAATCATTTTATTTTCAATACATAATTATCATCTCACCTTTTTAATTTTGATTAAGCTGTGGCTTTTTTTTTGTTTTTTTTTTTGTTTTGATGGACCGAGAGTTCTACATTCTTTGTTTGATTCTCTCTGGTTTTGTTCAAATTCTGCATATTTATTTTCGCTAGTGCTTATATCAAAAGATGGGATATTTTGGTTGTCAGGATTGACTAACGTTGTCTTTTCAGAAGATTTAGTAAACAAGAGGCCCATGATGGCCCTAAATCGCTCACCTGAGATAAATAGGTTGACCCAAGGAACATCTGTACCAATTCATTTTAAAATCTGGCCAGTAGTTTTGAAGAAGATGATTTTTAAAGTTTTCATATTTTTTTTCTTTTTGTTGCCATGCCAACCAGAGTTCTATATGGATCAAGTTTATTTTAGGAACTTTTGTGAAGGTTGACCCAAGGATCATTCCTGCCAAATTTAATCAAATTCTGTCCAGTGGTTTCAGAGGAAATGTTGATTAAAGTTTTCCCTATATACATATAAGGCAAATAAGCCCCGCCCCTGGCGGCCATGTTTTTTACGGATCGGAAAAATTTTAGCAACTTTGGTAGAGGCTGACCCAAGAAACATCTGTACCAATTTATTTTAAAATCTGGCCAGTAGTTTTGAAGAAGATGATTTTTAAAGTTTTCATTTTTTTTCCCTTTTTGTTGCCATGGCAACCAGAGTTCTACATGGATCAAGTTTATTTTAGCAACTTTTGTGAAGGTTGACCCAAGGATCATCCCTGCCAAGTTTAATCTAAATCTGTCCAGTGGTTTCAGAGGAGATGTTGTTTAAAGGTTTCTCTATATACATATAAGGCAAATAAGCCCCGCCCCTGGCGGCCATGTTTTTTTACGGATCGGAATAATTTTACCAACTTTGGTAGAGGTTGACCCAAGGAACATCTGTACCAATTTATTTTAAAATCTGGCCAGTAGTTTTGAAGAAGATGATTTTTAGAGGTTTTTTTTTGGTTTTTTTCCAGGGTTGACCCAAGGATCATCCCTGCCAAGTTTAATCAAATTCTGTCCAGTGGTTTCAGAGGAGATGTTGTTTAAAGGTTTCTCTATATACATATAAGGCAAATAAGCCCCGCCCCTGGCGGCCATGTTTTTTTACGGATCAGAATAATTTTAGCAACTTTGGTAGAGGTTGACCCAAGGAACATCTGTACCAAATTATTTTGAAATCTGGCCAGTAGTTTTGAAGGAGATGATTTTTAAAGTTTTCAAATTATTTTTCTTTTTGTTGCCATGGCAACCAGAGTTCTTCATGGATCAACTTTATTTTAGCAACTTTTGTAGAGCCTTACCCAAGGAACATTCCTGCCAAGTTTCATTAAATTCTGTCCAGCAGTTTCAGAGGAGATGTCGTTTAAAGAAAATTGTTGACGACGGACGACTGACGACGGACGACGCATGACGCACGACGACGGACGCCGGACGAAGGGCGATCACAAAAGCTCACCTTGAGCACTTTGTGCTCAGGTGAGCTAAAAAAAAAGGTAATTCTTCGCTTAGACATTTTGTCTGCACGACTGATAATAGATGGGTTAATTCAGATATTTTAAACGAAAAACATTTACTGAATTATCAGTAACGCTCATAACATTACTCGCAAAAATATGTTTGTTTATTTTTGGGTGACTTATTCCAACTGGTGCCCGGTGTATATATAAACAAATACCATGCTAAATAAACATGGTGGAATCAATATATCTGTGACCATTAGCAGTAGAAAAGTGCTTGGTGATATGCATTCTTTATTGCTTTTGCTTTTTTTTTTCATTGTTGGACATTACGCTGGATTTTCACAATTTATGTACATGATTGTAATTAAAGCGAGATCTTTAAAAAATAGGTATGAATCCTGCAATCACATATCCTAGAATCTGCTATAAAAATATGCATGGGAATAAATATATACTGAAAAACTTTTTCATTAAAATGTTCCCCCCAAAAAAACAGGAAAATGTTAATTTCCTTTTTTTATTCACACATTCAGGATTCTCAAATGATTTTGGAAAACACACCGTCACCTCGCCTCTCACCAATGTGTCCCAGGTTCATTTCCTCAGGCCACTTACATGAGAGGGTACAGTGGTCACCCACATATGCCGCCACCAGAGCCACTGAGAGTGATAAATAAGCTGTGGTAACTTTTTTTGTAACAGATAAATATATAAAACAAAAAAGTCTAAAGTAAGAAACTTTATGAACTGGAGAACTTTACAAAGATTTCCCAAATAATTAGTTTTAAAAAAAAAAAGTGCTCAAAAATGAAGTCCTTTTCCCCTATAAAGGAGTCCTGGACTTCAAATTAGCAGCTCATTAGAACTCTGACATTCACTGAAAAATACTGACATGGATACAATGGCATTCCTCAGATATATTTTCTATTTATAGGATTTATGTAAAATTATAAATAAATGGAAATACACAACAATTGGTTGTATCATAAGGAACGTAATGTTTGTTATTTAATCGCTTGATGAAAAGTAGAGATAGGTCATTATTCCGAGAGTCATCATCTATCATTCTATTCTAAGCATCAATCCACAGGTCTGTCTGCTACACTTGCTTCGGATGCTGTCAGAAAATAAGAGCCTTAAAAAAGTTTCTTGCTGATATGTCATTTTCAAATCTGGCCATTTAAAAAGACATATTGTTGGACAATAAGTTACCTGCTATCTAAAAAATCCAACTGATGCTCTCTTATTTGTAGATAATCCAATGAATTTGCGAATGGGAAAGTATATCCAATTTTGACAGTTGCACTTAATTAGCAAACTCGATTTGCTACTTTGTATTTTACTCTATCTTTTTAGAATAATGTTCTAGATATTCTATTCAAATCCAATCCCATTGGTTATTTAAAGAAAAAAAAGCGTGTGTTTAGTGTTTGATAATATTGATAATATAACAGACTGTGGTGGATAAGGGGTGTGACCAGAGTCGGTTAGACATACCCCTCATTAACCCATTAAGGGAAATAAACCACTTTGAGGGTTTAACGTCTGAAAAACATAAATTTTATCCAGAAGCTGCAGCCATTCAGGGACTAGTTAACGATTCTTAAGTGTTTGGCAGAATAAAATCAATACTTGGAATTTGTATCTAAATATGGTAAGATTTCTTCTATGACTTCTCTCGATTAATCTGCCAGCGATATATCTTAAAAATTATATATACGTGCCTACGGAAAATGGATATCTCCTCATTCCATTTACTGTCCACATTCAACATATTGAATAACTGGCAAAACTATATTGAAAAAAAAAAAAGAAAAAAATAAAAAAATCACGTACTGATAAAACCTTATATAAGGCTTTTTTAAAATGTTAGTTGATAAAACAATGATGGCACATGGCAATTGATGACATTAATAAACATTAACAAGGTAAATACAAATATCTAAAACAGATATTTTTCATAAAGAGCGATAGGCTGGTGGTAACTTAAGGCTCTTTCGTCAGAATATATTTGTAAAAGTTGCTAGAAAAGATGTAACAAATTATTTAAAGTTTTAACTGACTTGTGAAAGATATTGAAACAGAATTTAGTTCAAAATATTTGACCTCGATGTAAAGCAAAAAAGAAAGTCATAATATTAATTATTTTGAACAAAATCAAAATTTGTTGTAAAAATTAATTAAAGGGACTGTAAGTGTCCTTGTCCCTATCAATGTATATTTTAAGTTTCAAGTTAATACCTTGCATTTTTTCCCATTCATTCATTATGAAAAGGACCATCCGGAGAATACGTAGAACATTCCTTCTATTTATAATTTGACGAATCAAGTAAAACCGGACGCCATACACTAAGTTCATTTTACGGCTTCACAAAGCTCAAACGAGAGAGAGAGAGAGAGAGAGAGAGAGTAATCAATTATTTCAAATTCAAGATACTTTTCTACTTGGTATTATTACCAATATGATACAGATTATAATGTATATAATATATACAGTAATGTAGATTATAAATAATATTAAAAAATAGATTCATAGTTCCATAAAAAAAAATTTGAATCTTATGATGATACCTCTAATTTTCATAATGTGAAAGAATATTTTACAAGTCTGTCAGTAACCTTAAGCATATCCATTAACCGTAACATAAACTGAATTATCTCAGTTAACTCCCTTTCCAAAAATTATCACGTAAGTGCATGGCCGCACAATTTCGTCCAGTGAAAAATATCCACTATAATCTCTAATATTCCAGACTTTTTTGTCATTAAATATCATTTTATACTTTTGTGAATATATTATAAATATTTCTATTTGCAAATTGCTGCGTGATGGTAATTATCATCGTAGATATTGTCTAGAAAATAACTCGCTCACAAATTAGAAATTTCTGTTAACAGCAATGGCGGACGCAGCACCAGCAGCACCAGCCGGTGGACGAGGAGGATTCCGTGGTGGGTTTGGCTCCGGGGGTAGAGGGAGAGGTCGCGGCAGGGGCCGTGGACGTGGAAGAGGTAGAGGACGTGGCCAGAAGGAAGGTGACAAGGAATGGATGCCCGTCACAAAGCTTGGACGTCTTGTTAAAGACATGAAAATTAAATCTCTCGAAGAGATTTATCTGTTCTCTCTACCAATCAAGGTACGCATTGTCAGATTTACATTACATCTAATGCAGCTTCTTGGCATTATGTAGAATATCTTTTTGTTGATAAGGGGAACAAAAGTGATGTTAATTTGTAAACAAAAGACGTTGAAGCAATACATAATATTAAATTGTGGGTCCTGGGGATGCATGGCTTTGACAACAATGGATTTTAAGTTAATAATATAGGTCCAACTTCTTGTGCATGTTTTAAATGTAAGTGGCTTTATATTGCAGGACTGAAGAATGTCTGATGCTTAACATGCATATTTTCATAAATATCATCATGAAGATCCAATGCTCTATAATTTGATTTAATTTTAGCAAATGAAAAGAGAGTTGTTTAGAATGAAACCCTGTTGGCCACAAGTTGACATTCAGAAACAAATTAAGATACTTTATATAAATGTTCACGTTTTTTATTGAAAAAAAATTTCAGGAGTTCGAAATCATTGACTACTTTCTGGGTCCATCCTTGAAAGATGAAGTCTTGAAAATCATGCCTGTACAGAAACAGACAAGAGCCGGTCAGAGAACCAGATTTAAGGTAATGTGACACATAAATTAGATTCCTAGATTAGCTGTTTTGATTTTATGTAAGTGAAAGGCTTCTTACCCAGGATAATCCCATCACTGCCATCTATCATGGAACTTTACCAATTCTGAACGTGGTACTGAAATCTAATCTTATTTTTAGCTCACCTGAGCACAATGTGCTCAAGGTGAGCTATTGTGACTGATGAATGTCCGTTGTCAACATTTAACATAAAACAACATCTCCTAAACAACTGGGTCAATTTTAAAGAAACTTGACAGGAATTTTCCTTGGGTGAAGCCCTTTCATAGTTGTTCAAAGAATATGATTCCATGCAGAACTCTGTTTGCCATGGCAATGGAAAGAAAAAACATGAACATTTTAAAAATCTTCTCCTCCAAAACTACTGGCAAAATTTCAAAGTTATTTGGCACAGATGTTCCTAGGGTTACTCTCTGCCAAGATCGCTCAAATTATTTTGATCCGTTCCGTTTTCCTTATATGTATATAGGAAAAACTTACATCTCCTCTCCTCCAAAAATGCATACTGGATTTAAAAGTAATTTAGCATAGACGATCCTTGGGTTACTCTCTACCAAGATTGTTAAAATTATTTTGATTCGTTGAAAAACATGGTCTCCATGAGGCGGAGTCCGTATTCCTTATATGAATATAGTATAAATTTGAAAAATCTTCTGGCCAAAAGTACTGACTGGATTTCAAAGTTATTTGGCACAGATGTATCTTAGATTGTTCTCTACCAAGATTGTTCAAATTATTTTGATCCATTGAAAAACATGGCCGCCTGGGGGCTAAGCCCATTTTTCTGATATGGATACGGTACAAATTTGAAAAATTTTCTTGTCCTAAAGTTCTCACTCGTATGGCTGGCAGAGGGCAGAGCCCATTTTACACAATATCATATTTGCTGTTTCTTTTCCTCCCACTAATACCTGGTTCTCAGGTGAGCGAATCAGGGCCATCGTGGCCCTCTCTTTTTTTTTTACCTCACCAGAGAAAGACCACTGCTCAAGTTCAGCTATTATGATCACCCTCTGTTGGTCCAGCTATATCTGCAATTTTCTTTTAAGACATGTCTGAATCCACTGAGTAGAAATAGATGAAACTAGGGTTTCAAAATCAGCTAAAATTCATAATCAGTGATCAGTTATAATCCGACGAGGCGATCTGGTCAGTCATAATATACAGAATGTGACTTTAAATAAAAAAAGTACAGCATCTTTATCTCATTTAATCATAGATTTAACTTTCTAACAAGCATATATTTCATACAAGCTCAAATTAAAACCAACCGGTTTAATTATCACACATATATTAAAAAAAAAAAATCTTCTGAAACCATTGGTTAGAATTAAAACATGTGGTCATCTTGTGACCCTCTACCATTTGTGCTTAAGTTAAGTTAATCACTTGAAAAAATGAGGCCTTCATCCGCTAGCTTCCTTAGATTCTCCATAGATGATTTTAAAACTCTACTTGGAAATCAATGTTGAGAATCAAATTTTATGTTGTACTAATGATAACCTTATGGTCCTCTATTGCAAATTTTAAGTGTTAATGTCTATGTCTTGAAAAATTAGGCCTCCAGGTGTTGTGCTAGTTTTTTTATTTATTCTGTACAGAAACTAGAATTCTTTGTATCTGAAATTTGAATTTAGTTGCTGCTGCAGGTAACCAGGTAGAAATCAAGTGACATGAAATTTGATTATGCTTATGAAGTTAAGATACTCTGATGAGCAGTCGAGGGTGACTTTTGCTCTCTTGTTTCCCTTCAAATTCTCATTTCACCCATCATTACTGCTCAGTGATGCATTATAAGCTTTAAAATAATGCAATCAGTATCCTTTTCCCGTACTGTCTAAATATAATTGGTATTCAATAAATCATTTTTTTTATTATTATTTTTTTTTTCAATTTTAGGCCTTTGTTGCTATTGGAGACCACAATGGGCATGTTGGTCTAGGTGTGAAGTGCTCCAAAGAAGTTGCCACAGCTATCCGTGGAGCCATCATCCTGGCTAAACTGTCTGTCATCCCTGTCAGACGAGGCTACTGGGGTAACAAGATCGGCAAACCCCACACCGTACCCTGCAAGGTTAGTCTGATGAGGAAAGATTTTAAATGGTTGGATTATTTTTCACTCCGGCTTTTAAGGATGTAGAAATCACAACATGGTTTGCACAGGTCTTGAAAAAACCTTGAATTTGATGTCTGTCTTGAAAAACCCTTGAAAATCAACACTTTGCCTAAAGAACCCTTGAAAAACCCTTAAATATGAACTGAAAGGTCTTGAAAAACCTTTAACTTTAAAATTCTAACATTGATCCGGAAATAAATGGCATATAAAATCAAAGAAAACATGTTCATATTGGCATGATAGCATAAGTTTCAGTTTATGTTAAGACCTTAACTTTGAATTTTAAGGCCTTAAAAAACCCATAAAAAACCCTTAAATTTCTCTTAGGAAATTTGTAACAATGAAACCTTACATTTCACAAACCTTACATTAAACAAACTTAAAGGAGTCAGGCTGGCAGTTGCTCGTTAAATGTAGTTTTAAGATGGTAATTATGTCAAAAAATTAAAAAAAGGTTACTAAAGGAGTGAAGGCCTTAAAAAACCCATAAAAACTATTTACCTGAACCCAAGAAGCTAAATGTTGCAGGTTACTGGAAAGTGCGGCAGTGTCACTGTGCGACTGATCCCTGCCCCTCGTGGTACTGGTATTGTCAGTGCACCTGTACCCAAGAAGCTGTTGAACATGGCTGGTATTGAGGACTGCTACACCTCTGCTAGAGGATGCACAGCCACCCTTGGAAACTTTGGTAAGTTGACATAGTGGTCTACCTCTTTAATTTCTGCAGTAGCTGTTGTATGAACCAGTGTTTTTTTGGGGGGGGGGGGGGGGGATGGGATTGCGAATACTGTTGAATCTGCATAATAAGGTAAATATTTCTGTCGGCATTCACAAGAACTGTACAGTGGTTAGTCTTGAGAGTCTTGGATTAAATCCAGTGGAATAGACAGAAAACTCCCATTTCAATTAAGTACCTTTGTAATAATAAAATTTGAGGTGATAACTTTGTGACCTTTTCCCTTACTCACTTGTACAACTTCATTGTATATGTAAGCAATGCAATGTCCAAGACTTTATTATTTAATTCTTTGTTTCAGCCAAGGCCACCTATGCAGCCATTGCTCAGACCTACGCTTACCTGACCCCTGACCTGTGGAAGGAGACTGTGTTCACCAAGTCTCCATACCAGGAGTTCACTGACTACCTGTCCAAGCACCACAGGAGGTCAGAGGTCCAGAAACAGGAACAGAAGGTCTACTAAACTGAACACTTGTTCTTGAATAGATACTGTCAACCTCCAAAACAAAGAAAATAAAAGTGAAAAATTAATTCATCTTTTATCTTTTTATTATTCAAATTAATCAAAAACCAAGGGTGTCTGTAGTCATTCTATACAGAGGAACAGATAGGCTGTGTGTATCACTCAATTTGAAATGGCTGCCTGCTTATATAGTATTTGAGCTACATGCAACTTAAATGCCAGCTTCATATAACATTTTAACCTGAAAAAAAGCTGTACAATGAAGATTTGTGGTCAAAGGTTGTTGATACAAAGAACTCTGCAGAAATATTTTCACATAAGGCATAATTATTGATTAGAATAAGAACAAAAATTCTGATCTGGAAATCCTAA
>CM037778.1:44187794-44237794 GCA_021229015.1 Solen grandis | reverse complement strand
AAACCTGGGAAGGTCCAACAGTGTTCGAACCCACAACTTTTGGATCCACAGTCGTGTATGTTAACACTGGTCCATGGCACCCTTGATATCTATGGAAGGCAGATCTTTGTGAAGAACTCCAATTTAGAATCCTCATAAAAGCCCTGGCTAGACATTAAAGAGTGCTGTTATATCTACAACATAGCAATCTTGTAGCTATCAGTCCAACATAACATTTTTCATCTTTTGTATAATCCCTCTGGGAACCTAGTTCACTGACTTTTCCTACTGTTCAAGAAATTGGATTGAACAATCTTTAATGTTTTGAAATGGCAATACTTTTTGTTTCCCTACAGAACTTTAAATGGTTGTAAAATAAAATGGTATGGTTCACTTGGAGTTCATGTTATTTTCATACAACTACAGTACACTAAACATTAAAAACAAAATCCTCATATCATTCAACTTAATCTTAAAATTTATATTTTTCACATGAAAACTTCTCTAATTACAACTACCATGTCATTTCATTATACTTTCAAACAAGGCATGCACAGATATCTAACAGACAGGCATTCCCTCTTTTCAAAAAAAATATATCCTTGAAACGTAACTTAATAACGAAATAATTTAATAGCTGTTCTTACATCTTGATCAATGTTTTGAAATATATTTAGCAACAGAGTAATTAAAACATGACTCATAGCATTAAACACATCATTCAACAAGCATCCACATAAAATATGACACAGCAAAGTCTGTATTAAGTTTCATAATAAACCTTGGCAGTTTAGAATTCATTTTTCACCTCACAAGCCGCGGTCACTCTAACCTGAATTTCTTTTTTCGTCCATTAATCTTTCCCATTATCTGCAAAGTTTTAAATTAAATACCTTGGCTGTTTCACTGGGCAATCTATTATGTAAGGTATATCAAGTCCTGACTGTATGCAGACATATTAAATCAACAACCAGTGTCTAAATAGTATTCTAGGCTCCAGTCTAGCTTTGTATGACCATGTTTGTCACGGCAGCCATGATAAATGGCTCAAACAGCAAATAAGCTTATCAGGACATCCATTAGTGTCCAGCGACTTGCAGACAGATGGACGGACGGACACTGAGTGTTGCTGATATCCAAGCCTTCCTTCTGACAGCTTGAATGGCGGCAGCCTAAATCTCTCATTTAAATAAAAGACTTCAATAATCATCCTGAGCATTCTCGTTATTAAATAATAGTTATTTTTTAATATGCTTTGTTAAATGCAGTGGTTAATGGTTGAATTTATTGTCTCCCACCAAGGTGGCTAATGACATGACCACCCTTACATGAAAATGTCCATGCAATCAGTTATTATATGCATTTATTCCCATGTTTCCTCATTTGCTATCAGAGAATAATGATACAAAATCTCTCTTAAAGTTTGATATATGAAAACAGAATTTTCTGTTTTTGCAATTTAATTCAGATGCTACTGAGTAGTAATCAAACCTTGTAATCTCATGAGAATGACACAAAACTGTCCATTAACAAAGTAATTAACTCTTAAAAATTAATTAAAACAGATTACATTAACTATGTGTGGGCACAGTAAGCCAATCATATTGTAAGCATATTGAACTAGTTATCTTTAATATACTTATAAAACTTATCATATAATATATGGAGGAAAGATCCACAAACATTTTCTCTGACGACTGGTCAAACCCCAGAAGGAAACTATTAGCATAAACTTATTCAGGGAAATATAGCAGACCTTTTTCATTTGCTTTTTGTGACTTTTGTATAAGCTTTTTTACACAGATAAAAGGAAATAATTTTCCATCTAAAATACAAATCCCAAGGTATAGTCATATTCTAGGCCTAAGGTCAATGTTTGTATCCTTTTTACTTCCTCATTTTTAATTTGGATATGCTGATATTTGCTTTGCCAAGAATTATTCTCTTATTTTCCCAAAGGCCCCCATATCAGGAGCATGTGGGCAAAATTTTGCAATTGTTTGCTTTTAAGTCTTAAAGTTACTTATGTTCAAATTTAAATGTCATTTTCATACAAAATTTAAGAAAATTATATGCCAGTACATACAGTGTAGGGAAACATTGCTTCTTTGATGCAATATTAGGGATCAAGTATAGATATCAAATTTTATTTAACTGTAGTATAATCAGGGTATGTAAAAGTGGTCCCATTAATCAATGGGATAAATGTTAGGCCACATTTGGGACAGTGTTATAGTGGATTTGGCATTATAATGGAATGTGTTGTAATGAACCCATGCTGTATTGGCAAGAAATGCTGCAACTGTACTTTTAATACAAAATTGAGATGTACAAAGTCATAAATGTTTAATATCTAAGCTTTCATCATTATATATTGTTTATAGATCTTCATAAAAACATTTAATTAATTGGTAAAGTCTTCCAGAATAGAAAATAACACTTATATATGGCCATTAATTTAAAGACCCTCCCCTCCACTTGTTATGTTTACCACTTGTGAACTATTTGGTTGTTAACTATTTGGCCAAGCCCTGTTTGTATCATCTTGAACACTGATCAAACAATCATATAGAAAACCCATTTCCTTCACATCTGACATTCTGCTGATGGTATTTTATGTTTATTTAATGAGTTTACACAGTCACAATGAGACATTCACTCCCGATCAGTTTCACTTGACTCCTCCTTGTCATTCCTGACAGGCTTATGATCACACACCTATCTTTTGCATTCACAATAAAACTTTCTGTATTCTGCAGAATTCATTAAGGTTTTGTATAAAGATCCTCCTCCATCTCATGTCTCGAAGCTTTATGAAGACTCTTTCAAACAAAAAAGCTGCACTGCCAACAAAACTTGTCTCAGAATCTTTAATCATTAGAATATGTAAACACCAGTGTTTTTGCCCTAAAAACCAACTCTAGCTTCACCATTTTGATTGTTCTCTCAAAACTATGAAATTGATCCATTCCCCTGGATCCAAATTAAAAAAACAGGAATTTTTTTTTGTTGTCAGACTCAAATCCATTGGACCACTGTTGCATGCTTTCATATGCTGGAGAAAGTCAGGATCACACCAAATATCTCTTTTATTTCGAACATCACCATGCTATAAAGGACAGTAACCAACCTTGAACAGAAAGTAGTCAAGCTTATCCTTATCTTAATTAATTATCTTGTGAACCAGTCATGGAAGTTGTCAATATGTAAGCAACACTTTGTTAGTCATTCTAAATTTCCAGGGTTTCCTAGAAGCTATTGCATGTCTTGAACCTGGGACCTTCACTCTGATAGTCTATACAAGCTGTGGCTTCTGCAGTGTGTCAGTGAAGCACAATTTTAACCCTTTACTTCATATGGACTCGTTTAGAGACCAGACCCAGGCCAGACAGTTCTTTCCTGGTGGTCCAAGTATGGTTTGTAGTTGCATTATGATGGAGCAGATAATAATGGAGTTACTTGCTATTTCTGACCACAAAACTATACTAAGTGCATACAGAAATAAAGGAAAGTGAAACAGTTTCCTGGTCAGCCCTCCATTTGATGAATAAGAATTTTAATAATGAAGGTTTAAGTTGAATCTGTATAATTATGTACATTTGAAACAACTATGTTATTAAGTTAAAATACAGAATAAAGTCATGTTTAAATCCTAATGGGACACTGTGGGACAATTAGAAAAGACTTACTGCTGAATTGTCAAACTGTCTCCTGAAATAGGTGGGAGTACCAACAATACGGAACAACCATAGTAATCACCTTTCTAATTGTTACGCCACTTTGTAACCTTTTTCAATGAATAACAAATTACTTCACCAATCATCTGTAGGAAGAAGTCAGGAGTGAAATAAAGACTTGTAACCCTGCCAGTGGAAAGGCCAATGAAAAGTGTGTGAGTCCTTAACAGCTTACTCCCATTAAGGCAGGGGTAATTATGTAAGTAAGATCAGTAACACAGAATATCAGGCTGAACTAGGTGATGATTTGAAATGTGATTTATTACCATTAAAAACCCATTTTCGTGTTTACAGCCTGCACCTATCTCTCCTTTGGTATTTACCTCTGCTATTCTCACTAACCATATCTCCAGACTGGCTGGAGACAGGAAATAGACCTTCAATATTGGAGATATGTTAAAAATGGTAATTACCCGAGTGGCCTTGTTTGAAAGAGGACTATCTGAAATCTTATGAAGTATTATATGTACTTTGACAGTTTTTCAAATTCTCTTTTGCGCATGACAGGCTTTCCAGATATAAACCATAATGAATAAGTAATTTCTAAAATAGTTTTCAATGGCTGAATTATATCAATATAGTCAATCTAAAATAATAAATTGGAAAAAATGAAATATTAAATTTTACAGTGAAATCTGATATTGTGTCTGAGATAATATCTTATTGAAAGCATTGTTAAGAGTTGAACTAACAAAAAGTAAACAGGCAAACACAACACAGTGATATGTTTTGTGTTCATGTATTAAAGAAGGCAGGGCAGAAAAGTGTAGAAAGTTTGGAAAATTAAGGAAATTTAATAACTTGACACATTGATTGACAAACAGAGCAAACCCAGACTCTGATCTGGGTCTCCTCTGTTTTCTCATACCATATTGTACTTCAGGTTCCGTGTAGCATTTTAAGTTCAGTTAATTAATATTTATAAAGTCATAAATTTGTTCAAGACCAATATTCATGAGGTTAATGGTTTGGAGGTTTCACCATATTTATCTGAATTATATATTATATCCCATGTGACATGAAAACATATCTGTTTAATCAGTGATACCTAATCATCACTAGTTATTAGAACATCTACCAACATGCAGAATATGCCATAATATCATAAATATTCCTCATTTTTTCTTCATCACATTTCAAAAACTGAAACTGGTCAAAGTGTGTATAGAAGTTGAAAAGATTGATCCATTTCCTTGCTGCAGCCCCCAATCTTCTCACAATAACTAAAGGCGTGTTTTTTTTCTCATCCAATGAAAATCGCTGGTTGAAAATACTATCAAAGTGTGTTGTTTAATTTATAGCAATTTAAACATCACTTGAATACCACAACAGGGTTTATCTAATAAAAAGGGGTGAAATTTCACCCCCTATTCCTTGTGTCCCTCTCCTTAACTCTGCAAACATATATAGCAATATCTCCCTTAATGCCTGCTTCTTTGAAAACACCCCACAGAGTTGGGAAAGAAAGAAAGAAGTAGCTCATAATATATGCCGGTTCCAACACTATCTCCATAGGAGGGGACCCAATAAAGCTTAGAACAAGTTATGGACACTGAAGACAGACTGGTCCCCCATATAATATTACAAGGGCACTAAATTAAAAACTCTATACACAGTCTATTGTTGAAAACCAATCAAAAACCAATAAATTTGGCATGCCAAGCCTCCAGATAATTTAAGTTTGGGATTAAAATTGAAAACTGTAATTCAGATGTAAAGAAAACACGTAGACATAACTTGATCTTGTCTGGAGTAACCTATTCACACAAGAATGAATAGGCATTAATAAGATGGTCTGGGCATATGAAGATGTTACTGATTGAGATATAGATGAACACCAACTCAAGTATAGATAGTTCTTTGTATCTGCTGATATACTCAGCTTAACAGATGAAATTTGACGGCTCAAACTTTGAGGAGTGAATCAATATCTCGAATTATAAATATTCAAACATTCATTTTATTGTCAAATTTAATGAATATTTGATTAGATTCTCATCCTATTAACCATCATTGAAAATATACATATATTTTCTGAACAAAATCAATAAATTGAGTGGTAAAAAATGTCACTGCAGGTAATTATGAGATAATTGTTGTGCAAAAAATGAACATAGCAAATATTTCTACTTGCTTGAACCATTTAAGTATAAATGTCTCTGAAGTTCTTTTTCCCTCTTAAAACTTTATCTCAAGGGGAAACCATTTTAAGCTGTGTGCAGAAAATCTTCCTTAATTTTCTTTATAATCAATCAAAGAATGTGCAAAAAAAAAACAAGCAAAAATTTTATATTCCAGGGATTATGGAAAATATAAAAGAAACAAACACCAAGTTATAATTCTCAGTATTTTTTATCTAAGACATAAAGACAAGGCGATAAACTGAATTTTAGAATAAGCAATCAATAGAATGAGCTGTTTTTCAAAAACAAACAAAAACTGGATTGTCGGCTCCAGAAATCAGACACTCTAGATTGAGGTAATAGTTCACTGACTACAAACCAATTTAGTATTTAATATATCTCACAATCTCCAATACAAATCAACAACTTTCAAGACTGGACTTTCATAAAAGAAGAAAGAAAAGTTAAATAAGACATTTTTTTTTTTTCATTCCATGTGATGTTACCAAGGAAATCTTGGATAATAAACATTGTTAAAGTGAGACAGTGGTGCCCTGTATGAGACAGACTGGGTCTTACTTCAAAGGGAAATAATTTGCAAACCCCCAGTCATAATTCCTGTATCAATCTTTAACAATGTCTACATTGTTATAACTGAGACACAAAAGTTTCCAGTCTGTAATAAAACTCTGCCAGATTAATCTCAAAGACTTCCACAGCTTGTACTGCACTATCATGACACAATAGTCAGCTTACAATAAAAACTTGGCCATTTTTTGACAGATCAAATGTTATTACAATAATGTAATCTGAGACACATGCACAGTTTTGTCCTATTGAATTTGGAAGACTTTTGACTTCTAGAAATTCTCTTCTATCATCAAGTCATTCTGATTCAGCCTTGAAATCTCAGTCAATTAAATCTTTAAGACATTTTACATCTCCGGAAATCCTAGCATTGAGCAACATGCAACATGAACTAAGTGCAGTGCTAGGATTAAAAAAACATTTTTTTTGGACAAAATAATTATCTCAAAAACTTCATCATTGATCTTTCTAATCATGGCTTTATGATGATTCAATATGATTATTTCATTCAAGTGTTGAGGAAGTTGAAAAAGAGGAGCTCACTGATCAATCCTTGGTAACCAGGTAGGAAAATCAATTCTAATCAAAATTTAATCTTGACAGAACAATACAGGGCAATACGTTCATTGTGATTCCCGACTTCAACTGGCTACAGGAAGTACCCTTGCCTTTGAACATTGTAACTGATCAATGCATACAAACTTAATTAAAAAGAATTACAGGAATTACAGGAACAAAAAATCATTATTTGATACATTTAGGTGAAATTAGTGCTCAAGTAGTTCTGTATTTCTTCCAATACACTTACAAATGAATGACTCATACCTTCATGCCATGCATGGAATTAATGATTTTACAACCATGGAATTTTGTACTTTAGTTATTTCTAAGGGTTTGCAAGATACACAAATGTCACACATTATAAGTTTTATCATGAATTATGGTGCAAGTCTGGACATATTTACTTAACAATTTAAAATTAAAAAAAAAAAAACAAAAAAAAACTGTGATGCTTAAACCAATGCAATTAGGACGGGGCAAGCCATGACATATATGATTCAATTGCAGAAAAGGTTGCAAAATCCAGCAGCAAGTTTAGTAACTGCTAATAGCACCGACACATAAACTAACAGTTGTAAGTTGGTTCCCTGCTTGCATTCTAAACACTACCATATAACTGGGGTGCAAATGCTAACATTAGCAAGTGTTAACAGTAACTAAATGCAGGGAAGTAACCATGATGGTTGTGAGTTTGAACCCTGTCAGAGACAAACATTTTTCATGGCCTTTAAAATCATTCCCCTACTCAAGTTTAAACCAGAAAAAAAAATTTTTTTTTCCTCAAATTTAACAAAAGTCAGATCCTTACATTATGACAACCTAACCAGATTCCATCTCCCAAAGCTGTCAAAGTAATTTATATACTTTGTTTTCTAGGGAAACCTATCTCCAATGACCAATCTCTTGAAGTAGGGAGATTTTGTCAGCAAAAGCTTTTAACTTCAATCATGATGGCCATGTCACATAGATCTACTATCCCTGGGGCTTGTCCTTGGCAAATTAACTGCCACCGTGGCGCGGGTGATACATGTACAATGTAGATGTGATTTGTGGAGAGAAACAGGCTATCTTTCTCAGCATCTCTGCTTTTCTCTGTCTGAAACTGGCTTTAACAGTTCACCAGTATGTATGGCTTAATTGAAATATTGATTTGTTTTCATGGGAATGCTTTTAAAGTTTTTCTGTTCTAAATAAAAGCTGTTTTAAAGCTTACTGTTACAGAAGACAAAGCCACTAACTTCACCTCAACATAATACTAAATAAATTGGCATTAAATTTATATTCTCTGAAATTAAACCACCATACCTTTGAACCAAGTCAGTGGATTTTGTTTAGTGCTTCCATTCACTTTCACATTTCAAAAGCACTCAAGATTAAATGAAAAGATTGGGCTTTTAAAATCTGACGTCTATATGTTGTCGTTTAGCTTCTTTAAAAACATTTTCAACTTAGTCAAGATTCATTAATGTCACTCCCTGACACAACATTCCTTTGAACACCATGTCGTTATTGTATAAAAACAATTTTCTAAACGAAATACACTTCTCAGAGTGTACTTGCTTGTGTAAAATTTAAAGTTTTAATGCCCATCTCTTGCTATGCCCTATTTTGGCTGTCATTTTCGTGTGGTTTGAAACTCTGTGTGCTAATCTCTCTACCAGAACACTTTATTTCTTGTCATATTTTTGTTTACCTATACATGCACGCAAGCTTGCCTGCAGTCAAGACTGCTTGGCTCTTAATTTTTTGCTTGCTATTCAACCATTTGCCAAGTATAATCTATCACCATTTATTATCTGTGATTGACAAAAGTAAACATCGGATGTTCAACCTGATACAAGCAAAACCCTTAACCCTTTCCCTCATATAGACTCATTTTAACCCTTTCCCTCATATAGACTGGTTTAACCCTTTCCCTCATATAGACTGGTTTAACCCTTTCCCTCATATAGATCATTGACGCACTCATGGTACATAACCTGATCTGTCTTACCCTTCCATATAGACTCATTTCTTTCCAAGACATTTGATCACTCAATAGGTACCACATAAAGCCTGATCTGTCTTAACCCTTTCCCTCATATTGACTCATTTTGATGCACTCAATAGGTACCACATAAAGCCTGATCTGTCTTAACCCTTTCCCTCATATAGACTCATTCTGACGCCCTCAATTAAGGTACCACATAAAGCCTGATCTGCAGAAAACCACAGTTAAACCTTACCAAATTTAATTATAAAATCCTCATTTCCAGACCATTGAGGAGCAGCGAACAAAATAAAATCTGATCAGCCTGTGAGTTACCTGCAGGCTGATCTGGTTTTATGTTGTTTGCATAGGTCTTTTCATGGTTTCCTCTATGAGGGAAAGGGTTAACAATCACCTTATGTGTATTTCAAAAAAACAAACAAGTAAATATATCCTGTCAAGAACAGCATGTCAATTGTTCCTGAATAAAAAAAGAAGAAAAACTCACAAACAACAGACACTCGTCTAGATTACAGACAAGAAATCCAACTACAAAACATGGCTTTTGAAAAAAAAAATCCCTAAAACACTGAAGACTGATGTACTGCTGAAAAATATAGTTAAATGGGTGTTCCTTTCAGAATCTTTTTCAAACTTGGTCAGCCTGTCTGCACGTGATAACTGTGCCGCCATTCCTCCCAGACAACCGGACACCACCTGCCGGTTTCTACCAGTTACCAATCAGATGCTTATGTAGATTATTTTGAAAAGATCTGTTAAATGCTCAGAAGCACCTTCTGCTATATAGACCACTACATTCATCAATCCCCAGGAGTCTGCATCTTAATGTTTCACAATCAAAGACATTTTAGCAATTTGATTAAAATCAAATCTTTCGTTCCTTGCTTTTTTATTTCTTCTTCTTTAAGTCTCTCTTGATCTGAAATGCACTGAAATATTTTTTTCTAATCTGTTTGAGAAGAGATCTGTTGTGGAAAGGCCCTTACACCATTCTTCTAGGTTTAGATTGAGAAAATTGAGGTAATTCACCTAAATTAGTGGCCAATCAATGGTTTCAATGTTCCATCAAGTGCAACCTATCAAGTAATTACAAAGTGAAGTCTTGGAAAAAAAACAGGTGCTAAGTTGGCTTCCTGCTTTAGTGCAGCCATGCCATCCCTGAGGTTTGCCTGATCCCAACCTGCCAAATGAAAATAATTGGTAAAATTGCAATAAAGGGCTTGAACCTTATACTGAACATTTTCCACTTGTCATAATGTTATGAACCCATATCAGTCAGCATTATTGTTTCCTGACTTTATTAGCTTTGGGTGCTGCCATTTACTTGCTGTGATATCATAAGTATCCAAACAGGAGTGGTTAGGTGTTCAAATAGAGTTGATCCTGTGTCTGGAGTGCAAGTAGTGGTTAAAGCATTTTTACTAATGCAATCTGAGTTTAATCATAAGCTAGTTCATCTTCGGAGACCCCCGGTTAACCCTTTCCCTCATATAGACTCATTTTGACGCCATCAATAGGTATCACATAAAGCCTGATCTGCAGAAAATCACAGTTAAACCTTACCAAATTTAATTACAAAATCCTCATTTCCAGACCACTGAGGAGCAGCTAACAGCATAAAACCTGATCAGCCTGTGATAACTCGCAGGCTGATCTGGTTTTATGCTGTTCGCATAGGTCTTTTCATGGTTTTCTCTATGAGGGAAAGGGTTAACTTATTCAGATTCAGTTCCACTCAATCATGACATCAAACTGTGCAAAAACAGGCACACATAACGTTGTTTTACAACAATCCCAACAAAGAAGGTTCATCTTGGTCAAATTAAGGACCACATTTTTATATTATCAGCATCTAATTGTAGGGAGCCAGTTCAGACTGCAACTGATCTGGATTGCATATTTCCTGTCAAATATGTGTCAGTCCAGAACTTACCAGTAAAAAATAAAACATAACCTTTTTCGTAACTCATAATTAGGAAATTACTCAAGAATTATATTGTCCTTCTAAAATGCTTTCACTCTTTCACAGAATCCAAAGTAAATTATAAGCAATTCAATGCTGATTGTATGCTATTTCTATTAACTTAATTTAATCCCAGAGCCAATAAAGAAAACCTCAATTGATATTTATCATGAAAATACCCAATCGCGACCAATTATAAATTCACATCCTCTGCAGTAAATGGTTTCCCTTCAGTTCATTAGTGAAAACCTCACAGTAGGAATAAGACCTGATGTATTAATTAACACAGTTTATTAGTCAAGTTTCTGCAAAGGTTCTTGTAGTGGTAACATGGAGCTGCACTAATTACTTCATTGATTTTATGCTCAGTTTTTGGTCCTCTTCAATGATTGCATATATGCAGCAGTATTTACAACTACATTGACAAGCACAGTAACACAACTACCATGATCATACAGTATCTCTGCAAACAGCAGGTGCTTCTTGTTTTCAGCACAGTGCAGCATGCCCTTGACCTCATGATGACATGACTTTTTACTATGAGGGGATGAAAAAAATTACAGAGAAAGAGATAAAAAAGATATTTCAAAATATTTAAGGCAATACATTCAACTTTGGTTTGATAGTGTCAGAGTGAGTCTGTGGGGTTGTATAAGCCAGTTACTAGTGATGATATCGAGGTTTCTGATGGATTACATTTGCCTGTATCGTGAATAGCAATAAACTGCCCCTGATAAGCCTGTATTAATCTACATAGATTAATGTACAGTAACAGGAAGAAAAAACAGTCTAAACAAAATACACACGGCTCCAGCTCTAAGTTACAAGTTAAACTCTAGATTACATTTTCACATTAGTTTCCAACCAGCCCTAATGTTTTAAAACTTAATCATATAAAAGATTTGTAAAGAGAGAAGAAAGACACAAAGTTAAATGGGGCTTATTTTCTGAAACAGGGGTAATTTGAGGGCAAGTAATTTGTTTATATTTAACGAAAGATAAATTCTTGAGATGAAAAGGAGATACTGGTGGGAGTTCTCATGGAATGGTTTGAAGCAGTAGATTTCCAAGAGAAGTCACTTAAGTTGTACCTGGAGAATTCTCTACAAGTCAATTCTTCCAGTCTCCTTAGTTTATCCTCAGCATCACCCTTTAACATATTGCTTGATGTATCAAAACATCCTAACAGTTTCTTCACTACCAGCTTGTAGTCATGATTATTAATGGAGGAAAACATCTAAGTGACTAGACCAGGACATGAATCCACAACAGTGAGGGACTGAGTGACAGTTTCTCAGTAACTAACTCAGACCCACAACAGTGAGGGACTGAGTGATAGTCTCTCAGTAACTAACTTGGACCCACAACAGTGAGGGAGTGAGTGATAGTCTCTCAGTAACTAACTTGGACCCACAACAGTGAGGGAGTGAGTGATAGTTTCTCAGTAACTAACTCAGACCCACAACAGTGAGGGACTGAGTGATAGTCTCTCAGTAACTAACTCGGACCCACAACAGTGAGGGACTGAGTGATAGTCTCTCAGTAACTTACTCAGACCCACAACAGTGAGGGACTGAGTGATAGTCTCTCAGTAACTTTCTTGGACCCACAACAGTGAGGGACTGAGTGATAGTCTCTTAGTAACTAACTCAGACACACAACAGTGAGGGACTGAGTGATAGTCTCTCAGTAACAAACTCAGACCCACAACAGTGGAGTGAGTGATAGTCTCTTAGTAACTTACTCAGGCCCACAACAGTGAGGGACTGAGTGATAGTCTCTCAGTAACTTTCTTGGACCCACAACAGTGAGGGACTGAGTGATAGTCTCTTAGTAACTAACTCAGGCCCACAACAGTGAGGGAGGGAGTGATAGTCTCTCAGTAACTTTCTTGGACCCCACAAGAGTGAGGGACTGAGTGATAGTCTCTCAGTAACTAACTCAGACCCACAACAGTGAGGGACTGAGTGATAGTCTCTCAGTAAATAACTCGGACCCAAAACAGTGAGGGAGTGAGTGATAGTTTCTCAGTAACTAACTCAGACCCACAACAGTGAAGAACTGAGTGATAGTCTCTCAGTAACTAACTCGGACCCACAACAGTGAGGGACTGAGTGATAGTCTCTTAGTAACTTACTCAGACCCACAACAGTGAGGGACTGAGTGATAGTCTCTCAGTAACTTTCTTGGACCCACAACAGTGAGGGACTGAGTGATAGTCTCTTAGTAACTAACTCAGACACACAACAGTGAGGGACTGAGTGATAGTCTCTCAGTAACAAACTCAGACCCACAACAGTGAGGGACTGAGTGATAGTCTCTTAGTAACTAACTCAGACCCACAACAGTGAGGGACTGAGTGATAGTCTCTCAGTAACTTTCTTGGACCCACAACAGTGAGGGACTGAGTGATAGTCTCTTAGTAACTAACTCAGGCCCACAACAGTGAGGGAGGGAGTGATAGTCTCTCAGTAACTTTCTTGGACCCCCCCAGAGTGAGGGACTGAGTGATAGCATTTTAGTAACTAACTCAGACCCACAACAGTGAGGGACTGAGTGATAGTCTCTCAGTAACTTTCTTGGACCCACAACAGGGAGGGACTGAGTGATAGTCATTCAGTAACTATAACCACTTACATGGCAAAACAGTGAGGAAGTGCATGATAGTCTCTCAGAAACTAAAACCACTTAGCCATGGAGGCCAACTTCTTCCTGCATAAATTTCAGTCCCTTCTAACTATTGGGGCCATCAAAAAATGCAATACATGTGAATGAAATAAATTTACAAAAGGTGCTATTGTGCTTATGTTGTAAGCAATGTAAAAGATGAGGATGTATGCCAGGAGGCAGACTGTGGAAACTAGAACTGTCGCCTAAGGGCTTACTAATACCCCCCCGCAAGTGTTTTTGTCAAACATGGCTTTGGAGCATGAAATCAGAATTCTTGTATGCAACACTCCATCTTAATACGTATATAGAGGACATATGTGCCAACTACATGGAAATCTAGTGATCCTTTGTAACACATACCTATGGATATACCTATGTCTATGGATAAATATCATTAAGATTCACTGAAATCTATCAATGGAAGAAAATTGTAAAACAAATACCATCAAAGGGACATATCTTTAAAACAGGGGGGAGGGGGGGGGGGGGGGGGGGTAACCCAATGTTATATAGAAAAAGCGCTACTACAATGTCTAAGGTTGAATGACAGCAAGTTTCATTGAAATCCCTCCAGTAGTTTAGGAGGAGTAGTCTGCAGAAAATTGTAAAGCAAAAATCATCAAAGGGGCATAACTATAAAAAAGGGAGGTAATCCAATGGGAGGAGTAGTCTGCAGAAAATTGTAAAGCAAAAATCATCAAAGGGGCATAACTATAATAAAGGGAGGTAATCCAATGTTATATAACTAACACATGCTTCTACAATGTCTAAGGATGAATGGCAGCAAGTTTCATCAAAATCCTTCCAGTAGTTTAGGCGAAGTAGTCCGCAGAAGTTTGTAATGCAAAAATCATCAAAGGGGCATAACTTGGAAAATAGGGGAGGTAACCAAATGATATATAGATAACGCGCTTATACAATAACGCGCTGCTACAATGTCTAAGGATCATTGACAGCAAGTATCATTAAAATCCTTCCATAGTTTAGGCGGAGTAGTCCGCAGAAGTTTGTAATTGCAAAAATCATCAAAGGGGCATAACTTGGTAAATAGGGGAGGTAACTCAATGCTATATAGATAACGCGCTAATACAATGTCTAAGGATCATTGCCAGCAAGTTTCATCAAAATCCTTCCAGAAGTTTAGGAGGAGTAGTCCGCAGAATTTTGTGTCTACAGACGGACGGACAGACGGACGGACGGACGGACGGACAACCTGATTCCAGTATACCCCCCCCTAACTTCGTTGCGGGGGGGTATAATAAGAGCATCTCCATGATCAATACTATAAGGCCATCAGCTCTCCTGTGCAGGACTCATAAAAGTAAGAGTCCAACCATGATTAATTAATCTGATTGCATCAGAATCACTACCAGATAACTCTCATACAGCGCATGAACAGGACCACCTCCTTCAGTATTCAATCCCAGAGCAGTCACTTCTGAATAAGGCAACAATGAGGGTCACAGAAATGAGGGACTCTGTATCTAAATGGTCATAGTCGCTGGCTTAATAACACTTAGCTCCTCACTGCCATTAGTTCAAGTCCCAGTCAGGCAACTAAGAGCTTCATACAGCTGACTTGCTCTAAGCTGTTGCTTCCATCCAGGTGCCCCTTGCACAGTGTCCATATGACACAATAAACTGTGCCCCCAAATAACAACAAGGTATTCACAAGGTTGGGAGATAAGAGCTAAATACAATATCATTCTTCACCCATACAAATAGAGTTTCAGCAATGCACCAACTAAATGAAACATCTGGGAGGAAACTTCTATCCTCTCTTGTCAGAACTTAGAATTACTGCTTCTTCAATTTTACTTGCATTTTCATAACCAAGTCATAAAATGCTCCATATATATATAATCTAATCTTCAGGAATCAATCTTGCTTCAATCTAGAGGCGTATCCTTGCAATTTAGTAACTATACCATAATTTAGAGCAGTTTCATCATAATCATACCTAGAGCTAACAATGATGGTGCTTTATACCCCTACAACGCTTCCCTGACACAACAAACAATCTAGGATTTTTTTAGAAATGGGGTTACTGTGTCATTAACTTCCTGACATCCTACATAACTATAACACACAAGACATGGTATTATTCCATCTTCCTTCCACAAAGGAAGACATGGTATCATTCTTTGGCCCCTGGCCCCATAAAACATGTTTGCCGTAATTCTGACATGAATTCATGGATTAAAATAAAATGCCTACGCCTATGGGAATCTTATCTTTTCTGTATTTGAAAATCTTCGAACCTTATTTTTCTTTAACAAATTTAAACAAATACCATATTTCTTAAACAACACACTTATTCCAACAGCACTGCAGCTAACCAAGTAGATAATTCTATGTGTAAATGACAGGCACTTTATTGATGAGATATAAAACCACAGCAAACAAACAAACAAATAAAAAACAAACAATCTATGATATGACTGGAAGAGTGAAGGATAAGGCTGCATAATGTCAGTCTCAAGGCTGATGTACCTGTATATTGCATACCTGTGTGCTCCCACAGAGAAATAAGACATCATATCAATTTACATCAAAGCTTGCATTATGGCCATATACTTGAAATTAACGCTATAATTAAGCCTTCTATCTATTATATGATACAGAAGAAAACAAGAAGGCCATGATGGCCCTGGAACGCTCACCTGAGTATAGGGTTACCCAAAGAACATCAGTCTGTATTAAAACATTTTGAAATCTGGCCAGTAGTTTTAAAGGAGATGATCCCTGTAAAGTTTTATCAAATTCTGTCCAGCAGAATTATGGATCAGAATAATTTCAACAACTTTTATGAAGCTTCACCCAAGGATCATCCCTGCCAAATATAATCAAATTCTGTCCAGTGATTTCAGAGATGTCGTTTTAAGATTTCACTATATACGTATTAGGCAAATTAGCCCCGCTCCTGGCAGCCATGTTTTTTTATGGATCGGAATAATTTTAGCAACTTTTGTGAAGGTTCACCCAAGGAACATCCCTGCAAAGTTTAATCAAATTCTGCCCAGCGGTTTCAGAAGAGATGTTGTGTAAAGTAAATTGTTGACAACGGACGACACACGACGGACGACAGGTGATCACAAAAGCTCACCTTGAGCACTTTGTGCTCAGGTGATCTAAAAATATCCCCCCTCCTACTCTATCTCTCCTTCTCTCTTTTTTTTCCCTATCTCTCTCTCTAACTTTCACACTCAAAGATTTTTTAGAGGATATGTTTAAAAAGATTATATTCAAAGTCTTAGACTAAATTTCCTTTTTTACTTCTTTTTTTCTCTAAATTAGAATCTTTTTTTTTTAAACATTTGTGGAAACAAAACTTGCAACCATAAGTGAAGCCTCTTAAAGCAGCACAAAAAAAGCAAGCAGTGATAAATGATCTCAGAGATTTATTTAAAAAAAATATTCAGGACTTGCTCATTTCATTGAAGTACCATCAGTCCTTAAAATGTACTCTGTAATACTGAAATCATTAAACTCGAAGCATGTCTGAATACATACTTGTAAATGGTTTTATTGTGTATAAGTGACCATTTCATAAAATGTTTGCAAATACATTAATTACTTTTTTTCAAACAGTATCTAAGAGACTCATTATTTTTCGCGTCGAAAAGAAAGATCTGATTTCATGACTTCATCAATTGACAACCACATACAGCCAATTGAAATGGTCAAAATAAAGTATTCAAACAAAGAAAAACTACACTTTCTTTAAATTTTGAGAAATATCTCTTAAGTTATTATAAGTTTTATGAATTCTTTTCTTCACAATGAATGATAAATCTGTTTATGAGATCCGAGGTAATTAAATGCCAATCCTACAGTGGCTGTATCTCTCAGTGGTAAGGCTATAGACCTCGGAAAGGAGACAACTAGTGTATTTATTGTGCATACAAACAAATATAATAGTCACCCATCAACAAGTCAATGCAAACAATGATTTACGCCCCTTTTCTAATGTATTGTACCATTGATCAATGGAAGTACACCATTGCCCAGGGCTAGTGTGCGGTAAGAGAGGTGGCGCCAGGCATAAATACGATAATATACATACTACCGGCACACAGTTTGTCAAATCAGTGTACAGTGTAGCCCCAAACAAGTCGCTACAATAGAAATTGGGAGAAAATATGTGTTCATATTCAAAATGTTGGAAGATCAATTTTCAGCCCTGAAAATTATTATTTGAGAGTGAATGAAGAGTACAACCTGTCTGGTTTAAGGGAAAAATAATTACATCGCTAGGTATTTTCAGTGGGCAAACCGGATTTAAGGTAGAATGTTGTGAAGATATTGGATGACAGTGCACTGTAGTGTGTGAGGAAATTAAACTGGATTAGTGTAGACAGTAAGTATCGGGAGAGAATTTCATAAAATCGTGGGATTTTAGTGGGTAAACATAGACATTTGTTTTTAAAAACTGTTTTTGAACTTATCAACTTTCAAACCAAAGGTTCTCTTTCCTACAAATTATTGCTCACAGAAAATTTGAACCAGGTTTTAAGTTCATGTTGATATTATGAAAATGATTCAGAAAATGAAATTTGAATACACAAGTACAGTACTAGGTAAACACTGTAAACATAAACCACTGATGATTCTGAGTCTGACATTTGAATTAACGAGGTCAATGAATTCTTAACAGTTTTAAAATATCTTAGTAATCATTTTCCTAAATGGAAATTTTAACAGCGTAAGCATTTCATTTTGCTACTTTTCATGATTACCTCTTACATACATATTTGGCTTTAAATTATGAAACACTATCAAGCCAGATAAAAGTTCTATCTCTGTTTGTTCTTGAGTTTCTTTAATCTTGTGCATGCATTTTTTGGTTACATATTAAAGGACTTTAAGATAAGATGTCAGTTGAAATTCTGATACTCTATTTAAAGAGAATAAAGTTAGTTAAAACAACGGGATTTGTCTAAAGTTAAAATAAATCCCTGCATTTGAGCACCCATCCATCAATTAGGTTTTTTCCCCCTGTCTATAAACACTGGCTATATTTTAAGCTTGCAAGTGAAGTAAGAGAACTTATCATCCGTATAGAGTAAGATTAAGCCAAAGATACAAACATTAACATCCTTCAATCTTCGCAAGACTCGACGAGGTAACTTGTCTCTAGTCTGTTTACATTTAAAGTCTGTGCCTCAGGAAAATCAACACAACACAATAACTGCATTGTATTTCAATTATACATTTTATCCTTAAAAGGTTTTACGATTTTTCACATTAACATTTTTTGTCTTAAAAATATTTCAGAAATGCAAAGTGAAAAGTGATATGCATTTTAAAGTGTAAAAAGTGGAATGTCAAGGTCAGATGGCAGAAAATGCACATGTTAAACTGGATGCATACCTGTCAAGTCACACGCATTGCGCGTGTGTCACACGCATTTTGTACCTGAATCACGCTCACACGCCTAGATCAGTTAAGCACACGCATTTTCAAATGAACAGAAGGAAAACATATAAATGCATAGAAAAAGAAAATTTAGAAAATATAAATCATATGTTTTAAATAATTCGGCAATCATAAGAACGAATACGATCGAATTACGGCCGAATATCGCGTGTGGTATATATAAAATATGAAAAATTACGCTATCACCGTCGGACGTGTTCAATTGAAAACCCAATAATTATTACTCGGGTGTCCCAAGCTTTTTAATCGGTAGCGAGTACACATAAGCGCGGGTTACACTTCACACTGTACAGTATCGAAAGCCGCTGCCGGTCCTTTTTAAAGTTACAATGGAGGGATCATTCATGTGTTTATTTTATAACTCACTGTAAAACAACATGTCATAATAAAAGTTAAATTCAAGTACTAATTATATATTAGTTTCATATTTTTTCCAAAAAAAGCAGATTTTGTAAATGTTTGAGTGTAGATGAGACTTTATATGACTAATTAAATTACAAACAAGCAAAGATCTTCAAATCAATTTTAATACGTTTAAAAAAAGCCAAAATCCAGGATTTTTCCAGAAAACCCCTGGACCCCCGGCCAGGGCGTTGCCCTGGACCCACCGGGAGCCCTAGCGGCCCCCAGGCCCCCAGCTTTTAAATGTCACACTCCTGGTATTCAGGGACCCTTGACAGCTATGTGGATGGGAGAAGAAAAGGTTCTAAAAAATAAAAAGAGATAGAGAGGGAGGAAAAGGAAAAGAAAAATATTGATGACAGACAAAACATTCGGACTGAATGCATGCATACATGGAAGAGTTTTCTTCAGTTCAATTACTTTCATGAAAATATGCATTAAGCAAAGAAAATTATAGAACACATTCCCATGACTTGAAATTGTATGAGAAACAAGGTAACTATTCATTACACAGGACGGCATCACCCTGTTATTGCCCTATAACTTTACAATTATGACAGTCAGACTGGTAATTAAGTCAAACACTCCAGCGCCCCTGGGGCTGACAGTCGTCAGCACACATGACATCTCAGAGGGTCCATCCAACTCATATCAAAACATGCCCTCCTAACATTACAGGTTATGGGCCATTTCTCTCAAACAGACAAACCGTCTTCTTTGATAGTCTGGTATCACAATGTGTCACATTCCTGGATCATAGCCTTAATTGTAATACTTTCAATATTTTTTCTTCTAAGGACAAATTTTTGCCGCCTACTAAGTTTGTGCATCATGTAAAAGCATGTCAGGCATTAATTCTATACTTTCGAGAAAATAATTATACATTAATTAAAGGAACAGGTAAAACTTAATTTAACTGATCACCTAGGTTTTTTATCTTCATCCAACATAAATAACAATTTCAACTCTTCCAAAAATCCTTAATGATGATAATGAAATAAAAAAAAAGCAAATAATGAAACTAACAAATAATAATAATGATGATACTTAAATTGGCAAAATATAACAACAAAACAAACATAATGTGTAACTATGTATTACGCTATTGATCAGTTGAAACTCATAAATCATAATCCCTGACATCAAAATGTAATGAAATGTACAGGTCTGGGTCTACAGAGAGAAGCCCTGACATTTCTGCCCGTACAAGAGGCTGTAGATGGCCTTATTTTATGTCCAGTCTGTCTGACAACGGTTGTTTTACCCAGACAACCAGTCAGCCAGCCTGATCCCTTCATCACCATTTCCATGGTAACAAGACACCGTTCCTAACACCGGACCCCCATCACTCTGGATACTAAGACAGAACTGTCAGGGAAGCACAATAAAAGACATGCACCAATTGTTTCTCCCTGGTGTTTAATGAAAACTACAAACATGTTTCTGCGCAGTGTTTGCATTCATCTCTCCAACACTGGCACGGTACAGTCAATACCAGAATCGACAGAACATTTCCATGGCCCATATACCGTTGTTTAAGTGATATCTTAATTCACTCATGTTTGTTTGCTTCCTTATCTTGTTTCTCCCAAATAAGATAACAGTTTTATTTGCATTCAAACCCTTGTTTCTTGATATTTCAAACACTGTTTAAAGCATTCTTTGAAAACATATATCACCAACTATTTTTTTTTCTCCAAAAAAATTATTCTAACATTTGGTTTTATCACAATGAAATACACATTTATCTTTAACTGATATCTCTCAGCATGGAATAACGTATTATGAAACATCATCAAATGCAGAGATAAATGCTCACAAAATAAGATATTCCATCTTGTTTTCTCTAAATCACAGCACTTAAAACTGATTTTATTCATTTATGCTAGAGTTTCCATTCTCCATAAAAATCTTGTGATCTAAGTCTGGTTACCCAGATTAAATAAATATTATCTCATCAAATACTGAACCACAAATAACCTAGAAATATGCAATTCATAATACAACATAATTCTGAGAGTGATTAGTACAGACTTCATATCAATAAAAAACAATGCAACAAAAGCACATCATAATATAGCTATCATAATTGCTAATTTCCGATGTCATAGCCAGAGGCAATTATACAATAAACTGCCAGATTCATTCACTTCATCTTCTTTGTACACCCGGTTCCTGACAGTCTTGCTTACCTCCATGTCAATACATCAGGAAACTAACCAGAAATTACATCAGCCTCACAGGGACCTGTTTAAAACATGATGTATCAGATGCACTGTCATATCAGGGGCTAACATTAATTCCAAGACCTTCAAATTTCAAGGGTTCATATGTCAGCTTTTATGAAGAGCAAAGCAATAAAAAGATTTCCATTGGTGTGCCAATTTATGTAGCAGTGTAACATTTTATTTTCCAGTTTATCATGAATATCAAATACACTGGCACTAAACTTTCATCTGATGTATTATTAAGAAGCTATAACTTCTGTTTATTTATATTCAGTTCTGTTTTCTGATAATTGAGATGTAAGAAACTATTTCTCGGTTTTAATTTTTAGCATTGGCTGAAAAAATCAACTTGTGTGTGTATAGTGGTTTCATTTTTTTCATACCATGATAGATTTCAAAATCAAGGGATTGTCAATGGGAGGTTTGACATTGTCTCCACTTCAACAATTAGCTATACAGAAAATAAAAGTTAGCAGTCTACTAGAATAAAAACTGCCAAAAGAATGACAATTATGTGACTCCATAAATCAAGAAAATTTAAACAAACCCTTCTAAAATTAAACTGACTTCGACTATTTATTATCTCCATGTTGATTCTTAACTTTGAAAATAAATAAAAACAGAGAAAAAAACTTTCTGCCAAGCAGAGGGTATTTACATGGTGAAGGCCGCTCATAAAGTTGGAGCCAGTTCACAGTCCCCGTATTGTTAGAGAGATCAGCCCTGCTGATTACTGGGTTACTTTGCTAGCCTTTGTTACGGACAATGTTTCCTTTCTACAAAGGTACAAAGGTTAGTTAACTAGGTAGGGACAGAGAAGGTCTACTGTCTGAACATCCAGAGCAGCACTAACTATCTCATTCAAACTTCAACCCCCAATCAAAGAGTACCTTTATATCTCATGAACAATTAAGTCTCTTATCAGGCAGTGTAAAAAGTTAAGAAAACAAACAAAAAAGAAAGGGTAAATCTGATATTAATTAACATATATTTTACTTACTAATCAATATAAGATTTGATATATATTAGATTGTTGTTTCGCTTCAGTTTTAGATTGGAATATTTGAATTTTTTTTCCTGATATGGGAGCAAACAAGACATTAATGCTGCAAAAACCATGAAAGTATCGATTAATCAGTAATTTATTTTTCTTTTTGGTGCTCCATTATTCATTTCTACACTGGTCACAATCTTCATAACAACCACAATGATACAGGCTATATAAATATTAATCTAGCAATTAATGTGAATCCTTGAATTGATTTCAAACTGGAAACATGATTTTTTATAGACTTAAGTGTTTTATTCCATCTTACCCAATAGCTTCAAGTACTTGAATCTTTATTAATTTTTATCCTGTTAAACTGCATAGTAAAATATTGCCCAAAAAATGTTTAGATCTCTCTCCCCAAGTGACACAGAAGCACTTAAATACAAAATGGATTTGTAAATAAAACAACATTGTAATCTCAAGAGAACAAGCTTCAAAAAGATTTCCCTTTTAAGTGTGATGTTCTGACATCATAACTAAAATGATAAATGTCAGTCAGGCTTGAACATAAAAGGCATCTACCAATGTTTAAACGGCAATGAAGAGAAATTAGTTTCAATTGAAGTAAAATGGTTGTTACAACTCCCAGCAATGTTTTCCTCCAGTTGTCCAATCTATATCAGCATCTATAACCAGCCAACCTTAAAGGTCGGAAATATTTATTTTCCAAAAGTGATTTAAAAACTATCAATTACTCAATCACCTGGTCCATTAGGATCCATCACGTTCACACCTAGAGGACTCCCCAACTCATGTGCTGAACATATTCAGACTGCTATGACAGATCTTGAATCTAGTAAACACAAGAATATTTAGCACACATCTTACAAGTCATCCATCAGACCTAATGACTGATTCATGTTACCGATTTTTGGATTGATTTTATTTTGATTTGAAGCGACTATTTTAAGAAAGATCCATCAAGGAGTGGAGACATGGTCTGCTCTTTTGTCTGGCTTTTTAACCTTTCAAGTGGAGAAATGTGACCTCACAAAAAAAAGATTTTTTGTGAATAATATCGAAGTAAATCCTGCCTCATGGACTATTATTTTATCACAAGCTAGATAACAGAAGACTGGTTGGTCTCCCATAATAAATATCCCAACTGTAAATCATTCTTACACAAACTTAAGTTTTCGGACAACAACCCTCTCGACACTGAGAGTAGACTAAACGTCGTTTATTTTTCCGTCTATATTGATTCAAGGGACACTGAATGATTGTCAGCAAATGTTTGTCGTTTGTTTCCGGCAAGGCGAACAGCATTAATATTAAAGTATACCGAGGCAATATGTCATTTTGACGGTCTCGTTAAGAAGTCTGATATTAAGTTTTCTCTTGAAAGCAAACCCTTGTGGGCGAGTCCGCTAGGGGCCCATGTTGATGTTGAACACGCGGACTGTCTAGCCAAATCGGCAACATTAGGGACGGTACAACATACTTATCACTGTTTGATGGCTGCTACATCGTGCCTCTTCACCCCTGGGGCCACAGTCCATACAAAAACACAAGTAATCAAAGGCAAAAACAAGCCTTTTGTGCAGGGGGGTCTTCAAGAGTTTAATTGCAGACTTACCAGAAAAAACAAACTCCATTATCAAACTTCTTCTTTTAAACAGGAATCATTGGGGAAATTAGTACTTTTGTAAGGAGGCATCATGTAAAGTGTCAGTAATTAACAGGAGTAATTGTTTGACAATTGGAGTAATTGTTAATTGCTTTACTGGCTTAGGATTAATAAATAAAACAATATCAAATTGGGTTTTGACAGATGCTCATAATTAGCATAAAATAAATCTAAGGAATTAATTAGTATAATAAGACCTGTTAATGATCTGCAAATTGTTATTCATACAGCATGTGATCATATTACTCCTTACAGATAGTCTATCCCTATATATTTATAATCTCATCAAAGTTTAAACCTACCTAGACAACATGATGTAGCAAAAACACACTCATACGCAGACTTTGAGGTAACATTTTAATGTTAACTTTCAATCTTTATCCATTAGGTCTACTTAAGTCTTAATAATTTCAGATGTCTGCAGCTGTTAATGTTTTGTTTCTAAAATTAAATTGTGAATTGCATTATGTAATCAGGGTGAATTAAGAATATACTCAATTAATTGGAGAAGAGGTTTAAGAAGCTAGGCACACCTGATAATGATTGGAGTTTCCTCTTGACTAGTACTAGCAGTCACTGTGGCTTTAATGGCTATTTTATCAGTCGTGTAAATTGGATTATCCAGGTACGGGATAACAAATGGGGAGTGACTATTGAAAGTTGAGGGAGAAACTATTGTGGCTAAGGCTGGCTGGTGCTCAGAGTAGGGATTTATGAACTAGGAAATAATCATCACTATCTATACATCTTGACTTTAGGAATGTGATTAATGTATTTTTTATGTGGAGGAGTAAACATTGCCATTAGGTATGTAAAATATAAATTATCTTCACACAAACAGAGAGGTTAGGATATTGTGATTACAACACACAAGAAAGCAGTCTCCAGTCATCTCTTTAATAAAACCAGTGTAATCCACAAGGTGTTTTTGAGACAATCTTCAGAATTGTTAATACAATCTCCTATATTGAATATCAGTGAATATTTCATTAGTTTTTTCTTGGTTACACTTTGTTTTTATACCAGGTTTTTGAATTTTCTTTCAATTAATGATTTTGATATTTTTTTTCTTTTTCCATTTCATAATTAACATTTGAACACTTTATCTCAAAATAATCATAAAAAAAACCTTAAACATACAAGGGATATTTTTTCTCCATATGCACTAAGGAAAATTAAAAAGATTTTCCTTATCAAATTCCCTTTTCCCCCACTATGTAAGTCTGTTTTGATTATTGCCAGTTAGGTATCTGTGCGTAACCTCAGTTATTGGGATTACAATTCCTCATTATCTATAATCAGCTTAAATAAAAAAAAAGTTTATCACTTAGATAAACTTCGCAAAATGTCAGGCTGGTTATTCTGAAAATTCCTGGTCTAATCTGCCATGGGAAAATATTTTTCCACAAATGGATTTCGTCGGACCAATGCCGACTCAATGCGAAGAATATGAAGCATTGTAACCCTGGGGTCTAATATACATAGAAACATGACAACATGGCTGCCCCTGTTGTTTCCAGATGTTTAATGCTGAACAGTCCAGACATCTCCAGGGGATGGAACTTCAGTCTCCTTTCAGCAATGGGTTCTGGGAGGTTTTTCACCATCATATGATAATAATAATATTTGTGACAAAACCTTGTGTTCTCACTGACTTACCACTTCTCTAAATTCCTAGCAACATTACTTTTAACTTTAATTTCAAATGTGTTTTTTTTGTGTGTGTGTGAGTGTGATTGAAGTTATTTTCTCTTAACAAAGAATTGGTGTGAAATAATCCTGCTATTTGCAGGTACAAACTGAGAACAATTAGGGTTCAATAAACAAAGTAGGTCTATCATAACTCCCAACTCCATTAAAACACGAAAGTCATTATAATGCAGTAAATAGTCAATATATCACATTTTGTAATTTGCTTTAGCTGACTTAATAATCATTTATTATTGTGCATCCTAACACTGTTATAATGCAATCCAATATAACGTGGTATTTACATATAGTGTTATAATGGAGCTGCACTGTAGTACCAGTTTCTACTGTACATTGAAGATTGAACATAACCTTACAATGTTGTATGAACACTTAAAATTCCAAGTATCAATTAATCTGATAATCATCAAGTGGATTTAAAACTAAAAACTAAGTCTTGTAATAAAACAGTCCAACACATGTCTTAGTCTATTTTTTGAGAGGGAGAGAGAAACTCAAATTAAAAGAAATTATCATTGCACAGAGAAAATCTTCATTGGAAGAAATATAATAATGGCATTAAGGATTAACAACATTGTCCCTGCTGAACAGTCTTGTTTTTCCATTTAGGAAGAGATTCACATTTACTGAATACCAAAGAAGTCCATAAAACACTGTGCAAATTTATATGCAAATGGTGTGTAATGATTTCAATGGAGGATGAATTATTGCGCAATGAAGAGGAAGTCATCTAATGATAGGACAGTGATTGGAAAGAACTAGCTGTAATTCCTAAACTGGTATGATAGAGGCACTGTACACTGGTATGGTAGAGGCACTGTACAAAGTATTATGAGGATTTCTTATGAAAGATAATGATTTTGTATCAATTAATTTCTCCGTCAAATTAATGTCTATAAAGTTTTAAATAAAGAATTGAAAAAAAAAATCTACATTTGTGGAACACTGGTGTGAAGGTTGAGTATGCTGAAAAAGTGATTGGTGTGAGAGTTGAGTGTGTTTGAATGTGATAGATGGTTGTAGGTTGAGTGTTGGCAAGTGATTGGTGTGAGAGTTGAGTGTGTTTGAATGTGGTGGTTGGTGGAGTTGAGTGTGTGATGGGTGTAGGTTGAGTGTTAGCAAGTGATTGGTGAGTAGGTTGAGTGTTGGCAAGTGAATGGTGAGTAGGTTGAGTGTTGGCAAGTGATTGATGTGTAGGTTGAGTGTTGGCAAGTGATTGATGTGTATGCTGAGTGACAAGTGATTGGTGTGTTACTGAGGTTGGGAGCATCTGCAAGTGATCAGTGTATAGGTTTAATGTGTTTGCATGTGATCGATGTGTAGTTCAAGCATGGTGATATTAATCAGTGTTTAGGATGAGAGTGTTGGGTAAGTGAGTGATCCTAGTGTAGGTCAAGTGTATGGGAAGTGAGATATAGTTATGGGCTTCTCCGCCAGTGGATTATCTTACATAAAGTAGAGGTTAATCTCCGCTGTCAACAACAAGAGACACAGCACCTGGGAACGTGCACTGTGCAAACAAGCCCAGGTCACCCTGCTGGGTGGTTAGACCCTATAAACAGCATATCTTGCTCTCTTTTCCTTGAAGTGTTGAGAGTGTTCATTTGTTTTATCATATTGTGTCATTTACATGATATACTGAGTTAGACTTTATCTTAAATCAACTCTCCTTTTCCTAGTATAGATACCATGTATCAAATAGCATCATTCATATTATGGTCTCTTCATCCAGAATTCCAATTTTCTTTTTATTGTAAATTCAAATTAGTCTGGCTAAGCTCTAAAATTGAACAAAATCTGTGCTAAAATTGCAAATCAAGATTTGATACATAAATATACTGCATGTTCTTTGTCTGAAATTTATCTTCAACTTCTCATTCGCCTGTGAAGGTGCAATCTTTAATAGTCAAAAAGATTTCCAAGCGATATTCAAATTCTGATGAAGATCATTCATAAATGATAATCCAAATACTTGACTTTATTATGGTCAATTAAATGAAAAACCCTTCCAAATTCCCCTTCTCATTTATCATTAATTCTACAATTTCCAATTGTTTTCCCCATTGTCCTGAAAGTATTTATGACATCTACATACCTGTGCAATTTGTGATTTATGCTGCATTTATTAATATATGATCACTCAACCACTCCTGGTCCTCATTCACCACCTGAAGTAGTGTATCTTTTTCTTTCAACAATCACTTCCAGGGAGCCTTTAAGAGGGGATACGGAGTCATCTAGCCCCATTTACAGTGGAATAAATTGTGGGATAAACATTTACCGATCTCAAGTAGAACAGGTCTGGATAGCGTTTACCCACCGATCTTGTTTTAATTTTGATTTTTATAACTATAAGTATGAGCACTTATCATTTGGCTTCTCGATCTTCAAACTGGGCAGGCAAGTATTCTGCGTTTTATCTAAATGCAGGTAGACCAAGAATGCTGTATGTCAAGTTAATATGTAGTTGATGTAGGGTATAAATGTACCAACAGATCTGGTTTTGTATTTCTTAAAGTCAACTGGTCTGCAAACTCATGTCTGTTGTATTTACCATAATGGGTGTCATGTTGAAATTAGCTTGGTGAACTGAAAATTGACTGATAACATCAATTTGAGGTTGCTCTTTTAATGGTTATCAAAATTCCAAATTATAAACAAGGAAAACAGACGACTGAGTGAATAAATACTGATATCACATGAATGACAATTTTAAATAGTATTTTAATTTAAAAAAAGAAACAACAAGGTATACCTGTACACTGAGAGATCTTGATAAGTGAAGTTTTCTGACTTGTGAAACAACCTCAGAGAGAGAGAGAGAGGGAGAGATTTATGTTTACTGACAGCATAAGTAGCATAGGGAAAGAAGGAGGGTTGTATTATAACAAACTTGGTAACAAAGAAAGACTCATATCTATTATATTTCATGAGCTGTCACAACTGTAAAAGGTAAATAACTACCTATTACTTGCTCAAATAGACACATTAAGCCACAACCTATTTATCATGACCACTGGGTGACCCTCTCCAAAGCACTAAGACATATGGTGGGATATCCTAGTTTTGACAAACTACAATTATAAATCAAAGTCAGGCTAATTAACTAATATGTTTTTTTTTTATCCCCCTGTTGACTTGGAGTCTAGAATCCATGTCACCATACATCAGTCGTCTCATTAAGGTCTAGAAATAACCACAAGCGTCAGATCCCCATTTTACCTACATATATTACAGTAATTAATGATCCGTCAACAAATAATGACAAGCGTGTCATGGGCAGGGGACGGAAAGCTGTATCTTCCCCAGCAATCTCACTACTCGATCATGCTTCAATGGCTCAACATCTTCTATGCAAATGATAAAAATGATAAAAGTGCCGATGACTTGTGTGAAATGACCGCTGGACTTACTGTGTTAATCTGCCAATTAGGGTTTACATGGTTGCTACATTCTAGAGGAATTTGACGGGGACTTGTATTTATTGTTCTGCCGTCACTGCTCATACATCAGGCCAGCCAGCCATGATAGGGTCGGATATAAGGGGATTACAGCGGGATTAAGGCACTCTTACATCACCAAGCCTTCTGTATTAGTCAGCCATACTGGCTCTACTGGGTTATCCTGTAAGGAAATGTATCACTACACCTTAAATCAAATCAAGCTGCAGTACATTCTCAGTGGCTTTACAATTTTCAAAATATGTTATATTCAACTAGTTGAGAGCATTTAAAAGTACACAAGAGTAAGCTATAAAAAACTTTGTTAGAATTTCTCTAAAATGTTATCCATCTTTTGTCATTGTTGCTTTTTATCATTATTCTAAAACAGGTTATATATTGATGAAACCGAACTTCTTCATACTTGGTTCTTTCTGTTCACAAATGCATATGATAAGCAACAAACTGTAGGAAAGATGATTAGGGCAGAAATAAACTGCAAATTGATTGGGTATATATACCAACTACCTAGATCAATTTTCATACTGTATCTTGTGGAGCGTAGTTTATTTTTTGTCTCACAAAAGTGGCGGATACTCCAGAGTAATAATGAGTGGCCTGTCAAGAGGAAGACTTTTTGTTAAGATAATGGTTTGTCTGCCGACAAGCTGAGAGATAGATGGCCAAATGAAGTGTCCAGTGGATGTAATCTTTCTCAAGCACCGTGGCTCAAATTACACGCTGCAAACAACTTAAACTGTCTTTGATCTCTCCTCAATAAACAACACATTGTGAAAAACCCTTTTTCTATGTCTAAGTGTCTTGTCCAGACAAATTAGTCAGGGAATAAAGAGCTTAGACATAATACAAATGTCTACCATTGCTATCTATTAAGAAAAAAAGCCAATGGAAAATTAAGTCAATATGTGCGTTATTTTTTTCTTCTTCTTTGATTGGTATTCAACATTCCTTTGATATCCTCATGGCAGAAAGCATGAATCTATCAGAAAACCACTTCACGAAAAGAATTCAACTAATTAAGCTGGTACATAGCAATAAAAGTAACGCTTAATTAGGTGATTTGGAACACAAAAAAGCTGTTTAATTGATACTTTTGAACAGTTACAATGCATGCAAATTAGCAACACGAAATTTAATTTCTATTTATTTTCTCTTTTCAGAAGGTATCCCCATACTGACTGTGCCATAACCAATTGAAACGGAAGACACGATTAGTGATAAACCATCAATACACAAAAACAACTAGAACTTATTGGATGGAAGTGTTTTAACAAACCATCATTTCGACACATCATCAGTGATTCATAACCAAGTCTTTCTCGCCTCCTAGCCACAAACAACACAAAATTATAGGCATTAAAAAAGAAATGAAGACAAATGACACATGATTAAAACAAATCATAGTGTGTGCAGCTAATTCTGATGATTACAAGGTGAAAGGACCTGCTAGATTTTTTTGTGTTTTCATACAACTGCAGGGATATATCATAGATCACCGGAGTTATAGTTGGATTATCGAAAACAAGAACTGAGACTTGTATGCACGTTATGCTGTATGATCAAGAGTGACCTGATGAGGGTGAAGAAGTGCTTATTCCGGTCGGACAGGACAATGAAGAGATTTAGTCCGAATGGGGTCAACTATCCCGACCCCTCCAAACCACCGGATGGTGAGGTCCAGAGCGAATCCGAGGGGTCCAAAAGAGTGAAGACTTCACAGTCCTTTGAGAGTCTGTTTGACAGTGAAACTCTGAGTGACATCATCGTCAATGTAAATGATGGGCAGTACTTATTTTGCGCCCACAAGATGATCCTTGGACTAAAGAGTGATGTGCTGGCAGCCATGATAAATGAGCTGAGTCCAATGTGTTCAGAGACTGAGAAACCTACCATGATGGTTCAGGAGTCCGCGGAGTGTGCCGCAGTGTTCAGTCGATTCTTGTATTTCATATATAGTGGAACTGTATGGCTGCATCGGGATTATGTTATACCACTGCAGCGGCTTGCGGACAAATATGATATCCAGCCACTGCTTCAACACTGTGAAAGTTTTATCAAACAAATACTGACCAACATGCTAGCCGGATGTGATATACCCACGCGAGGATTTCCAGTCCAGACTGTGTGCAGTCTACAGGAGGACTCATTCCAATCGCAGGATGTGCGTAAACTTGCATTTCAAGTGCTGTGTATGTGTTTTCGTGACTTGGCTCTCTCAGAAAGATGGCCATTGTGTTCATGGCAACTGGTTTGTGATCTTTTAAAAAGTGAGTACTGCCTTGCAGAGGAGAATGTGATTCTTACTTCGGCTACGGAATGGATGAAGAAAAATAATCTCAATGACAAAGCCATGATTGAAGACATCCTAATCAATATAAAATACCCCCTTTTGCATAAAAGAGTACTGTATATGATGCAGAAAAATGGTGCATTTAAAAATTTTCCCAGAGTGCAAGAGCTTGTTAACAATGCTATAAAATTCCATTGTTTTAAGGATATCCCGGAAGCCCGTGAGGAGTTTGTTGGAAACCAGTTCCAACAACGTCTGCGACCACCCATTGCAATCGCGGGGGAAAACAACAATTATGCAGTGGAAGCTAGTCCAACATCCATGAGATATTCTGATTCCTCCAGTCGGGAGGATATGTCCTTTCTGAGTGCCCAGGATGCTTCTCCTTCAATGGTTGACTTTCCAATTAGTCATAGTGAATCAATGGGAAGTGGGGGACATTTTTATGTGAATAAACCTAGATGATACTATCACAAACCACCTTTGTTCCATGTATTTTTGTCCTTTTTATCGCTTTGTGAACACATCCATATTTGTAAGTCTTAAGATGAAATGCTGAGAATTGTGGGAAATGTTACTTTTTATGTCTGCTGTAATGAACGTCTGATAGCACAGATAAGCCATCAAAGCTGGTCTGGCCGTGTAATAAAGTGACAATTTTCGTCTATGGCTTCACTGTCACTTAGCGAAACAAGCTGGTGATGCCCTGAAAAAAAGCTTTGAAATGGTAAAAATAGATACCTTTTCAATCCCTACCAATCTTCTATTTTAGTTTGATGGCTGCCTACATTTTTCATATTCATTGTGTATATATAAAAAACTAAAAAGAAATGGAAGCTAGAAATATTAGTTAGCTATTCATTAAATGATTAATTAAGCTTTCCAGACACTTTTAATGAATATAAATGTATCAAAACATTAAATTTGTATCACAAATTTGCATTTGCAAATGTTTTTCATCAGTGTAAGTGCTTTTCATATTCACTCCATGCTTTCTTTCTTCCTTGCCACTTTAAAATAATCTTCTACTTTCTGTTCTGTAGGGTTTCAGGTAAAATGGTTTAGTGAACTGGATTGAATTTACATATATTTATACATTTCCTATTGAAAATGATGACCATCTCTTGGTGATTGAAGATTATTTCCTTCTGTGTGTCACCATTTTAATGTATTTACTGGAAGCAGTCTAACCTTGTTTGACTGGTATACAAATATTGCACATTAAATGAATGACACTTCTTTAATGTGATATGAAAACCAGACGGAGTGAGAGAAAAAGAAATTTGTTGTAATACATGTAGCTGAAATACAGTTGGACTTTCTTGTTATAAATGTTATGAGTTTATTGCCAGGCTTCAGCTGTGTTGTGAATTCTGCTTTTGATATCTTTAAAGTTAAAAACCTTGACTAAAATATTGTATTGTTAAATTTGAAACTTAAAAAAATAAAAGTTTATTAAAAATCATGTTTTATTCTTTTTTGGTAATCATTTAACAAAACAAATGTTGACTGACTTGACTTGACTATTTGAGTTTACCGTCGCTTTGACAGTATTTCAGATATAGCGACGTCCAGCTAATTACAGGTGGAGGAAGAACCCAAATGCACCGAGGCATCCGGGTAGCACCACCGTCCTACCACAAGCCAGCTGGAAGGCTTCCTCACATGAAAATCTGAATGACCCTGCCGGGATTCGAACCCATGCAGTGTAGGGGTGAGTGAGTGCTTAAGTCAGCGACTTTACCCTCTCATCCATGGAGGCCCCTGACTAACATAAGGAACAACTGCGACATTGGTAAAAAACACAAACAACATTGTGTAATATTCATAAACCATTCAATACAAACAACCTTGTGTAATATTCATAAACCATTCCATACAACCTTGTGTAGTATTCATAAACCATTCCATACAACTTGTGAATATTCATAAACCATTCCATACAACCTTGTGTAGTATTCATAAACCATTCCATACAACCTTGTGCAATATTCATAAACCATTCCATACAACCTTGTGTAATATTCATAAACCATTCCATACAACCTTGTGTAATATTCATAAACCATTCCATACAACCTTGTGTAATATTCATAAACCATTCCATACAACCTTGTGTAGTATTCATAAACCATTCCATACAAACAACCTTGTGTAATATTCATAAACCATTCCATACAACCTTGTGCAATATTCATAAACCATTCCATACAACCTTGTGTAATATTCATAAACCATTCCATACAACCTTGTGCAATATTCATAAACTATTCCATACAACCTTGTGTAATATTCATAAACCATTCCATACAACCTTGTGTAGTATTCATAAACCATTCTGTCATATAATTATGCATAATTTCATAAACCAAATTCCATAACAAGGTTTTTCCAATTTTCTTTTTTAAATAAAGGGTAAAAATGGACCTAAGAGTTATGGCCCTTAAAGAGATAAATTGCTTTGTGATAGTGAACAAGTATGTTAAGTTTGATGATAGTAGTGTTATTATAGTTCAGAAGCTATGGCCAAGGTTTAAGTATTTCACAACAACTATGCCACCAATGATGACAACACCAGTGTTATGACAATACCTCAACTTTTTTTTTCTTCACCATAAAACTAGAATGTTTTACTCATTACATGAATTATCAAGATTTGAAAGCCTTTCAATCCACTCACTGAATCCTTGACATCACAGTACCGGAAATGTAGGATAGGACATTATTTTTCTTTAATCAATTGTAATAAATGCACACTGAAAATCTATCCCATGTAATAGTGTGTAAATCCACTGCAAGTCGGGAAACATTTTCTGATATTTCTTAACTTGGATAAAATTTTACAAATTCTATCATTTCTGAAATGTTAAATTCTCAAACCAAGCAGTTCATTCACAAGCAGAAAAGAACAATCCATAAGCATAGATCTTCCTAATTAAATTAACACTCAATCTCATGACTATTCATGTACAAATCTATGACTTGATGAATATTAATTGATTGAAATGTTAATAGTTGATGAAATAATGAATTTTTCTTTGCATGTACACTGTGTAGAAATTGTATGAGCAAACAGAAGAGACCCTGATCAGATAGCTCCTACTCTGTTTGCCAATGCATCAAAATGAGTCTGTATGAAGGAAAGGGTAAAGAAATAAGTAATGGTTAATGAGAAAATATCTAGAAACCAAAACACATATTCTTCACTTAACTCTTAGATAATTTGTATATATGGCTCTAAATCTTGTAAATATTTGTTTCATATTATCAAAGATGAGTCAGAATAAATTGAAAACATGACAGAACAATTGATATCCTGATAAAAACCTCAGAAAACAAATGTCTGATTCTCCATAGTGATGAGGACAAAAAAGTCTCTAATCCAAGTTTAAATTTCTGAACTAAAACAAATAATGCCCTTGACAATATTTCATCAAAATTAAAACTTCTTTTTTTTTGTTGCTAAAAGCTTCCATCAACAAATCTGCAATACTCTATTTTTTTTTTTTTTTCATGTTAACAGTTTTTGCTTCTTACTCTAATGTTACAGGAGCTTCAGCATCCTCTTGTGAAGTATATACAAATTATGAAGGAGCCAGCAAATGATAATGTTATTCTAACGCCACATTCAAAGAAATAAATATGTAGTTTTCTAGGGACTGTTAGGTGGAATTCTATTGGGCACAAATGACAGCATAGGGTTTGTGTAAATTGTAGAAACCATTCTATTTTCAGCCTGATCTCTTCCCTTGTAGTTAAAATTTTCTCATTTTGATCTAGCAAATCTCTGTTTAACCCTTTACCTCATGAATATTCATGAACAAATTTAGGATGATCATTAAGTTACTGTAAATTCAATTGGTATATGAAACAATTGATTTTCTTTGCTGAGCAGACTATGCAGAATATGAGCTACAATACTGTATGAGTAAACAGAGCAGACCCTGATCATACTAATCTTTTCAGGAATTGCCTGATCTTTGTTTACTTAGTATCTTATACGATTGAAGGTTAATATCTTCAAATTTTGATACGGCAAATCTCTTGATTAAGGTGTTGAATAAAATGATATCAAATACAATTTAATACATAATAAAAAAAAATAGGCTTTCAAATTAAGTTCTTAGATTTTAATGTATCTCTTTCAAACCTAAGTTTATAGTAGTTTGAGAAAAGCAATCATTACAAGATCGATTCAGAGGACTATAATATAGATCTTCCCAAAATAAAATTATTCTAAATAAATCATCAGATTATCCAATGGCTACACTGGGGTGTCATGTGATCAATGGTTTATCTATAGTTTACATAAAAGAGAATGTTGGCTTTTGTGATACAATTTTTGTGCATTTTTTTGTGTAAAGGTTGATCAAACTTTTTACTGCAGAAATGAAAACAAGGCCTTGATTTAGAAATAGCTTCAGTCAGGAGCTATCTGTTAATATACATAAGACCTATACGTGAGTGAAACACCAAGAACACACTGCCTTAAGATGGGGGAACAGAATTAAGGTCTTTGGGGTTTTGTTTTCTGAAAATTTGATTTAAGTTAATTTAGCAAAAAGACAGGGCTAATTTGTGAGCTGATCAGTGTATAACTAAACTAACACATTTAGAAACTGGTGTTGCAGCAACACATTAGTCCCCTACCGGTGAGGTGCATAACTTTCTGTTACCATAGCAACCAGAATTTTGGTCCAAGAAAAACAAACAAAGTGATGTGCAGAATCTCCATACTGCCATCTATTCATATACCAAGTTTCATAATATTATCTAAACGTTTTTCAAGTCATTGCGGGATCAAGATTTCCGGACATCCGGATGGACAGATGGACAGACAGAGGGACAGATGGAGGGCAAACCTATAGTACCCTCCGGTGTAAACACCAGTATGGGACTATTAATGATTTATTTCATAGCAGAGGAGACAAACTGTTTGCACTGAGCATCTGAGATGTGAAGATTGTAATCTCTGGTGCAAGCCTGATCTGTAAAGATAATTTCCTGATAATTACAAAAACAACAAGCAAATTGTCAAATCTGCTTACCCTTATATATTTAACCATTCTCAGTGGTTGAGATGTTCCAGTACTGCCTTAAGAGTATGTGGGTATCATTCCTAGCCACAGTCTAGAAAAGTCATCTAAATTAATATCTGTTCGTTCCAGGACTTGGTGGCCCAAAGTAAGAACGACATAACTGGTGTAGTATTGTGCCACATACATGTACCAATGGTTTGATTCTGAAGTGTCACAGTGGGGCAGCTTTGTACCTTTCTCAAGTAGACAGCCTCAGAATGATTGTAATACTGTTGCAAGGATGTGAAACCATAACAAGCAAACTTAACATGTTGTATAACAGCCATGAGAGGCTGACCCTTGTCATACTGTACACAACCACTTTAACGTCTGCAGACAAAACACATACATCTCGTACAACAAAGAAATATCTCAAATATTTACCCCCACAAAAAATTAGCACAAACACTTGAAGATAAATTATTCTTAGCAACTGATACATTAAAATTGAATATATCATTTTTTTTTTTGCATGATAAATTTGTATGATATAAGCTTTCACATTGAAAAAGATAAGCGTACCAGTCTACGTAAGATCCCGAGCCAAAAATATCTTTATGTTAATGTGCATTTCTGACTAATATTATAAAATATATGTTTTTCCTATTTCATCCATTTAGTCATATGTTTATGTTGAAAATTATTGCTTTTAAGATTTACTGGTAAGAATTACTTTCAATAATTAATGCTCAACAAAAGCATAAAAAAAGCCCATTAAATGGTAGTTTCTTTAGCTGGCATTGACAGGGGAATTTCTCCAAGTAAAAGACAGAATTCAATTAACTGTATCTTCAAAAATGACACCATTAATATGTCATTAAATCAAAATTTAGAGCATTTTAATGTAAAAATCAAAAAGAACAAGTTAGAGAATCTATTTACTTTAATTCCTTGCTTGGCATCTATCATATTGGGGTATTTCCAGGACTGGTCGGCTCAGTATCAGGATAATTTGTCTTGGTGTGGAATCATGCCACTTGTCTATGCCGTGCAGTACTGTTCTGTCTACTGTAGACAAAGTCCCCAACTGCCCAAAATACTGTCAGTGGGATATTGAATCAAATCAAACAAATTAACCAACCAAAAAGAGCAGCAATTCAAGTGACCCTGGTCAATTTCCTGACCACCCCCCTTCCCAACTTGATGCCCCATGCGCCTGTATTCAGGAACCATTAATTGTGTCCCTGCCCCTCATCCATGGCCTATTACTCTTTGCATCAATGAATCACAGTAAGTCGACAAATTGTCAGGCTTCGAATGACAAACCATGCTGATGTGACAGTTAAGCTGTCTTAAATCTTCATCTAAACTCCTCCTTTACCGTCATTAGCAGGTTTTTCTGTCCCTGACTCATGGATGCAGGGTGAGTCAGGCCCCACACTCTTTTCACCTTTCACAGATGGTTTCCTGGAGCCTGAACACACAGTTGAACATACAAGGAAACGGTCCGATCATTATTGTCATATATTACAAGATATATCACAGAGAAATTTGAAATCTACCCCCCACCTCCTTTTCTTTAAAATATAAACAATTAATTTATTTTTCATCTACAAAGTAAAGTTTATATTTAATGAGTGTGCTGTTGTCATTGTGGTTTTAATTTGTTTGCTTGTTTTTAACGGATCATCAACAGAATTTCCGTCATTTAAGAACTGTTTACATGAGAGAGATGAATCACACAATAGATCTCAACCAGCAATACCTGAGCATCAGACACGGGAGGTAAACCAAAATTTAATGACTAGTGATCCAACTCATGACCTCTGACCTATAGCCCATCATTCTAACCACTCAGCCACTCCAGAAATTGGTAATCTCATCCCATAGAAACTGGATGGATATAATAAACCTGTTTTAGAAGCCATCTGTACTATTCAGACAACCTGTTATGAGCAGCCATTCTGGCTAATAAAGATTTCAGTACATTTAAGTATAAATTTGACATCTGATAAAAAGCAGCTTGGGTTAAGCTGTCATTTTCTCTTGTTTCCTGGACCGACTGCTTTTTTAACCCTTTCCTTCATGAATGCTTGTACAATTTTATGATTTGATTAATTGACTGACCTTTAAATGGTATATGAAACAATGAATTTTTTTTGCAGTACAGACTGTGTAGAATCTGGGCTTCAATGTTGTATGAGCAATTGGAGGAATGCCTGACCAGACAACGCCTGTAGTGTCAGCTGCCTGATCAGGGTCTGCTTTGTTTGCCAATGTTTAAAAATGAGACTATAGGAAGTCCTAGATATCATAATCAGTCAAGTTACTTATGGTAGGTCAGTACAGATATCCAAACTTCGTAAAGGCCACTCTCTATGCTAATTGTAAATGCTATGTATGACCAAATGCTACATGCTGTGGAAACTTTTTAATTAAAAACATGAGTGAGTATCTTTTATGTAGGCAAAAAATCCTACTGGCCAACATATATTTATAATTCCTTTAAATGGAAACCCAATTGACATTTTGCAAAAACAGCGCAGACCTGCAATGAATCATATACCACTTCCAGGTGTATCAAGTTCCACATGTAATCTTTGATCTTATAGCATACAAAATCAGATACATAACTTTGTACATAAATGATCCCCATATCAAAAAGATGACATCTTTTTGTCGTCATCTTTATGTCTCTTTGTGCTCCTAAATAAATGACTAAATAAATGGTCATCCATAATAACATGCAGGAAATAGTTATATCAGAATATGCAAATACACATTACGCAATACATATTATCTTATAAATATAAATTATATATGAATGGTGAATGATTTTGATATAGTTCTGTAGTTCTGTACCATATCCATCATCATGTGGTTACTCTCCTATTATTCAGTTTTACATGAGTAAAATGTCATTATTTCTCTTATATTCTTGATGAAAAAATATACAGTTATATATAATATACATACTGAAATGCACCACTTCACATCAAATTTAATGTCAACACAAGTTTTAATAATTATCTGTGAAGAGGAAACACCAATTGCAATGCTGGGCACAACTAGAACTTGAGTTTAGTGGTGATGCCCAATCAACAGTGCTAAATCTCTATGATTACACACAGGCAAAAACAAAATACCACAGTGATATTATCCTGATACCAAGTCAAGCAGTCCTGAACCTACCCTGAGCACCTAGCAAGGGAGATAATTATATCAGTTTCATTTTTAACAAGTAACTGGTGTTGCACGCAACACATGAGTCCCCTACTGGTGAGGTGCATAATTTTTCTTTTACCATAGCAACCAGAATTTTGGTTCGAGAAAAATAAAACAAAGTGATGTGCAGAATCTCCATACTGCCATCTATTCATATACCAAGTTTCATAATATCTTAAACGTTTTTTAAGTTATTGCAGGATCTAGAGTTCCTGACAGACGGACAGAAGAACAGATGGACAGACAGACAGAGGGCAAACCTATAGTCCCCTCCGGTGTAAACACCATTAGGGGAATAACAACTCTGGAATATGGTGACCAGGATTGGACCTATGACCTCCCAGGAACAAGTAAGATGTTCTAACCACATGAACTTTGGGGCCAGCCACTAGGTGACTGCAAAATCTCCAAATAAAAAAGTTAAAATCCATTTGAATGTGAAAATGTATTATATTCCCGAGTAAGCTTTTAACACTCAAAGAGAATGATGAGGAAATATTCTAAGACTTTTGTTTTCAACATCCTTTATGTCTTATAAATGGCAGCATACAGCTCTAGTTATATGGCAGAAATATAATTCTGAAGTGTAAAGGGTCTGAAATACTGTAAAAGATCTCCATACTCATAACATTGCAAGTTGGCCATAACCCCGCTACTAAAATCAAATGGAATTTCAAATGGAACTCAATTTCAGTATTTCAAACAAAACTTATGAGTCCCTTCCTTGCTATTGCAGAGTCCAGATGCTGTTAAATAAATACCAATGGTCTTTAACTCTTCATTGTCCTTATGAAGGTGATTAATAGGAAAAACAATGAGATGTTTTTGAAATGAATTATCAGTATAAAACTTCTTTTAATTGAATATTTTAATACAATTTGTTAAGTAGTCTAGACACACAGTCTGATGATATATGGCTGGGAGCAGACATAACATTCTATCACAATCATACTCATACACTTTCTAAACCAATCTCCTATAAATATTTTAGATTTTAAAGTCTTTTTTACCATGTGTCTGACATACACAACATTTATACCAGTTCTACAAAAAGAGGGAAAAAAAGGAAGTTGTATATACAATCAATAGTATTGTCTACAGTTCTCCCTCACTGTGATATTATACCACATGCAGCTACTGGTATATTTCTATTCTTCATCCCCAGATAATTCAGTATTAGCATTTTTTGTACCAATATCTACCAGAGCATGGTATTATGCCATTCATTTCGGTGACCTACTTCAAGATAATATCTCATAGTGTCATACCAGTTGTTACTGGTGTGATACTTAAGGTATCATGCCAGTACTTCAAGGTTTCATGCCACAGATCTATACCACATGATATCAACACTTCAAGGCATCATGTCATTTATCTATGAAGCTAAATTTCTTCACTGTCATCTGAAATACAAAATATGTAAAAAGACTGTAGATTGGCATGTCATCATACACCCCTCATATATACAAACACACACACAAACTTCCTCCCACAAAGAGCAAACAAGTGAAACGTAATCGGATATTGACCGCTAAACTCAATCCCCCATTGTGATCTCCATGTTCCTGCATCATCAAATAATAATCTGATTATTGGCACTCTTTATATGATATTAATGCCACTAGTTGTCAGCTTTTCCAGTATTTTCATGTCAAATTATTCACAATAGTATACCACCATTATTTTTTAATATTTACTCAAAAAAGAAACTTTTTTTTTAAAGAAAATCAATGGAATGCCCTCAAGGTTCCTGGAGTCTGTAATGGAATGGTAATCATGGCATAAAAAGCATGTCTGGACGATGATTTTTGTAATCATTGCTGACATTGAGATAATACAAAAATATCAAAATAATGCAGGATGAGGGCCATTAAAAACATTGCAGAAGTAGTCATTTTTTTGCATGAAAATATTTTCTGCAATATTATCTCTGAGCATATTCCATATGCCATACAATCATAACTATAAAGTGCAAAATAAGAGAGAGTGGACTTGTAATCTTATTATAATGATAGAATACAATGATAATTATTATTTGAAAATGCAATTATCTTAAAACAAAGGATGAAATTAAAAAGATATATTCAAAAGTCAAGGCTAACATCATAGACAAGGCAAAAATTTGGGAAAGACGGTAAATTTGTCTTGAATACCGTAAAACAAGCTGATAAGATTCTTAACTAACAGTTTGGCCCATTATAGCATGCTAACATACATTGCAGAGGATCTAGCACTTACATTTGGTCCTTGGTTAACTCAAATGTTCAAGATTCTTTCCTTTCTAAGGAAATATAGGGTCAATTCTGAATATAAGCAACTGTTGCACTTTAACATCTCAATATCTTGCATCTTACCTAAAATAATTTAATCTTGCATCCAACCTTTTTTAGAATTTAAACATCTTACCTGTTACTTAATAATCTTGCATCTAACATCTCAATATCTTGCATCATCACTTATTTTACTTAATATCTTGTATCAAACCTTTATCAAAATCTTAATATCTTGCATCATCACTTATTTTACTTAATATCTTGTATCAAACCTTTATCAAAATCTAAATATCTTGCATCATCACTAATTTTACTTAATATCTTGCATCTAACCTTTATCAAAATCTCAATATCTTGCAGCTCACTAATGTTACTTAATATCTTGCATCTTACCTATGTCATTTAATATCTTGCATCTTACCTATGTCACTTAATATCTTAATAAGTTCACAATCTGCATAAAATACTTTTGTTCATGGCACTGTGCAGTGTATGACTGTTAATTGCAGTTGGCCATATGTCCGGGTCCAGTTAAAGTCAGAAAAGATCTGCCCCAATCCATCAAGTGTGCACACAGTTAAGCTACAGACGCTCAAAAGCTCACAACAGACTCCCCTGTTGTCTCCGGTAATGGAAATCAGTTTTTTACACAGTTTATACGGTTATCCCCTATCCATTTTGTCCATTACTGAGTCTGACAGTGACAAATAGTCCTTATAACTTTTAAATGTCGCACACGGACTCAGAGACGACAAACACAAATACCGCATTTTTTCTGACAGCCATAATTTTTAAAGTTTAAGAAAGCATCCATCATTTGACGATGACTCAGGAAATGTGATTTTTTAGCATTCTGTCATAAATATTTGATTTAGAGAAACAGCACTGGAAAAAAATAACCCAAAATGGAAACCAGTCCAACTTGGTGTAATTATCAACAACTGAAGGTTATTTATGAGTAAAAATATATTTTGATACAATTGGTTGATCAATATTTACAAATTATGTTTGCTTTCCAAGATATCACATACAAAACAAGACAACTGCAAATGCTTTCTTGTTTTCTAAGTGTGGGGTAGAATAAAATATATCTAAATAATGCTTTGCTTTAACCATTAAAATTGATATGATAATAATAAAATGACCTAGAGATTTTGCTTCAAAAAAAAAAAGTTTGTTTGAAAATAAAAAATGATATGTTTACTTTCATACAGTTTAAATGCAAAAATATACAAGAGGGCCATGATGGCCCTGGATTGCTCACCTGAGTATAGGGTTACCCATCGAACATTAGTCTGTATTAAAACATTTTGAAATCTGGCCAGCAGTTTTGAAGGAGATGATCCCTGCAAAGTTTTATCAAATTCTGTCAGTTTCAGGAGAGGTCATTTTAAGTTTGCAATATATACATATAAGGCAAATTAGTCCTGCCCCTTGCAGCTATGTTTTTTTATTGATCAGAATAATTTTAACAAATTTTGTGAGGCTTCACCCAAGGATCATCCCTGCCAAATTAAATCAAATTCTGTCCAGTGGTTTCATTCAGTATACACATATAAGGCAAATTAGCCCTGCCCCATGGCGGCCATGTTTTTTCTCCTGATCAAAATAATTTTAGCAATCTTGGTAGAGAGCTACCCAAGGAACATCTGTACCAAAATATTTTGAAATCTGGCCAACAGTTTTGAAGGAGATGATTTTTAAAGTTTTCATTTTTTCTTCTTTCCGTTGCCATGGAAACCAGAGTTCTACATGGATCAAGTTTATTTTAGCAACTTTTGTGAAGGTTCACCCAAGGAACATTCTTGCTGAATTCAATCAAATTCTGCCCAGCAGTTTCAGAGAGATGTCGTTTAAAGTAAATTGTTGACAACGGACGACGCACGATGGTTGATGATGGACTTGCAAAGGGTGATCACAAAAGCTCACCTTGAGCACTTTGTGCTCAGATGAGCTAATAAAACTGAATAAACTAGACACATGTTTTCAAGTCTTAAAACCACACCAGTTATTCTATAAAAAAAATAAATAAATCTCCTTTTTCAAAGCATCGTATTTTTCTCAATTCATGAGCTTTATTTATTTATTTTTTTTACAATTGTTTTAATACAATGGAATATACAGAAATGTTCTATATATAATCATTTCATACCTTCAATTATTGATTTTCTGTTAAAAAAATTAAGAAATTATTGTAATATATTGCAATATCAAGTTTGTGTACTGAAATATATGTAAATTGCAATTAGTACAATGAAATATGAACAAATTCTCATGTTGAAACCATTTTACAAATAAAATATCAAATTCTAGACCTAAACACTAACAATGCATAAAAAGATGCTCTAGCCAAATTAAATTAAGTAAGGTATCAGGCTCTAATAGGAGTAACAAAAGTAGACACACATGTCTCAGTTGGTTATCTGTATTCTATTGTTTATCATATAATATTAAACCTAATTTGAAAGAACCAGGAATAAATGTCCCAAATTTAATTAATCTGAAGCTATTTGTGATGCTAACATCATTAATCCAAATAATTTTTATTAGCCTCCTTTTCTTTAAATCAAATATCGCATTGAAATAATTACAGACTGAAACAATTTTTTGACCAATAAAACCACTTAATTGCATCATGGGACCACTCTACCGTGATCACTTGGTAATCAATAGTGGCACAATTACTGTGAATAGTTTTCAAAACTCAATTGCAAATGTCATGCAATTTCAACAAAATTGAATTCAAACATCAGTATCCTATTCTAGGGCAGTCACAATTAAAATCAATAAAATATCAATTATATCGTCAGCTTTTGCTGCTCATTTTGTTTGCACAAACTGGAATCCTTGTTAAAGTCCTGTAGACAAATAGTCATACTATTTTCCTGCTTGTTTTATTAAACCCATATGTCTATAGCATTACAATTAACATCCAAAGCAAGTGGGAAGGGACGTTCAAAGTCTGGACATATGATAAAGAACGACATCCAATAACTGAAGTGGTACCAATATGTGTCAGTCAAACAGAAAAGCTGACTCAGCCTGATTTCTGGGAATACTAATTGGATCTCCAACAACAGAGCAATATGGCTGTCTATTCAGTGTACAGAAAGCCACAAAGACCTTTGGGACAACCAATGAACCATGACATGGATGCCCACAGACAGCAAAAGCAATGATGCTCCTCCATTGGGTGATCATTTCCTGAAAGTGAAGGCATGCCAACTTCATCATAAATATAGCCATACTGCCAAACATTGGTAGATTGTATTGACCAAAAAATCATGCAAAGTTTATGAAAAATAAGTTTGAAAAAAAATTGTCTATGAATGCTTTCATTTTTCTTATTTGTTTTCTTGTTACTTCTACACATGGGTGCTAGAATTTCATGAAAATATAGTACAAAAAATAGTTCAAAACATGTTTTTTCATATAAATTTTCTTTTATTGTTATGTTCTTGCATGACAAAGTGTAGTTTACAGAAGATTTCATTTCTAAAAACCATCTGAAGACATTAATTCAGTAGTTCTTATATCAAATGACATTAACTACTTTAAAATGTCATCTTCACATTATTCCATTCCTGGAAAAAACTTGGCACTTAAAGTTTGTTCAACTTGGTGATAATGGACATTCAAACAGACCTAGTTAAAGTTCATGCATGCCTGATTCTAAATAGTTTTCTAAAATTCTTGTTTCAGCAAATTTCTTCTAGGCAACCTTGAATTATCAGGCTGGGGACCTGTGACTTCTTTTGTACCATCACATTACTCCATTTAAAGACAGAAACTGTATAATTTTCAACAGACGGGGTAAGAAAAATATATATCGGGCTTAATATGGAAAATAACAAAATTTCCCAAGAGGAGCACAATTACACACTATGTCAGGTTCCTATTGTGACAGATAAGTCTGCAATAACCACAAGGGGTCTCAATACAAAACATACATCAAACCAAATAAGCCTCCATCCATCTTTCCTCCAGAACTAAAGAATTTCCAAAGTCACTAATGGGCTGCTGCCTTCCTATAAATTCACAGCACAAACTTACAATTAGTCAATTGCCTCGTCATTCTCTGCTTCTAGTGCTTCAATACAAAGCCACATATATAGCAATTCATTTCCTTTATCTACCAATTACCTACCATGGCACCATGGAATTTGTAGAGCTCATATGGAAGAGCTTGGCTTTTTCCTTGGTCCTCAACCTGTTATTACATAGAGAGCCCTATTTACAATGCTGAAGGTGCCATAGATTGTAGACAATAAGTACAGAAGCTGATTCTAAAGCAGCCAGTGACCTGCATCTAATCACTACTGCTAAGGACAGAACCCATAGAATGACACAGTCGAGCAATGAATCTAATGAATCAACAACTTTCACCAATTATTTTGTCTACAGCTGAGAGACCCAATATTTTGAGATAAATGTATTCCTCCAACTCCCAATACAAATCTGATTTCTGTAACAAACGAGCTCCATAAATAAAAGGCATAGAATTAGAATCTTTATTGCAGTAACCTGATTTTACTGTTACTTAACCTAGTTCACATCTAAAAGGAAAGGCTATTAGACCTTCGCCACACCCTCATCACAAAACCACTGATGAAAACCATCCACAGCTTTAACAGAAATATGTGTCATTGACCAAACTGTTTTTCACATGCTACATTCAATTTTCAGCAAAGTGCATGTGTCATGTGCACATTTATGAAAAACACACAGCCGGGGTTCTGGAGTAGAAGGCTTACTGCTTCTTCAGTTTGTTGTAAAGAATACCATAAAATGAACAGATGGAAACCTTTTGGATGGGAGGTTTCCGACCTTTTGACATTTGATTACGATAAAAATTTCCAAATATACTTGACAGCTAAAATACAGTTTATGGTTAATGATTGCCAAAGATAAAACAGGTTACTCTTACTAGTGCACTATGATAACCTGGTGGTAAATTAAGATGGATTCCCTACTTATCATTCACTGCAGAAACAGATTTGAATTTATTAAAGGGATAAACAGATTCACATCATCTACTGGCTAATCACTATTTTAACTCTTGAAATTATTCACCTATACTGGGTTATTTATTAAATTTTTTAAACCAATATTTTGTTAAATATGAAATAATTATTGATCTCTGAACTTCCCAGAGAAAAGCCTGTATTATTATTCATTTGAATATTGAATAAATACTGGCTAACAGTCAATTACAGTCTTCCTGGTACCAGGCTTTGATTTATAATGGACCAAGACTGAAGAGGGAGATGGAACCAATACTCTTAACTATCAATCCAAGCATTGCACTGGGTACAAGAGGTTAGCTGAGGCTGGAAATTGTGATACCAGTCTGCAACTTGTACTAGATTGTAACTTGTGATAGAAGTCATCAGTCGACAATCCAATGGTGACAGCCATCTTCCCCAGGAGAGCAAGATAGTGGATAATTAAATGAGCACATGTCTATAACAGATTGCTCCTTAATAATATTATCTTACAAATCACAAGACAATAAATTGCAGGCATTCAATTAATGAATATTATTGGTTCCTGGAATTTTGTGAGTATATGTAATTGACAAAAATATCCAAAACTAGAGCTATCATTAAAGGTGATGTATACCCACACACACACACACACACACTGATTCTTGTCACAATATTGCTCTCCAAAACATGGCAGAATTTGATTCAGCTAATGAAATCTATGACAATAACAGGCAGATCAAACAAAAAAATTGCAAAGCAATCTAAAATGTGCTCACATTCCATTCCCCTCATGGTGCACTCTGCTAACAATGATTACATTGTGGAAAGAGATGTTATTGCTCTGAGAAATGGCACTGGGGAGAAAATTTTCAAAATGTTCATTAAGTTACTGAAAAATAATTTAATACTATTAACAATATAATTATGTATATATGTGCTTAGCATAAGTGCAGACAAATAAAATCAAGAAAATAGTAATTACTGAAATCCTCCCCGAAAATCATTCAACTGTAACATAAGTACAATATACACATCTGTGCTTGCTAAATTGAAAAAAAATAGTGCAGACATAGAAAACTCAATAAAATGAACAAAGGGCCATAACTCAAAGAAAAATCATTCAAACGTAACAACAGTAAAATATGCACGTCTGTGCTTGCTAGTGTAACTTTCTATGAAGTTTGATTGAAATCCATCCAGTAATTATTGAGAAATAGCGCAGATAAAGAAAGCTCAAGAAATTTCATTAAAGGACCATAACTCAGAGGAAAATCATTCAATCATAACAACTGTACAATATGCACATCTGTGCTTGCTAGTGAAACTTTCTATGAAGTTTGATTGAAATCCATCCAGTAGTTCTTGAGAAATAGCATGGACAAAAAAAAGCTACATACTAAATAGTGTGAAGACCGACCAACTGACTGACCGACACAGTGACTCCTATATAACCCCCCAAACTAAGTTTGTGGGAGGTATATAAAAATCATATTCTATTATGATTCTTACACCAAAGTCTATTTTTCAAACAAAATGATGATGTATTCTTATGCACATATTTTGAAAACATTTGAAAAATATTTGTGTATAGAAGAAAATGGATAGACTTGAGCATGAAAGACTCTCGACCATCAATGCAACACTAAAGTAATTATCACGCCAAACAAACCAGAAACAGTATCTTGCATGGCAATAATTCCTGGGGGTAATCAACATTGTTGAAACCCATTGTTAGCCTCAAGATCGAAAAATACTATAAAAAATGAAAGAAAAAAAAAATCAAAAGAAAAGCAACTACCATGCCAATAATTGAAAGATCAGTTTACTAATAAGTTCCATGCTCTTAGTAGTACATAATGTCAAATTTAATTCAGAACATCAAACACTAACTAAAAAGGAAGAAAAACATCCCTATACAAAGGTGCTTATTTGTAAGCACTAATGATACAGTGCTTAAGCTCTTGGTTCAATCACACTCGGAGACCCTGAGTGACCTCATATGACTTAAGTGAGCAAGAGCCAAAAATGTTTGTAAGACTTGCCAGACTTATAATTACACTGGGATCTGTTAGACAGCCCCTAGACAAAGGGAAAATTACTTCAGGGCGGGGCTGATGAACACATACAAAGGACCTGAGACATAATGATACCTGTGGTTCAATACTCCACTGGGACTCTGTTGGTTTTATCAACTGCACTGTGATATTTAATTGCCCGCAAATCTCTGTAACGCTGATCACAGGTACACCTAGAGGCAGGGTGTTGGAAAGCCCTGTGTGGGATCCAGCCTAACATTTCTATCAACTGAGTGGGGTCACTTAAGGTTGGTCAATCCTCGTCATCTTTTGCAACAAGCGGCACAAAAAGTTCATACCTCAAATAGTTCATTCTAACGATGACAATGCCTTATATTACAAACTAATGACTGTCTTTCATTCACGGGCTTCAATTTTTAATAAAATTTTGAGTCCAACCTAACAAAAATCCAAAATCTGACAGAAGAATAACTAATGACCGAAACTATTTTGAACTTTACCATGAATATACTGTCACTTTCATTTTTCACCATTCCGATGAGACGTACAGTACCATGTAGATATCAGAAGATTCTTGTGAATGAATGGCTGTCAGCACCAGGACCTCAAGGATACAAGCCAGTATTTAAACTTTGTCTGAT
>CM037778.1:44137694-44187694 GCA_021229015.1 Solen grandis | reverse complement strand
TAAAGTACTGGTCCAACCCTGAGGTACTGTCCAGAGAGATTAGTATAAATTGTAATAACATGTTTCCCAAATGACATAAATAAGTTAAGACTTAACTATATCTATGTAGGTGCTGCTCAGGTCCCAAAAAATTGAGTCCACAGGGATTCCAATTCAGAAGTTAGTGAGAACCCTTATTGTCTGTTCAGAGAAAATGCCTTTATGACATGAAAACAAACTGCTCAAGGGGGCAAACTGGTTGGAGTGCCAACCCTCTAACCAGGATGGTGTGGGTTTGATTCTTGGCTGCCACACACCCAAAGTTGTAAAAAGGATATTATAGTATTCTCCCTTGCTTTCATCTGATATTGAATGGTTATTCCTTGCCCAGTGGTCCCAGGACTGATTGCTCCAGTGTCAGAATAGTGTGATTGAGTATGAGAGAATCATTGAGACTTAGAGGGTATGTCAGTCTGATCTGGTTGCTCTCTTGCTAAACACAGTGTGAGATGGAAACTGTTATAAATCTTTGTTCAACTAATTAGTGGTGAAGAATGTCCCTGAGTTCACAAAGGCACATGGGTAAACCAACAACCTGAAACAAATCAAGGTGATTTGGACAGGATTTGAACCCACAGAAGTGAGAGGCTGATTGACCTTATTCCACTTAGCCTCAGATGTTCTTTTGAGATGATGTACCTGTAACTGTGGTAGAAAAAAGATGGTCCTGATAATCTAATATCAATAGATAATCTCCACTTAGTTGTTACAAAGCTGGTTAGCCATTATATCCAGCACAGCAAAAGCAATTTGAGATTTATTTAATACTATTTATTTATTTTGTTCGATCTGGTTTGTTTGTTGTTTTCAACTGGATCGTTCTATGAATAGATGTGTTAATTTTTAGCGCACTTTCTGAAGAAAAATTTGAAGCCATTGTCATAACCCACTGGTTGACATCCACATCCGAATGTCAGTGTTGGTTAAATCATTGGTTTAGGTCCATTTCTTGAAAACCATCAAAGATCAAAGATATTCCCTTCAAGTCTGGATACACTACACAAAAGGGGAACTCATTTCAAAAGGGCAGGTAACTCAATAAATCATTTTGGCACAGCTTAGAATGCCCCTTGTATGATTTTTTTTTTTTTTTCATCCAGCACTATGAAAAGTGAAGTGTCTTTGGGCAGTTCTTGATTGTTCAAGGATAAGAAAAACAGCTGCAAGTTATGATAATGGATAGCACATAGTTGGGAATATGGGAACAGGATAAAAGTTTTTATAGATTAATTTATCACTTTACGCTACTTTAGCTCAACACATATTTCAGCTCTGTTGCAAATGTTGTCATTGTTCTTTCTGTCTCCAGGATTTGTCTCCTAGCTCAGCAGAACAATGCTGCAATACTGAAGCCTTTTAATGACTTGAAACAGGGCACCAGACTAGGTAACAAGACACTTAGGCACTTACATACATCTACAATTAAACCCTAGACAACGAGGAACCGGAACACGACTCTTCTGCCTTTGGAAACATCTTTAAGCTATTTAAAAGCCAGATTTTCAAGTAAAACCCTTTGCATGATCTTAGATAAAACCAAGAAATTTTGTTACAGCTTTACTAATGCACAGGGTGATGCATTAGACATGTTGGCAGACTTTAATATAAAACCTTTTAGATATAACTAGTGAAATAAACAAAAGACTTAATATAAAAATGCTTTTGCATTTAATCGAACAGCCTGTTGGGAGTAATATATGGATGTTAAATGGAAGCTTGTTGTCGCATATACAGTTCAGTCAAATATCGAATTCTGTCAGAAATAGGTTTCTGTTTCACTGTTAGCAGTAAGTGGCGAGGTTTGATGGACTTCTGTTGTTGAAAAACCATTTAAAAAATGCCCTGAACTTATAGTGAAATGTTACAGTTGCTATATGAAGTTTGTATATGTGTGTGTATATTTTTTTTTCTGTCAGACCAAATTATTTCAGATACTATATAAAAATATGATAATCTCCCTTTATTGGATTTGGTTCACGTAAGTTTTTTTAATAAATTGTAAATTAGCTAAGCCAGTAGTATTGTTTTAGATTTTTTTTTGAACCTGGCTGAAAATGCAAACATTTTAATGCATAGACTTCTTTGATGAGGAATGAATTTGATCACAATACAGTGCTTTGCTCATGCTGTGAGGCAATGTTTGCATTAAATGACATAATTTTTCCTCTCCTTTTAAACTAACACCCAGATTTGAATTCTGTTTTTAACCTATGATAAGCCCATGTTCCTTTCCTGTTATTACATGGTTTTGATCCCTTATAAAATGAATCCTGCAAATGGTTGGCTAGTTTTTAGCTCACCTGAGCATAGCTCAGGGTGAGCTTTTGGGAGACTTGATTGTCCGTCGGCCGTCGTCCGTCGTCCGTCGTCCGTCAACAATTTGATGTTTACACACTAGAGGCCACAATTTTGATCCAATCTTCCTCAAACTTGGTCAGAATGTTTGTCTTGATGATATCTTGAACCCTTTCGAAAATGGGTCAGGTTGGATCAAAAAGTAGGTCAGTAGGTCAAATCTTAGAAAAATCTTGTCGTCCGTCAACAATTTTGATGTTTACACACTAGAGGCCACAATTTTGAGACAATCTTTCTCAAACTTGGTCAGAATGTTTATCTTGATGATATCTTGAACCCTTTCGAAAATGGGTCAGGTTGGATCAAAAAGTAGGTCAGTAGGTCAAATCTTAGAAAAATCTTGTTTACACACTAGAGGCTACAATTTTAATCCAATCTTCCTCAAACTTGGTCAGAATTTTTGTCTTGGTGATATCTTGAACCCTTTCGAAAATGGGCAGGGCCGGACCGAAAAGTAGGTCAATAGGTCAAATCTTAGAAAAATCTTGTTTACACACTAAAGGCCACAGTTTTGATGCAATTTTCCTCAAACTTGGTCAGATTGTTTGTCATGATGATATCTCGAACCAGTTTGAAAATGGGTGGGGCTGGATAGAAATGTAGGTCAGTAGGTCAAATCTTAGAAAAATCTTGTTTATACTCTGAGGGCAACATTTTTGGTCCAATCATCCTCAAACTTTGGCAGAATGTTTGTCATGATGATATCTTTTGTGGATGGGGTCAGAAAATTCCTGAACATTGTTTCACCTCATCATCTTAATTCTAAAGCAATCTGTTTTGTACAGGCAATGAATGATACTTTTCTCAGGTGAGCGATCTAGGGCCATCTTGGCCCTCTTGTCTTATTTAATCTGTATAGAGACTTTGAAATTGTTTGTATCTGAAATTTTAATCAAGGTTAAACTGAATTGTTTAATTAATGGTACACTGGTGAGCATTCTAGGGCCATGATGCCTTTTCCAACAATGTCCAACAGGACTTGACAAAAACTATTTAACCAGATCTGTCAGCAATCGACAGATTTGAACTGACCTACCCATAAAGTTGCTATAAATCAGAATAATTTTCCAAAATTCTTATTCAAGCCATTTAATCAAACTATGCAGGCAAATGATAGTATTATGTAATGTGATCAGATAATTACCTCCCATTCACAGCAGTCTCCCCTTTAACACACTTCCTGTAATTGTTTCCAAGCAGTTGAGACAAATAATTGGCATTTATTATGATTTTAACAAGATTTGTTGCATCTGGGAGCTTTTAATTGGATCAGAGATTATTACTGAAGGAAGATGTTATCTGGTATAAGTGTTAGGAAAATGTGTTTATTGCGTGATTTTATTTTCGAAGATTGATCACAAAATCAGTCGTGTTGCGGCAGCTGATGTTTCATGGTTGATCGTAGCTTAAGCGGGGAAGTGACATTGTGTCAGATGTCAGGGAGATTTAATAATCTCAGCCTTTAATTTTGTTTCCAAAACTGTCCTCTGCTTCATGTTTTGCTGAAATGATTTGATTAAGTTTGAAACCAAAATTATAATATCTGTGCATAAAAAAGGCTCATTTTAGCCAATACCTTCAGACTTATGGAATTCTTAGAACAGTCAGCCTTATTCATGAAATACATAGTGTTTTGTTAACATTTTACCACTTGCATACAATTTGGATCTAACTGAATCTAACTATTGGCTCAGGAACTATCGCAAAGTGTGATTTTCCTCATCTCAAAATTGAGATATTTCTCATCTAAAATTCTGATTTTCTGTATCACTACAATATCGAAATTTTGAAGGAATAAAAGGCAAATCCTTTTAGAAAATGTTGATGGTAACTGAGTAGATTGTATTACATGTATGTATGCTCATAAATATAGTTTATACAGATTTTTTCAAAAACTTGAATTGATGAAAAATCTGTAGCCAACCAGAAACTTGGTATTCACAAAAATAAAACTTAAATCAGTGCAATTTTTGTACTCAAAATATGGAAATAAAAATTGAATAGGGATTTGATTATGAGATTATAAGCTCAGGACAGAACTCTGGAACAGGTTCTCCCTTTGAGTCTGAAGTTGTGAAGCATTATTCTTTCATTTTAAAGATATTGTGAGCTACACTCAAGATGATCTGGTTGTGTGTTACTAGTTTCATAGTAATTTTCATTCCAAAAGGTTAAGAAAATGTGTGAGACAGACTGGCAAGACGAAACTAGGTATTTACTGACAAACTCCAGACTGATTTTGTGACTCATTATTTCCCTCTTTGCTCCAGTTTAAAGCCTTTTACTGGACCTCATTAAAGTTTAAAGCTGCAATCTCACAGTCTAGATGCTAATTTGGCAGGATTCAGATATATGCCCATCCCTGCCAAGATGCGGGTGGTATACGGCAATCTGTTTCCTTGTCAAACATAGCCTCTCGTGTTTTTTCCTATTAGGGAAAGTTAATCAAGAGAAAGACTTAATTAGGGAGTGCTTACTGTTGATATGTTATTGATGTATTGGAGCTTATCCCTGGACCTGATTGAGAACTTTCAAGGATACGAGGAACCAGAAGAAAACCAAGCAAGTTTTATGGAATACCTGGTCAGATTGAAAATTATTTCCTTTCTATTTAGGGATCTGTCCATATTGTAAAGCAATGTATGGTCGTGGTCAAGGTTAATTCCATGGGTCAATTGAACTAAAATCTCTTTCCTGGAATATTTCAATCTTAAAAATATTTGAGTAACTTTCAGTGAGATAGAGAGAGAGAGAGAGGGATCCACAAGTCATAGGTTGTGAAGAAGAAAAAATGTAAATGCCTTGACCTGTCTTGAACTGGGAAGCACCAGGTCTTTAAATTAAAATAAAAATTATCCAGCCTCTGTCAGGGATTGAACCCTAGACCCCTGGTCCAGTAGACTGACACTCTAACCACATTGCTAAAGAGCTGGCCCAACAACAAGGCTGTTGGAGGTATCACTACACTCTTCCTGGAACCAGCATCATCCACGTTTCCAGTGGTGTCTAGCCTGAATCCGCATGTCCCACGATCACCTATATTCATGCTATGCATATATCCAAATTATCCTCTTCATCAATTAAGTCATTCCAAGGGGGATAGATATCCGGCCTCTGTCAGGGATCGAACCCTTGTCGCCGAGGTCAGTAGACCGACACTCTAACAGTGTCGCTATAGCAAGGCTACTGAAAGTGCCTATGTTGGCCAATCACATCGGAATTGTTCATGCTGGACAGGTTTAATAAAATTAACCTTTACAATGGTTTTCATATAGAGAGGTTTAAAAAAGAGATTTTTGTCAATTAAGAGGGAATGCTTTCAATATGTTGGTTTACACAGTGCTATTGTACTGTTATCTGTTACATGCTTGTATCAATTAACTTCATTTCAATACAAAAGTATAGCAATTTAGAACTTGAAAAGCATAACAAACCTTTTTGTCAAAATATATCCAATTTATCCATGTTGAACACAGTATCACAGTGGAACACTTTTTTCCCTTATACATAAAACTGTCACTGTACAGTCATTTTTTTTCCCATTTACACAAAGAGTATAAAACCTCATGTTAGGTTAGGGGAGCAGTATTATGTTCTCCTGTACTTTCATGTCACTCGAGAATTACAGTTGTTTGTTTGTGACACTACCAGGTTGTTTTCTTCCAGTTGAGAGGAGGTGGAAAAAAATAAATGGAACATAAAGATCAAGTGAGAGATAAAAGTGTTGACATGCGTGCCCTTCAGTTGACAGTGCAGGGCACCCGAAGAGGGATCTCACCTCATCCTCTCCCTCATGGCCCTACCCCCCAAGGGGCCTGATTGTCAAGGTGTGTGCCTACCTGAGGTCTGCCAACAATCAGATTAATATTTCCTGTTGCCTCCTGGGCTTTTATGTTTTTTGGTTTATTTCTGAAATTAATGACATCAATATTATCTGTATTTATTGCTGTAGATAGAAAAGGTTATCATTTGTAAGGGAGATGTTGCACACCTATAAAGCTTGTGTGGAAGAAACTCAATACTGAACTTTTGACTTTATCTGCTTTGATCTCCAGTTATTTCTTTTACTGTTCATGCATTCATTATGGCAATGGATTATATCAGAGAGAAAATTAAGTTATATCAAATTTTATGGATCTGTATCAAAATGATTATTATAAATTGTATTTTGTTTTGTCTACTGAGCTGGTTTATATATTATTTTAGCCTTCCACTGAGTTTAGATTTATTCTCAGACTTTGTTTCAATAATCAAGTAATCTCTCTCTATATATAGATATATTATTGACAGTGGACTTTAAGAGGACTGAACAGTTTCTTGTTCATAAGCACTGATGAAACCCTGAATTGAATTTATTCCTTTTTCTTATGAATATTCATGTACAAACCATGACACTGATAAATATACATTTTCAAACCTTCAATTGGTATATGAAACGTTGGATTTTATCATGCAAACTGTAGAATCTTGGCAACATCTTGAAGATCCTGGTCAGATAGCCTCTGGAAAGACCTGTCTGATCTGGGTCTGCTCTGTCTGCCAGGGTGTTAAAAGATGACTATTTGAGGTATTCAGAGTTGTAAACAGTCAAGTTAAAAACAATCATGTCAATTTGAATCAGAGAAACTTAGTGGCATTATGTAGTGTGAAATGCTGCATTTCTGAGATGTCGTCTGCTGCCTGCCAGCTTGTGACATCACTTCTCAGATGCATGTCAGTCATTGTTATAAGTTCTAGGAGTCTTCAGGGGGAAATCTTCTTCAACATATATGGCTAAACAAATGTATTCTCTTACTTAGAGAGACAAGATTTAAAGTTTATGTTCCACACGGTGGTGATGCGACTTAATGAGTATTTATTTTGATATTTAAGGTTAGAGGCTTACTTTACTCTGATTTAAGAGAAAGTTTTGTGTCTGGTTTGTTACCTACATTTAGCATTTTAATCTTGATGAAGACCTAATGTATAGTCAAATGTACATTGGACAGTAATTCTGTCATTGACCCATTGTCTTGAAATGGTTTGTTATACCTATCTACATTCCTATGCTCCCCAAACGGAGAGCATATAGTTGCCACTTTGTCCATCCATTGTTTGTTATTTTTCATGCATAAATTTTGTCTGGAGCATAACACAAAAACTACAAGAGGTATCGACATGAAACTTCATAGGTAGATCTCAATAAGGAGAAGTGCAGTGTACAAGAACCTTAACTCTGTTTTGCATAATTTTGGAGTTATTGCCCTTTATTATTTTTCATACTTAAATTTTGTCTGGAGCATAGCACAAAGAGTATAAGAGGTATCAACATGAAATTTCATAGGTAGATAGATCTCAATGAGGAGAAGTGCAGTGTATAAGAATCACAACTCTGTTTTGCATAATTTTGGAGTTATTGCCCTTTGTGATTGTTCATACTTAAAGTTTGTCCGGAGCATGGCACAAAAAGTATAAGAGGCATCAACATGAAACTTCATAGATAGATAGATCTCAATGAGGAAAAGTGCAATGTACAAGAAACACAACTCTGTTTTACATAATTTTGGAGTTATAGCCCTTTGTTATTTAGCATTTATTCGGGGAGCATCAATCAGTTCTACCCATTCTCTTGTTTATTACATTCAACATGTAAGGAGAATTGAGAGTCTAGAGGTATCTGGTATGATACCACCAGATTGTGTTATGAAACCACACATGTGGGTATAATTTGTGTCCATGGTATGATACCTTGAGTATGATACTGTGTTGTCTAATACCTTGAGTATAATACTGTGTGTTGATGGTCTAATTCCTTGAGTATGATTCTGTGTGTTCATGCTCTGATACCTTGAGTTTAATACTGTGTGTCCATTGTGTATGTTCATGGTCTGGTACCTTGAGTTTAATACTGTGTGTCCATTGTGTATGTTCTTGGTCTGGTACCTTGAGTTTAATACTGTGTGTCCATTGTGTATTTTCAGGGTCTGGTACCTTGAGTTTAATACTGTGTGTCCATTTTGTGTGTTCATGGTCTGGTACCTCGAGTTTAATACTGTGTGTCCATTGTGTGTGTTCATGGTCTGGTACCTTGAGTTTAATACTGTGTGTCCATTGTGTATGTTCTTGGTCTGGTACCTTGAGTTTAATACTGTGTGTCCATTGTGTATTTTCATGGTCTGGTACCTTGAGTTTAATACTGTGTGTCCATTGTGTATGTTCATGGTCTGGTACCTTGAGTTTAATACTGTGTGTCCATTGTGTATGTTCATGGTCTGGTACCTTGAGTTTAATACTGTGTGTCCATTGTGTATGTTCATGGTCTGGTACCTTGAGTTTTAATACTGTGTGTCCATTGTGTATGTTCATGGTCTGGTACCTTGAGTTTAATACTGTGTGTCCATTGTGTATGTTCATAGTCTGGTACCTTGAGTTTAATACTGTGTGTCCATTGTGTATGTTCATAGTCTGGTACCTTGAGTTTAATACTGTGTTGTCTAATACCTTGAGTATGATACTGTGTGTCCATTGTGTATGTTCATGGTCTGGTACCTTGAGTTTAATACTGTGTTGTCTAATACCTTGAGTATGATACTGTGTTGTCTAATACCTTGAGTTTAATACTGTGTGTCCATGGTCTAATACCTTGGGAATGATACTTCTCTGTTCCTACAGTTTGAAAGATTTATTTAAATAAAAAAGGAAGCCAATATAAAACAACAAACTTTCATTTTTTTATGTATGATATCTTTTTAATTTCATTTTTTTATTATTCAATATATATATAAATATATAAACAACATTTAATTTTACACACACACACACACACACACACACGTCATCTATCATGGACCAAACCTGCAACCTTTTCTACAAGGGTCCTCTATAAATACATTGTCCTATCATGATTTCCAACTAAACTATTGAGGAAGTTGCTTCTTTGATATGATTTTGTGTATATTATATGTAAATTTCAACTGCTGAAATCCAGCAATGTTAACCAAAATAATCGCAATTGACTTGCTTGCACATTTACTTATCCTGCAGTTTATTAAAAACCTTATCTCCAGCATCGATTATAAACATTGTTCAATTCAGATTTCCGTAAGGCAATTGTATTGAATTAAACATAAAAATGAACACCATTTAGTGATAAGACAGAAAACACAATTTGGAACTATATCTCCACTAAGAAAAAAGGAGGGAAATTTAGTGTCAAAATATAGCCCTAAAATGTTGTTGAATGTAGAAATGTATTCTACCATAGAACAGAGTTGCAAGCAACCCTGTTCAAAAAGTGAATTCTTGAGACAAATTTATTGATTAATGGACAGACAGATGGACTGATTGACTGTTCCTTCCTTCAAAGAGCAGGTAGAGATTATCATGCCAAAAAAATGCTTTCTATTTTATATTTAGTAACTTTTTACTTTGATTTTGAATGCTTTAAACAAGGTTGCACAAAATTAATATTTTTTAGTCCAAACAGATTTATACTTATTGTGCATTGTCTCAAACCAAGTTGTCAACATAGCTTTATCAGTCTGTAGATTTCTAGTCCCCAAGGTTATTTGAAGGTGGCCTTCATGATATCAGGAATTATGTTGTAGAAACATCAAAGAAGTCCTTCAGTGGGACCAGACAAGGCTCCTCCACTTTTTGCTTAAGAGACAATAAGTCTACTTGTCACTGTGTCTCGGTACAAGCTTCTTACAAAGGAGAAATGATGATAGTAGATGAAAATTTGAGGACATTTGACTATGATCGATGCTGATGGACAATGATGATGGTCGATGATACGTGGGATTGTCAGTGATAATGATGAGGATTACCAATGTAGATACAATAACAACAAAAGCAACACTCAAACTGATTATAATGAAACTTTGATTAAGTGGTTAGCTAAGATGATTCAGTCTTAAGGCCTTTAAGGTCTTACTACATGTATCACCATCTTGTTGCTATGGGCTGTCATGTTGTTCTTCCATTCCTAGATAGAGACATGGTTTGTGGAAGGGAATCAATGAAGATGAATGATGTAGAGGATGTATAATTAGAAAGCTGGACACTTATGACAGATGGTATAGATGTTAATAAGCTAAGAGAGCTGCCAATTAGTACAATTTTATGTGGTCAAGGATAGAATGACCACCACTGTATAATATCAGCAAAGGAAGATACAATGTGAAAAGATTGACCAATTGTAGTTACCGTAATCGTTTGAATATAAGCCGCGGTTTCATGCTTAATTTCATCAATCTAAACTGTGCATGCGGCTTATATATGGTATTACAACATAGTTTACTTTTTCCCGAACATAAACCTACCGAGAATCGGTCTTTTGTTTACAAGCGCCGCCATTTTGTGTACTATTCTGTGGATTCGTAGTGATTCAAGGTTACGGCGCATCACATAAAATAAGGGACAGTTTCAATGAAATAAAATACTTTTATAATTAAACGTTTTATATGAAATCATTATAATAAATATTTTTTAATTGTAATTTAGTGTTTTTGTGTTGTTTTTCTTTAATTTTAGTGTACCCATGTCCACAGGGTACACAGGTAAAATGTGTGAGAAAATCCAGCCAATCACAGGCCGATATTCAATGAGGGGAGTTCGAACAGGGGTAGCGCCGGGTGGGATGAGGTGTCACCTTGACACTGTGTACCACAGGTTAATAAATACTAACCTGACACTTACCTGACATATTTGAGAATGTATTGAGATGACACGTTCAACTACGATATAAGCAGGATTACAATCGGGTACGGGTTAAGACAACTGTAAATTACGCAGCGTGTAAAAATAATAGGTTACCAAAATGGCCGATCCTGACGATTTGTCTGCGGCTTATATACAGTATTAGGCGTTTTTTAGCTGATTTGGGGACAAAATTTGGGATGCGGCTTATCTACGAATGCGGCTTATATTCAAACGATGACGGTAGTTGGACTGCAGGGTCAAAGGTTGAAAGTTCGAAACCTGGTAAGTTGCAATGATTCAGTGGTGGTTTCATGACACTGTTTTAAGGCATGCTATCACAGGTAGAGCTATATCAGTCTCATGTAGACAAGGTCACAAAATGACTGAAACTCTGATGGTGGGATGTTAAACACAGCCAAACAAACATAAGAAACTGACATGACCCTAAATCCCAAGGTCAAAGCATTTGTTCATCCCTGAGACTAAAAAAAGGGGATTTGTGACTGCTTCCATATTGATGAAAAAATTTATAATAAGATAAGGATGTCTGTCTAGAATGTAGGTTTTGATAATCAGGGATTTTCAAGATAAATTTATTAAAGTTGTCTTTCATTTGCCGTTGATTTGAAAAAGAGACTGAGAACATCATTTGCTATTGATTTGAAAAAGAGAATGAGAACATCATTTGCTATTGATTTGAAAAAGAGACTGAGAACATTTCACAAGCTTGAAGAATTACCAATGATGTATGATGCACATATTTGAATGAACATAAAAAACCCCAAACAATAAGACAAATGGCCTGGCCTGTTTATCACAAGACATATGAAATCTGATATTTACCTTATAGTGTAATCTTAAAGTCGTTATCAATACAATTTTGAAATATCAGGCCTTATACTCTCATTAAAAAACATACTTGCCATGGAGACACTAGCAGTAACACATGACAAAATATCTGCATTGCAAAATTTTGAGTTTTTGCAATGTCTTTTTTTTTTCTTTTTTTTTGGCGGGGCTAGGCCTCAGTTCTTCACAAACCTTCTCAAATTGAAACTGTCACCACAGATGTGAAATTTTGAAGCAGTTTAAGACCATTTCCATGAAGAGCATGTTAATAAAAGCTGCATTTCTTTTCTTTTAGATAATAGATAAGGGAGTTAGAGAACTGAGGAACATTTTAATTTGAAGTGTTTTGTGAAATACAGGCTTGTACCAGTCCCTGCACATACACAGGCAGATACAAGACCTTGGGATTATATAATTTTGAATAGCATATAAATACACAAAAGAGATGCTAGACAGAAACCTTTCATTGTCATATGAGAATACACATGACTTTTCATTATGTATATAGAAAGTGTCTTAAAGGGAAGATGATAAAAAATATATTTTTGTTAGTTTTTATTTTATAGATAGATTTTTTTTTAAATGTGTGTGTGTGTGTGTGTGTATATATATATATGTGTGTATAAAATTGTTAAAGAGATGAATATATTATTGGTATTATATATCATTGTGCCATTGAAAATGACATGCAGGGTATAAATCGGCCGTTGATAGCCAGAAGGGCTCATCAGCCTTATCTTTGTGTAAGCTAATGATTCCTCCTGGCTGCCAAGTGACAAAAACAGATGAAATAAAATTTAAAAAAAAAACAGAAAAAAATTTTTTTAGTCAGCATAGGATGAATAAAAAAAATGTGATGGACCTACAAAGGGCAGCAGTTCCCACTTCAAACAGCTCAATATAGATACATTGCACTTACCCCAAGGATGGTAACCTGCTCAATCATAATTGGACCTCAGTGAGTGGTCATTATGGTCAATTATATGGGATACAGAAGTTACAGACTTCTGGCACCACTAATTACTGGCTCTCTCTCATGTTGATAGATGGATCAAGTGGGTTTAACGAGGCTTCTCATCTCTCCAATTAGGCCCTGTCCGCCGCCTGCATGTAAGCAGTCTGTGAGGGTAGCCACACTTGAGCCACATTGTTTGAAGGCTGTGTCCAAGACAATTAGTCTCAGTTGGACCACCAGACAGTTGCAGTCAGAGTGGAACCAGCTCTTCAGGTCCGTTGTTTGATGTTACAGGAACCATTGGGAAACAAACAGTGATAAAGAATGTCTGGGCCCAGCCACAGGGCCTCAAGGTCTGAGTGTCTTATTCAGTAGGAAAGCATTAGGAATACAGAGACCAATAACAAATACATTACATTAAAAACAAATACAAAATATGTAAACGAGATGGTGTTTCTTTGTCCAATATGACTCTTATTTCAGTAAATTTAGTTGAAAATAAATTCATTATAGGAATGCTATCTCCTTTTTTGTGAAAAATGGTTGTATGAAAAATTGTTAAAAAAGAACAACAGTTCAGATTTTTTTTCAGCATCACCTATTGATTATAAAAGTTTCATTTAATTTACATGGATGTCATAAATGTTGACTTTTGAAATTAATCTATGATGTTCCTTAACAGTGTTTTGTAATGTTTTCTTCTAATGTTTTTGGTCCTTTCAGTATGAAAGTATATAGTAATTCTGACATTTGTGTATTTCCTTTTGTCTAGCCCCCTTTTTTTTTTCATTTACAAAGCACAGAAATCAGTCATCTGTATATCCAGGAAACAAAGTGTGTTTGGAAATTTTTGTTTGCACAACTTGCTGATTTAATTAAGCAAAGCCTTGAAATCCATTCTGAGAGAGTTCAATTTAATCCTTAGAGCTTGTTGTCTTATTATTTTCTGTGATCATTATATCATCTGAAGGATTATTTTTCTCAAATTGGGGGGAACGGAACCAGGGAGGTGCCAGTATTGTGATATTAACAGACATCTTGCCTTCCTCATTTATTGTTCCTTGGCTTATTCTCAGATTATTCCTGTTCCCATGGGAACAAAGTAACAAAATAATGCAGGCATGATTTTACAATTGTTTATAGGATTATTGCAGTTGGCACTGCTTTTGTGTAGCTTGCAGTCATTAAGGCTTTAGTTCGACAGTTGGTGGCGCCAAATTTCCAAACATTCACAGAGCCTGGTCTCTCCCCCAGAGGAGATGAAGCACACAGTTGTCTGTGCCCTGCAACATGGTGTACCATGTGCTGCATGTTCCTAGTACCCCTAAGTCTCCGCCCATCAGACCAGAGGCACGGAGGTGCTGTTCTCAATGATTTATGTATGACCTGTCATGATTGTTTCGAGTGGGACTTTCCACCTAATTTCATTTTGTCTGTGCTTTAGTTTTCAGGAATCTGTGAAGTTTTTTTTAACCACTTGCATTTCTGATGGTATTTCTTGATTTCATTTAATGTTTTCAGTTTTTGGGTTGTTTTTTTTGTTTGTTCTTATTGTGGCTTGGGTATTGATTTTCTCCATGAACAGACTGCTCTATAAAATGACCAACACTGTTAAAAGTGGATTGAAATACAGAAGTAGCATTTCCATGTTAGTTCCACTCATTCAAACATCACTTGCACAACCATGCATGTATGTGTGTTTTATATCTCTCTAGTGACTGACTTGAATTTCATTGATGAAGTCTGGCACAGAGACCACTGAAATATTGATAGTTTTCTGTTTTGTTGGCTGAGGTTTTACATCCCACCAACTGCTTTTGGTCATTTTCATCAGATTGGCTCACAATCTGATTAAAATCAACTTCTAAATAACACTTCACTATCCTAGCACAGTATAAGTGTATAATATAGCGAAGCATCATTAAAAGGCCGATTGTAATCAGATTTACCGGGTCAGAAAGTTCTGCCTTCACTACTGGACCATACTCAGAATGCTAAGGAAATGTTCATCGCAAGTAACAGTGCATGGATTAGCATTTAGAGGCTAAGAAAGATTATGTTTGTATGATGGCTGAACTTCTCAAGACCTGAATGAATATACTGTTAATATTGACATTATTTTCACCCTATACTTCTTGAGAGCTATCTAATGAAGAAGCCATGAGATTAGTATAAATCAGCACACATTAGAACAATTAAAACTTCCAAAATGGCACCTCTGAGCAACAGCTAGCTATAAGCAGCAACAGTTTTATTTCCCCTATTTGTTTTACCTGTTCACCAGTCAATACCTCTGAACAGTAACATCTCTCAGCAGTAACTTTTTTCTGTGACTCCAGCAGGTGTTCCACTGTAACTACCATTGACATCAGAAGATATATCTGTAAAACCCTTCTTTTTCAGGAAACAAATTGGTTTCATTCTGATCTGGCATTTCCATGGTCTGGCATTGTGTAGAGAATAGTGTAATATAGTGGTACAATGCTAGTCTAGCCATTAGACTATAGAAAAGAACTTCAGAAAATCATATGTGGGGTTAATATGGCCAATCTACTATTTGGGCTCATCAACATAGTCTGATACTTGAAACATTAATTAAGAGAACAAATAAGCCAGGATGGGGTTACTGCAGTAAAATAAATTCAAATTGAAATAATTTAATTATAAGACTAGTGGCTTAGTGGGTAACATATTCAACTGCGGATCTGAAGGTTGTGGGTTTGAACCCTGTTGGGGGCAAGGAATTTTCATGACCTACTTAGACACAAAGTACTGTTCCAACCCAGGAATCATCGAGAAGGATGTGTATAAGTTGTAAGAACTTGTATCCCAATTAACGTAAAATTAAAGTTTAAACTTTTAACTCTTTAATGTGGACAAGTTGACTCTCTATACCTTTTCTTGGGATTCTAAGTTTCCCCTGTGTTGTTCTTGACATTTGTTGATAAAAGAAGAGTAGATATAGAGAAAAGGGGGAAATCTCATTTGGCTTGTAACAGTGTAAGATATTAATGTTTTTACAAGGTTCAGATCTCAAACTTTGTAAGGTGTTGCTGATTGAATTTCCCTACTGGTATCTTACAATGGAAATTTGTCGCCTTACTGGCCGTAATTACATTCTCCTCTGGAACAGTTGTCTGAGGTTTTGTATTTGAACAAGTCTTTACATAGTTATTATAGAGAAGTATTTGCCGGCCACAATCTGGCATTGATTTTTTATTAGGAGCTCATGGAATTTTTCATCTATATATATCCTAAAATTATTTGGTTTCAGCAGGTTGTCTACTGGAAGGGCTTTGGTGAATTCGTAAGGGTGGAAAAAACTGAGAGTAATTTTATGTTTGGCTTATTTTCCCTTGTCAGGTCTCACAACATGGTTGTCAGAAATGCTTTGTTTGTCTGAGGAAATTGGATCAGGATTGATCCCTTGATTGAAAATCTGTGCCATTAGTGTTGCTGTCTTTGATAGGGATGTTTTGACTGTTTCCATTATATTATGTTTCCATTTTTTTTCCCATGAAATAAGCACAAAGTAGGTTTGCAAAAGTCATGTCATTGTGTCATGCATGTCAATTAACAAAAGAATGCAAGGGCAGCAGCAGCAGCAGTTTTCATTGATTATATTTATACTCCTGTGAGTGAAGAGGGGGGCTATGCATGAATCATGCCTGTAAATGTCCCTTCATGTTGAATCAATTGAGTTTTGAACAGTTCAATATCTCAAGGTGGTATAGCTAGGGTGTTATATCTCTCAAGGTGGTATAGCTAGGGTGTTATATATGTATATCTCAAGGTGACATAGCTGGGGTGTTATGTAGCTAGGGTGTTTATATCTCAAGGTGTTATAGCTGGGGTGTTATATATCTCAATGTGATATAGCTGGGGTGTTATATTTCTCAAGGTGTTAAATATCTCAATGTGATATAGCTGGGGTGTTATATATCTCAAGGTGTTAAATATCTCAATGTGATATAGCTGGGGTGTTATATATCTCAATGTGATATAGCTAGGGTGTTATATATCTCAAGGTGATATAGCTAGGATGTTATATATCTCAAGGTGTTATATATCTCATTGTGATATAGCTAGGGTATTTTATATCTCAAGGTGAAAGTGGGTTTTATATGGGTTGTTATGAGCTAGGTTGTTATGTAGCTGGGTGTTATGTAGCTAGGTTGTTATGTAGCTAGGGTTTAGTAGCTAGGTTGTTATGTAGCTAGGGTTTTAGGTAGCTAGGTGTTATGTAGCTATGGTGTTATGTAGCTAGGGTGTTATGTAGCTAGGGTGTTATATATATCAAGGTGGTGTAGCTGAGGTGTTATTTATCTCAAGGTGGTATAGCTAGGGTGTTATGCAGCTAGGATGTTATGTAGCTAGGGTGTTATATATCTCAAGGTGTTATATATCTCAAGGTGGAATAGTTGAGGTGTTAAATATCTCAAGGTGATATAGCTAGGGTCTTTTATATCTCAAGGCTCAAGGTGGTATAGCTGGGGTTATAAATCACCTTCAGTGATAGCTGTAGTGTGTTCAGGCATCAACGTGCAGTATTTTCCACACTTCCAATTTTTGTTTGTCCACTGGTTCTTGAAAATGATCTATAGCTGTTAAAGAAATTTCATAGAAAACCGAAAAATTAAACCATGTATGACACCATAAAAACAGAGAGATGAAAGGACTGAGTATACAAACTCAATTGGTTTTGTGTGCATTTGCTATATCCAGAAGAAATCCAATTTATGAAGTAGAAGAAAAAAAAATCAGAAATTAATTTTCTTTCTGTATTCAGCTGACGACGATTGATATAGCCTGTAATGAGATCCGTAAAGGCTAACAATGGTGAAGCAGAGGACTGGGATGTTGGTGTATACATTCTCCTATGTTGGGAGTCACAATGGTGGTACAATTGGCACCGCACTGTCATACACTCATACACATGAATATCTGGCACAGAGTGTGGCTCTGTATTGGATGTAATGGAGCATATGATGCACTTTATTGAAATTTTTAATGATTTTTATTCAAACTGAGAATCTCATGGGCCAGTCAGTACAATTTTTTTTCCTTTTTAAACAAAGCTCGAGTTTTTTTATGTTTAATACTGCTGTTTCCTGTTAATTTTCAGATCATTTTCGAATCTCGGCAGTGTTCAGGTTTTTTTTGTTTTGTTCTTGATCTCATGGGCCAATCAGTACAAACAATTTTTTCTTTTCATTTTTAAATCTTTTTTTTATCTTGTTATTTTTTTGCTGTTGTTTAGGATGCAATGCAGATGTATCACTAATAAGATTTAAAACATTTCTTCCTATGGATTCTGATATCTCAAAATCACAAGATGTTTATACTTATATAGGCAAGAAAAAACCTGTATGAATTCCCCTCACATCTAAGTAGGTGTATGGTGTACTTTATCTTCATAAGATTGTTCAAGCAGGTCTTCTCTTAGATCTTCTGGTTTAAAATGCTGTTTTAGAGGAATCCATTGAAAATGTAGCAAGATTGTGGCCATGGTTACAAGCTTTGCTTGGTGACTTTCTTTTTCCTTACCTGCAATATTTTTATCAAAGAGTAGTTTTTCAAGTTATCTTAATGCATTTTTTAAATAATAAATGTAAGATTGATATTTATATTATTGTCTTTGATATTTCAATAATTATATTTTATGTAATAATATTGCTTCGTTTACAAATAATTTGTGAAACAATACTATCTTTATGATACAATTTATTTTCTTACCAAAAACAGTATCAAATATCAAATGAGCAGGAATAAAGGCGAGGAAAGACTCAGTTTCTTCAAGTAGTGTATATATGTCCCCATATTAAAGATAAGTGAAAGATAAATGAAAAATAAATCAAGAAATATTAAAAGTTTATTGATTTTAAATATGAAAGCTGGGAAGGAGATTTATTCAAAAACTTTCCCAGTAGCAAAGTACTGGTCCAATCATGGAATTACCGGTATTTATTGAGAGGAGGTAGTATAACTTATTTTTTAGCTGAGGTTATAAAGAAATGGGGGAAAAAAAGGAACAGAAGAGCAATCAGACTGTCAAAAATACAAAATAAAAATGAGAGCAGAGGATGATTGTTTCTGAATCTACCTGATGATTGGATGTTGTCACCAAGCTCCCCAAGGGTCATAATGGATAATTATGACAGTTACATGACAAGCTGTGACTTTGATCTATTGTCCTCTGGCTTGACAGGAAGTGCCAGACAGCAGACTGGCTCCACCCAGACTGAGTGTGCCCTGTACAGTTTTCTCTACTGTTGATAGAACCAGTCAAATATGAGCTTATAATGTCTCATTAATTACATAATACAGTGAAACCTCGTTAGTCCGGGCTCCATTATTCCGGAAACCTCGCCATCCGGACACTTTTCTCTTGGAACGGATTTCCATAACGTAAAAATGATTCGATAATACGGAAATTCGCGTTCCGGATCCGGACATCCATTTTGGGAACCAATCTTCCATTTGCTATTTAAAATGACTCGATAATCCGGGTACCAGTTCAGACTGGATTTCCCACCTACTATTTTTAGACATAATTCGGACTACTCTTTGCGCGTGACTGTTATAGAAGTGTCACCTGCAGATTGTTTACACATAGCCGCGAGCGCTTCACACTAATCAGTCCAGAGAACAGGGGCAATTAAGGGCTGGTATAGCCGCAAGCTACATATATAACTAGCGAGTGAAGAAGGTAAAATTTATTCACAGCTGCAGATGTATGCTGTAAAAAGAGACAGAAAAGCCAACCATCATTTAGATCGTCTTTTGTTCATATGTTTTGTTTTCAGTGCGTACATTTAATATTCATTTGTTTGTGACTGTTTTGGCTAAAATAATTAAATCCAATTCATTTTGCTCACGAATGCAGAACAAGAAATGGGTTACAATTATGCTGTCACCTACTTAAGGTGTCTTTTTCTTCTCTTAAAGAATGCTGATGTCAAGGATGGATTTAAATAAAATTAAACCATCATTTGTAAACATCAATTTAAATACATAATCATATATAGTCCTAAGCATATAATTTTAAATATAATTATTATTAATGGAAAACAAACATAAACACACACACACACACAGTGTACAATGAGAAAGTATAAAAGAAAGAAAGAAAAAAGAAGAAGAGAGATATGGATTGATTCATTAATACGGAAAATTCATTAATCCGGAAATTTAAACAAGGACCAAAGTGTCCGGACTAATGAGGTTTCACTGTAGTTATAGTGATTGTCCCTTACTTAATTATTGCCTGTAGAGTGCTAACCATTATTGAACTATGCAAAATATTCCTTACTTTGGGAAAAGACAGTAGATTTCTTTATTCTTTAAATTCTACTTTTAGACATGCTTTAACCATGTTCATTGTGATCCTGTTTGTTGCGCAGCTGAATGGAAAAGACATTTAGTATACAAATAAATGGTTATTCGTGAATTGTGTATGATCTATGCAAAAAAATTCTTTTGAAACCACGTAATTTGAGTAAACATCAATATCATGATTCTTGAATTTCATGCACAATAATTTTACTGTTTGTGGGGTATGGCAGGAAAAAAATCACATAAAAAGATGACACATAACTGATCTTTTCAGAGTTAATAGCAAATTTAAGGTTCAGTGATGATTGGAAAAAAAAGTAGTTTATCTTGTATTCATAGACATAACTACAGTACCGTATTGTCCACCCTCATTTCTAAAACTCACTGCAATCTTGAATGGTAATCAAATATAATAAACTTGTGAATTACCCATCAAGCTGCAGAAATATGACCTTAGATAAACTTGTGATAACAATTTTAATATAATTATTCTGTATGAAAAAGTGCAGTGTCAAAGAATAGGTGAGCAGTCAACAGATATTTTAAAGATAGAAATTGATGATAGACATATTCTGATTAAATCTGATTGTATTCAACTTGGTAGACACATCATTTTGACAATTTTCCATTTTTTACAATATGTTTATGAATTAAAAACAGTTGAAATATATCTAGAATGATTGCTTTAAACTTGTTCACTTGATGTTATAGTTTGTTAAATATTCCTGCTCTAACCTAACATCTTACAAACCTGCAATAGTATAAATGATTTATTGCCTCTTTAACATTCAAAGTAATGTCAAAATACTGTTTTTATGGTTTTCATTATCTTTTTCTTCTACACTGTCATGCATTGAGAGAAAAATCATGTACAGTAAGGTAGAAAAGATTTGAAAATGTTTATATGAACCATCTTCTCAGGATGTTAGTTTGTAACACATTTTTAATTAAAATGTTTTATTGTTGTTAACAAAAAATATGGAAATAGAATCAATTCCCTTGCTACAATATTATAAAGTTGTTAAAATAGCTCTTTGCAAACAGAGCAGACCCAGATCAGACAGCTCTTGTAAGCTCAGTTTCCGCAGTCTGCATATCAAAGGAAAATCCGTTGTTTCATTTACCATTTAAGGTTCAGGAAAATCAGTATTCATCAAGTCATAAATATATGCATGAATATTCATGAGATAAAGGGTGAATAAACAAAGGAAAGAAATGAAAAACCTGTTACTATAAATGTCAGTGTTCTGACTGAAGCAACATCTCTCAAAGGATCTGTAGTAATCTGCCTCAGGATTTATTCTTTGAGTATAACATGTGTAAAAAAGAGTTGGTAAATACCAGCAGCTGTCTTCATCTGACACCATTTTGATTAATTATATCAGTCATTTTAATCAAAGTTTAATACACTCCAGTTCACTTGATTTTTTTTTTCATTATGCATACAATGAAAGAAAGGAAATGTTGTTCAGATAGGGTCCTTTGACAGATGTTGCTTTCTTTGTTATTAATTGATAACACCTGAATTTGCAATGACACAGTTTCCATTTCACTAAAAAAAAAAGACAAAATACAAGTTCACAAAGGACAGTTCACAAACTATTTGACTTTGCACTGAGACAGTTTATTTCATCTTGGTGTTTTGAGATTTTCTCTTGCACTGATGTCATTGATTTTTCTATTCAATTTTTTAGACTGTGAAAATAGTGGTGAAGAAAAATCTTTGTATTCACTTGACAAAAGGTATCGGGTCTCTGTGTGCTGATATTTGATAGTAATTACATTGGTTGATTAACATTAATTAACAGGCCTGTGACCACTTATTCAGACCTTAAAAATGGCAGGTTGAAAGGCAAGACAGACTTGTTGTATTTCTAAATCCGTGTCAAAAAACTTTCTATGGGGGGTATTTTGTCACGAGGATATTGAGTCCCTGTCAGATCCTGGACTTTGAAAAGAAGTTCAAAAAGGTGAAGACAATCAATTAATGCTTTTAACACTGTTTAAGACATAGTGGCTATCCCTAGTGTTCCAGTTTGTAAAGAAGAAGCGAGAGAAAAAAATATTTCAAGGCAGTTCCAAATATCTGCTGAGAATGACGATGCATGTTTTGGTAACTGATATGGTAGGGATATGTGTAAGTTGACAAGAGAGGAATTTGCTGGAAATATTTAAGATTGGGAAGAATAAATTAAAGGAAGCTGGAACTTTAAGTATAGCTATTAAAATGATAAATGTCAAGTCCTGTGTAGGTGGATGATTATGGGATAGTTATAACTGCACAAAATAGTGGTTATATTATCTGCTTGCAGTATATGTTATTGTTGGTAATTGTAGAGACTATGGCATATAAATCTAACACACACATACCTGGAGCTTCCTCCTGTTACAGAAATAGACTGGATCTCTGCAACTGATCAAGAGATGTTAATGATCTGCCCAAATATGTGAGAGTCATCACCTCCACTGTAGGAAAGAGTACATAAATCATGTCATGGATTTTGATGTAATTATGCCCCTGTATCAACTAAGTGAATCTTGGCTAAGTTTTATGTACCACTTCACTTTTTCACTGAACCTTTTGAGGTATTGCTTTGAAACTTGGTATACTTTTTTTTGCCCTTGTTCATCCATTGAAAATACAAAGATTGATTTTTTTTTATTATTGGCAAGCACTTAAAATCGTAAGTCAAGAGTGCTGTCGTACAGACAGCCCATGTACTATCTTCTAGGCTAGTTAATCTCAACCCAGGAATCTGCATGGCAGTTTGATTATACAGTCTGATAGGTATGGTAGTCTCAAACTAGGGACTTAGTTCAGTGCTGTGTGACTGTCTGCCAGGTATGATACAGCAATGTCAGTTACACTGTTTCTGTATCCTCCAAAGTGAAACCAGGGGGGGGAGAAAAACTGAAAAAAAATAAGATCCATAATGTACCAGAAAGCGGTTTGTAGATTAGGTTCTGCAGCAGACAGTGATTGAAACTTGATCCTTGTATGATCTGGACTTATTTATTGCTTTATTTAAGTCAATAAGAGGTTGGGGCAGTAGTTCAATATCTTGTTTTACCCTTGTGGTTAATAAAAGCATTTAATAAGAAGCCTGTCTGAGAAACAAATCAAAGTACTGTAGGCAGTGGGTTTGTTATATCAGTGTGCCAGTCACAAGTATCTTTCTGTTTATTTTTGTGTATTTTTCCTGCTGGTTTTTAACCAGGTTTTCCGAAGGAAAACTCTGGTTATTAGATTGGGGTATGTCGGCAGGCGGGCGGGGGGTGGGCGTAAACAATTTCTTCTGTGCTCAACTCCTCCTACATTTTTCAACGGATTTGGCCCAAACTTTTACAGAAGCATTATTACATAGTGGCCTGGTGCATATTGTCAGGGTTTTGTGGTTCGACTATTTTTGATACAGTTATGGCCCTTTGTTATTTTTTCACAGATGTAATATATAGGGAAATATTCTTATGTGCGCAACTCCTCCTACATTTTTCAACAGATTTGGCCCAAATGTTTACAGAAGCATTATTACATAGTGGCCTGGCGCATATTGTCAGGGTTTTGGGTTCGACTATTTTTGATGCAGTTATGGCCCTTTGTTATTTTTTCACATATGTAATATATAGGGAAATATTCTTCTGTGCGCAACTCCTCCTACATTTTTCAATGGATTTGGCCCAAATTTTTACAGAAGCATTATTACATAGTGACCTGGCACATATTGTCAGGGTTTTGTGGGTCGACTATTTTTGATACAGTTATGGCCCTTGCCCCTTAACGGATTTAATATAAAGAGAAATATTCTTTCGTGCACAACTTCTACATTTCTTTATAAATTTTGTCAATACTTTAACAGAAGTACCTTCACTAAGTCACCCTGGAGAATATTACCTGTGATTTGCAGTTTGACCATTTTTGATGGAGTTATGCCCCTTTGATCAAATTCCTTGTCCGGAGCATAACTCCTACATTATAAGAGGTATTGACTTGAAACTTTATAGGTGAATGCATCTCATTGAGGCGGAATGCAGTGCATAGGAACCTCACTCGGTGGTTCATAATTTTGGAGTTACATGTTTGCCCCTTTGTAAAAATTCCTGATATTGAGCATAACTCCTTAATTTTAAAATATATAGTAATGATTGGTTTTGCAGTTTGACCATTTTTGATGGAGCTATGACCCTTAGTTTTTTTTTCAATAACACATGTAAGTTATTGAGAAATATTCTTCTGTGTGCAACTCCCCCTACATTTCTCATTAAATTTTGTCCAAACATTGCAGTGTTACCATCATTTAGTGCTCTGGCACATATTGTGATTTGACAATTTTTGGAGGAATAATTGACCTCAACGGATTTTGTTGAAATTTTTGCAGAGGCACCATCAGTAAGTGCCTGTGTGCTTTTTTTTTTCGGGATAAATGTAAGTTAAAAATCCTTGTTGCACATATTATGTATGTTTGCTTTATACAGAATTGCATTAGATTTAATAAACATTGAGCACAAAATTATTTGACTGATACAAATAATCTGTACTGGGACGAAATATTGCGAAAAGAAAACCTGGTTTTGTGACAATTCCTGTCACTTGTCTTTTTGTAGTATTATTTCATTTGAAATAAGGTTGAATAAAACTTCATTTTAAAAGGAAGGCTTTCCCAGTAAATTAATAGCCAGCCTATCCAAAGTATCAGTTGCTTGACCTCCAGCTTCTTTTTACCAGGTCTTGACCCAGTATAATAACCAAGTATCATCAAATGGACTTAATGGTTAAGTTTGAATTTAGCTTTCAAGAATTCTGGCAAGTGCTTGCAAGTTTAATACTGTATGTCATATATCAATAGATGTTGATTGCTGCATTTACTAAATAATAAATGGAACTCTGAAGGCCAGTTGCAGAATTTTATTTCCTTTGGCATAAATGGTCACCGCATAGTCATCTACAATAATTGCTAAAATGAAGCTGATCTCTTGAAAAATGAGGCCACATGGATTGGCTGGTTTACTTATAACCTCTATAGAGAAAATATCAAATATAATCTTTACTGAAACCAATGATCAGAACTTATTTTTATTTGGCACAAAGGGTCACTTAATATTAGCCTCCATAATTGCTAAAATTGAGCCATGCATAACTCTGGTTGCCATGGCAACCAAATTATTTTATTTTAAAAACTTTAAGAATCATCTCCTCTGAAACAAATGGTCAGACTTAAATTTACTTTGGCACAAATGGTCACCTCAAATTCAACTATCATAGTTGCTAAAATGAATTTGATCCCTTGAAAAATGAATCCCCCAGGTGATCAGTTACTTTTGTTAAATCTATGTCATTAAAAGAATGAGCTGGTTTGTTTTTTGTCGGATTTGGCACTGTCAACGAAACAACACTATGAACAATATTACAGAGTATCACTTTCTTGATATTTTGTTATATGTATATTGTATGCACTCATTAAATATCTCCATTTAATTTTATCTCCAGCAAATTACAAAAACTATCTATTGTATTTTCAAGATGCCTTCTTCTGCATCATTTGTCATGCCCATCTTCTAGTAAAACATTTAACATGCATGTGACACACTATTTTTATTCTCAAAAAGTGTGCAGCTTTTTTGGTTTTGTTCACAGTTCCATGACTATTATTCACAGCTATTTATACCACCACTTTTGTTTAGAGGAATCCTGCATATTGGCACTTAAAAAAATGAGTTTATTTTCAGAAATCACCAATCCAGCAGTGTTCAAAAAGTAGCTCCACTAACAAAAAATTGCATAAAAGAAATAACTAGAACATTAATTTATTAAGACAACATTCTTCTTCATACCGGCCTCTTTTGCACACTCGACAAATGCAATAAACTTGGATTGTTGGTAAATGCTCTGAACTGCAGAGAGACCGTTTACGCACCTTGAACTGCTGTTTTGGAAGACATATCATAAGAGTTGATTTATTTTGCAAAATCTTGGTGAGATGAAAATTTGTTTTCTGTGCCATTTTTCTCAGAAGTATCAGACGCTGGGGCAGCTCTTCCACTTGTTTATCCGATTTCCTTCACATTACCTGGGAAGAGAATTGGTATACTTGTATTAATGAGTTACCTTCTTTGTAAATTGCCCCAACTTCATATATCAGCCCTTGGTCTTTTGGTTCCACTAAGATTTTCTTGCTATGTAAATGTTTCATACAATGCAAGGTGCCATGTGTTGTTGCTTTTATCTGAATAAATAATATATTTGTGAAGATATTACATATGTTTAACTTCTTTCTGTCATTTGGGCCCTTTTTGTGTCACCTGCTGTAAAAAGAGGTGCCACATAAGGATCACTTCTCCATTGTATGTCTGTTTCCAAACCAAGATAATGTGGGTAGGATTATTTAGAAAAATGGTATCATATTACTGCATTGTTTCTGTAGGCAATATTTATCTTTTCTTCCAAAAAAGGGAAGGCATCAAAACACAACAATATGAGGTAAAAGGTTGAATATTCAGGGATCTTGTCACATATAGTTGGAGAGAGGAAAAAATAATAGGATGAAGGAAATTGATTGAAGGAATTTTTATTACAAGCCAGTTTGTATGAGGAATATTGATATGGAGTTGTTACAGGGTATGGGAAGTGGGAGGTGTTTTACGATGCTGGTTTACAGTCATTGGTGCCAGATTTGTGTCAGTGTTTATAGCAGTAGACGAGTCCTCCATCATGTAGGGGCAGCAGTGGCTACAGTTCTACCGCCAGAAAATCCTCAGAGGCAGCATATTTATGGGAGATAAATTTGTAACAGGGAGAGAAACAATAAATAGTCTCTTAATGGAATTATTTTGAGGGAAGGCTTGAGATAAAACAGCAAAGATCTGTCTAGTCAATTGGAATATACAAGTCTGGAACAGAAAGAATGACATATTATGATATTGTAATACAGGAACGTGCCAAAGATAGGGTTTTTACATCAATAAAAAGATGTTTTTGTATAACAGAATATTTTGAAGTAATACACACGTCCCTATGTTTTTCTGTATATAAATGTTTTTAATCAGAATGTTTTGAATGATTTATATCCTGTGGTCCTTATAATTATTACAAAATTAATCCTGTGTAAAACCTCTGCAGCTCTATATGGCCAAGTAGTACAGTCAGATAAAACTAATGTTCAAAGAAACACATATCAATAAAAGGAAAACAATACCAAAGTGGTGACGTCAAAAACATTAACACTAAGACTGGCTTAGAGTTGTTTCTGTTATATCTGCAAGTTGTTCTGCACTTCTGAGTTCAATGTTTTATAAAGATGGTTACTATGCAGTTATTTTGCCCTTCTGTATTGTTTTATAGAGATGGTTCCCATGCAGTTAGTTTGGCCTTCTGTATTGTTTTATAGAGATGGTTCCCATGCAGTTAGTTTGGCCTTCTGAATTATTTTATAGAGATGGTTCCCATGCAGTTAGTTTGGCCTTCTGTATTTTTTTTTTTTTTGTTGTGAGATACAGTACTGCGTACTGCTACTATCCCCATCATCAGGTGGGTGCCATATTCATCGGATGTTTCGGCGCAAACCCACAACATCCTCCCATGGTGCGCCGACCAGGGTGATCAAATCCTGGCCTGGAGATAGTATGCGTCTGCTACCTCTGTCTCGTCTGCCAAAGCTTGCCTGTCTACTATCTTCTGTGGCCACCAATCCACTGCTCCTCTCTCTTTCGCCAGATCCACAGTGAGGCACTTTCAGTCTCTCTAGCAATAGCAGATATGGCTCTTTTCCTGGATTGTCCAGTGATCCCTATCCTACTGAATGCTCGCCACATTGACTGTGCCGGGAATCCCCTGCAGCCCACTTCCACAGGGAAACACCATGACTTCCAGCCTCGTTCTTTGCAACTGTCGGTGAGGGCCTGGTATTTTGCAAGCTTTCGTTCGAAGCTCTCCTCAACTCTTTCCTCCCACGGTACTGTGAGTTCAACCATGATGATTTGTTTGGTTGCAGATGACCACAATACCATGTCTGGCCTCTGGTTTGTCACCAATATTTCCTGTGGGAACTTGAGTTGTTTCTTCAGGTCTGCCTCCAGCTTCCAGTCGCTGGCCGTGCCTAGGATTCCACTGGCACTCTTAGCCCCTCTTCCCTCTTGTCCTGCTCTGACAAAGGAAATGAATGACGGGCCCTTGCTGACCGTCTTCTGAGCACGTCTTGCCTGGTCTAGATGTTCTGCGATGGATGATAGAACCTTGTCGTGGCGCCATCTGTATCTGCCATCAGCCAAGGCTGTCCTGCACGAACTAAGTACATGCTCCAGGTTTGCTGGTCTGCCACATAGCTTACAGTCAGGACTCTCGGACAGCCCCCAAGTCATGAGATTTGTTGGGCTTGGGAGCACATCGTAGACAGATTTCAGCAGGAAACTTAGTCTGTCGCCTTCCATTGTCCAGATGTCACTCCATGTTAGATTTCTTTGCTGTATCCCCTCCCAGTTGAGCCATTTTCCCTGCTTCCTGAGGGTTACAACTTTGGCAAGCCTGTTTTCTTCTTCCATCCGGCGGACCTCCTCCTGCACCATCGTACGTCTTTCCTTCTCACTGGCTTTGCTCCAACGTGAGCGTGTGACGTAGCCGAAACCCAACCTGCCCTGAGCGACATTTCCAACAATGTCACTGTGCCGAAGACGTGCCTCTGCATCATTCACAGCCTTTTCAGCCCTCCACTTTCTTCCGGTCTTGACCTGTATGCCTGCCTCCCGGACCTTCTCATCCCCACTGTCACGTAGCATGATGACCTGGCGGGCCTTTGTGGCCTTGTATTCTTCTGTCAGAGCCTTAAGTGGCACCTGCAACTTGCTCCCTGTGCAATACAAGCCTAGACTTGAAAAGCTCTTGGGCACGCTCATCCACCTTCGAAGAAAGGAATTAATGGTCCTTTCCATTGCTTCCACTGTTGATAATGGGACACTGTAGACCATGAGAGGCCACAGCAGGCGTGGTAGGATGCCGTGCTGGTAGATCCAGGCTTTGAACTTTCCTGGTAGTCCACACTTGTCGACTTGCTTTAACCAGTCTTCCATCTGGTTTGATGTGTCTTGTATGCTCTGCGTGTCATTAAGTGAGTATTTCCTTTTTTTAGAGATTATGCGTTCTGATTGTTTTATAGAGATGTTCCCATGCAGTTTTTTGCCTTCTGATTGTTTTATAGAGATGGTTCCCATGCAGTTAGTTTGGCCTTCTGAATTGTTTTATAGAGATGGTTCCCATGCAGTTATTTTGGCCTTCTAAATTGTTTTATAGGGATGGTTACTATGCAGTTATTTTGCCCTTCTGTATTGTTTTATAGAGATGGTATCCATGTAATTAGTTTGGCCTTCAGAATTGTTTTTATAGAGATGGTTCCCATGCAGTTAGTTTGGCCTTCTGTATTGTTTTATAGAGATGGTTCCCATGCAGTTAATTTGCCCTTCTGTATTGTTTTATAGAGATGGTTCCCATGCATTTAGTTTGGCCTTCGGAATTGTTTTATAGAGATGGTTCCATTGCAGTTATTTTGCCCTTCTGTATTGTTTTATAGAGATGGTTCCCATGCAGTTAATTTGGCCTTCTGTATTGTTTTATAGAGATGGTTCCCATGCAGTTTGTTTGGCCTTCTGAATTGTTTTATAGAGATGGTTCCCATGCAGTTATTTTGCCCTTCTGTATTGTATAATAATGCTGGTTCCCATGCAGTTAGTTTGGCCTTCTGAATTGTTTTATAGAGATGGTTCCCATGCAGTTATTTTGCCCTTCTGTATTGTTTTATAGAGATGGTTCCCATGCAGTTAGTTTGGCCTTCAGAATTGTTTTATAGAGATGGTTCCCATGCAGTTATTTTGGCCTTCTGAATTGTTTTATGAGAGATGGTTCCCATGCAGTTAGTTTGGCCTTCTGAATTGTTTTATAGAGATGGTTCCCATGCAGTTAGTTTGGCCTTCTGTATTGTTTTATAAAGATGGTTCCCATGCAGTTATTTTGTCCTTCTGTATTGTTTAATAAAGCTGATTAGGTCATTATGGATGGAGTTTGTATATTTCATGTCTAAATGGTATGGTATGGTGATATGGTACCAATATACATGCCTCGTGGTGTGATGCACTTTTCTTCCATTTCTCTATTGTGTAGATTCCATGTTTTTTTAAAAATACCATCTTGTATCATTCATATCCCTATGGTTTGATGCCTTACATCTTGTGACTAACACTACAATGTGTCACAATGATGTGTGATATGACGTCTAGATATACAAAGTGATTGTCAGGTGTCCTACCGCATGTCTGTGATGTGATATTGGTGTATAGAAGCACTTACATTTCCCAGTGTTTGAAATGGCGCTGTAGATAGAGCATCAATCCCATTAAACAGGCATAAATGGTGTTGGTGCACCCCACGTGGCAATATTTTCCAGACAGTTTAGTGATAGTGTTCCTGCAAGTCAAATGATCATATTTCCAGCTCCCTTCAGAAGCTTTGTCATAGAATACCATATCTGTTTTATATTCATGCTAGCTGGTTTGATCTGTTTATTTTGCATTAATTATTATATGCATGCTTATGATTTCACCATAGAAATAATCAAAATTAGTTTTAAATTACACCAACAGTACTTGGCAAGTATCGTCCAGTTCTCCACTACCTTTCCAGTTTGGGATAAAATGAAAGTTATGATAAATTACAGGTTATTAGAGTCAGAAAAAAGTCAGAGGGGAAAAAAGACATCATCAAAATTTCATTGTTTTATGCATCATAAATCATCGTAGCGGCTTTATGAAAATATTGGAAGAAGCGTAGCGATGTCATTAATAATGTTGTTAATGATACTGTAATGAGAAAACAGGCTGGTGAAAGTAACCTACTGATTGCCACTGGGGAAACTTTGGGCATTCTGAGTTTCTGTGTTTAGTCATGTATTGTAATTGGAATGTGTTATATATCACCAGGTGCAATACATGAGCAGTTGAAGGTGGGTGCAATAACTGAATAGGTACAAAACATTGGTTAGTACATAAGAGGTTGACTCAAAATTATTCTGAGGGTATATGGAAATAGAAAATATTGAAAATTTTGGCAGTCGAACCACCGATGACTAGAACAAATTGTTGTTCCCCTAGCCTGTTTGAGTCACTAAATTTTTTCTTTAAATTCTAATTAAGAATAGTGACCTGGACTTTTATTATGACTTCTGGGAAGGTCACATTATATATAGTTGTAAAAAAGTAACGAAGAAATTCTTGAAGTTTGAAATATGCAAAGTTATGAAAAGCAGACTTTGAACATTAGGTTTTTTGCCACTAGCAAAACGTTGATGTATTTTGCCTACCTGTAATGAAAGCAGCTTGCTCCAAGTGGGGATTGAAAAACACATGCATTCCCTTGATAATGTGTTCTTAGTACTTGGTTGTATAAATATTGTGTTTAACTTTAGCAGAGGTTTAAGTGCTGCATATGTTAAAGATAGTTCAAGCTGTTGTCATGAAATATCACAATATCACTTCATCACCTTACACTTAGTTAATGTATGTAATTTATCATTCAAGGCTCCAAGATAGAAGCAGTGGCAGAAAAAGCTGGCTGGATTCTTGTAAATGATGAGGTGGTTTATGTATTATTCAGAATGGTAGACAATTATCAGTATCAGAAAATATTGAGAAGATAATCAGTTTACTGACCCTGTAATTAGATGGAAATGGTCTGATAAGATTGCAGAAATTGGTACTAAGTTAAGCATTGAAATAATCAAGGAAGGATTATACAAGGGGCGTTCAGTATTTTTTGTCATTTATGTAGAAATCACTGATCAATGAGTGAGCATAAGGAATAAAGCACTGGTTGGGTGAGAAAGCTTCAGGAATAAAATTGTCAGAGTGATAATGCATTATGAAGAAATTACTGATCGATATAAGAGAGCTTAAGGAAGAAAGCATTGGTCATTGTGAGAGAGCTTAAGGAAGAAAGCACTGGTCAGTATGAGAGAAATTAATGAAGAAAGCATTAAGCTAAGAAGAAAAGCACTGGTCAGTGTGAGTGAGCAAAAGAAGAAAGCATTAAGCTTAGGGAAAAAAAAGCACTGGTCAGTGTGAGAAAGCATAAGAAGGAATTTAAGCACTGGTTAGTGTAGAGATCTTAAGCAGTTTAAGACATGCACATGGACAATTGAGAGCTATAAATATATCAGGATTTGTTTCTACCTCCTTCAAAAATGGAAGAATGGATAAGGTTTGCTGTATGTTCATTCACATAAATTTGTCTGGGCTTCATCTAGACAATAATCATGGACATAAATAGGTTTTAATTGGATAGGATATTCAATGTGGAAGTGGTGGTCCTTTTTTGTAAGTTTGTCCAAATCTAAGTACTGCAGACTGCTACTTGAAAAGGGCTACAAGGCAATTTTGTTTATTTTGCTTCCAAGTTGTATGTATATTTAATGTGTGTATATGCAATTGTATTGTTATTTCCTACTTTCCTGACCCATTTGGAGGACATTTTGATTTGCATTGACATTTGCATTTAATTGACATTGAAGACCAATTAGGGAAGACACAGATTGATATCAACAGGTTGAGGGAGCGGGCATTGTATAATGTTGAGCCAGGTAGGTCAGTATGTTAATGTCATCACATTGTCTCCAGCTTGTCTGGTGACTGGTGAGGAAGGGAAAAACCATTGACACATCAGATTAACAAGATCTGTCCATGTTTTGCCATGCTTCCCCTGACCTTTCAGGTTTCTGACAAGGGGGTTGGGGAACTATCAAGGAAATGCATGTTATGCATGGATTTGGAAACATATCACATTATGTTTCAAGATTGTTTTTACTAAGGTAAATTGAGAAAAAAGTTTTTTTAAGAACAGAAACTTCATTGATTTTGTGTGATCCCTTTTGATGTTACTTTTTCCCCACTTCTTAGATGAAAATGATATCATAAGTGGGAAGCAGTGGTCCAGTGGTAGGGCAAGCTCTTCAAGATCAAGAGGTCCCAGTTAAGAGTCCTGGGTTCAAGGATGCTACTAATTTCCTTGAATAAGAAATTCACCCTGCATCGTTTCACTTCATAAATGGGTACTGAGAGGGGTATAAATGCTGTGGCACAATAATGTGGACTGCTATAAGCAGAGTGAAAGACTCCCAAGGGAGATCAGTAGATGGATTAAAGTAGCCCAATGACTAGAGGTAAAAGCTGTAAAGTCAGAGAATATGCCTGTGGCATGAAACTTAGAGTACAAATTGCCTTCTTTTTAAAGCTGCTTTTGAACATCAAAAAATATCTGACAGCAAAAAACCCTATTCTTGTCAATGCTGACTGGTATTGTATTCTAGCACTGTATTTGGACGTGGGGCAATGAAGACATCCATGAGTCATACAATATTGTAACACTGAAGGTCAATACAATATGCAATCGAGCACGTCTCATTTCAGATACATTGTTAATGATTAAATGATATGTACCTGCCCAACCTGCATCAGAGGAAAGTGATTAACTACAGATAATGCTCGTGATTATGCAACAAAAACACGAACTGGGACAGTATCTGGTTGGGTTTATTAAGATTGATTGGGATAGAAACTTAAGTATTGAATGAGATAGTAACTTAAGTATTGAATGGGACAGAAACTTAAGTATTGAATGGGATAGAAACTTAAGTATTGAATGGGACAGAAACTTAAGTATTGAATGGGACAGAAACTTAAGTATTGAATGGGACAGAAACTTAAGTATTGATTGGGACAGATACTTAAGTATTGAATGGGACAGAAACTTAAGTATTGAATGGGATAGAAACTTAAGTATTGAATGGGACAGAAACTTAAGTATTGAATGGAACAGAAACTTAAGTATTGAATGGGATAGAAACTTAAGTATTGAATGGGACAGAAACTTAAGTATTGAATGGGATAGAAACTTAAGTATTGAATGGGACAGAAACTTAAGTATTGAATGAGATAGAAACTTAAGTATTGAATGGGACAGAAACTTAAGTATTGAATGGGATAGAAACTTAAGTGTTGAATGGGATAGAAACTTAAGTATTGAATGGGATAGAAACTTAAGTATTGAATGGGATAGAAACTTAAGTATTGAATGGGATAGAAACTTAAGTATTGAATGGGACAGAAAAGAAACTTAAGTATTGAATGAGATAGAAACTTAAGTATTGAATGGGACAGAAACTTAAGTATTGAATGGGATAGAAACTTAAGTATTGAATGGGATAGAAACTTAAGTATTGAATGGGATAGAAACTTAAGTATTGAATGGGATAGAAACTTAAGTATTGAATGGGATAGAAACTTAAGTGTTGAATGGGATAGAAACTTAAGTGTTGAATGGGATAGAAACTTAAGTATTGAATGGGACAGAAACTTAAGTATTGAATGGGACAGAAACTTAAGTATTGAATGGGATAGAAACTTAAGTATTGAATGGGACAGAAACTTAAGTATTGAATGGGACAGAAACTTAAGTATTGATTGGGACAGATACTTAAGTATTGAATGGGACAGAAACTTAAGTGTTGAATGGGATAGAAACTTAAGTATTGAATGGGACAGAAACTTAAGTATTGAATGGGACAGAAACTTAAGTATTGAATGGGACAGAAACTTAAGTATTGAATGGACAGAAACTTAAGTATTGAATGGGATAGAAACTTAAGTGTTGAATGGGATAGAAACTTAAGTGAGTTTGGTCTAATGGAAATTTGTGTGTTTACATTTAGAACTATAATTTTAGGAAGTGTTTAGGGAGTATTAAGGATAAAGAACACAACCGGTTCCAGTGGCCATGTTGCTAGAGTGTTTGCTTCTGAATTGGGAGGTCCTGGGTTTGAACCCCTGCTGCTGCGTACAAGTCGCTAAACTTGGGACTGGTATAGTTTCTTTGCTTGGCACTTAGCATATATACAGGGTAGTTCCAGGACTGGTTGCCCCGGTATCAGGATAATGTGACTGGGTGTGGTATCATGCTGCATGTCTACAGCGCGATACTTCAGTTTGGCAGCACAAGTAGACATAGTCTCCAAACAACTAAAATACTGTTGGCGAGGTGTTAAATCCAATAAACAAATAAAGAGAACAGTGACACATGACAATATTTACCATTTATCAATAACTTAAAACTAACTGGAATGAAGGTGGTAATTATTCAAGTGTCTTACCTCTGTGTGGGACAGGTTATTAGCTTCCCTGTAGATAGATTCTCTATAGGGGAGGGAAACCTGAAACCTCGGAGAGAATGGCCATGGCCCTTATTGGTGACCAGGTTCACTCATGCATGCAGTTCCTTGACGTAGAAGCCAACTCTTGTTTTATTGTTCAGAAGTTTGAAATGTCTGACCACACAGGTATAGACTTTGACACCCCAGGAAGAAAATGTCTAGATGATATTGAAGGAATGTCTCTTCAAACCTCATTGAAAATAAAATTGATAGAAATGACAGTAATGAAGTGTATGATATTGCAGTATGACTGTCTAAATTCAGGAAATTATTGCATGTGTAATCAGATGGAAGAATGATTGGGCAATTAAATGCTAAAAGTCCTTAGAATAAGAGTTTTTTTTTTGCTTAACCTGATTTTGACATATTACAATGAATAGAACAATTATTGAAATTTAAACTTCATATTTTGAGCTGAAACTAAGAGTGTGTGTATTGCATTAATTTGGTGTGTCATTGTGTAATGGTAAATTATCATGGTCTTGCATAATATGTAAGAAAATTACTTTCATTCTTTGATTGTCCTACTTTTATTCTTTGATTGTCTTCTTTCATCCTCTTTAATCATTTACCTCATCAATATTCATGAACAAATTCATTATTTTATGAATAATAATTTACTGAACTTAAAATGATATATGAAATAAAGGATTTTTCTTTGCCACACAGAAGAAAACTGAGCTGCAATATTGTATGAGAAAACAAAGGAGACCCTGATCAGACAGCTCCTATACAATTTAAACAAAGATTGTTAGATATTTATACACAAAATTGGCACAGTGACTTGAATAATTCCAGTAGATGCTACCATTATAAACATTTTAAATCCGTTTTGAATACTGAGAGATATCTTTCGGTAGAGCTGCCTTTTAGATACAGAACAGCACTATCAAAATTTAGATGTTCTAATTACAAGTTAAAATTTGAAAGTGGCAGACATTTGAATATTCCTCAAAATGAGAAAGACTGTGATTTTTGTTTAAATAATCATGTCATAGTTATTGAATTTGAATATCATATTTTTTACCAATTTTTGTTTAATGGTATACTGAAGGTAAAAAAATATATGATTTTTATACATTGTTAAAAACAGAAAACTTAGAATATATTAAACACATTTCAATGTATGTTTGTCAGTTGATGAACATTTAATTTCTAATAATGTGACACAACTAATTAAATTCAAATTGTATTGTGGTCCTGTGGCCTTTAATTTTGTTATAAGGAATCTGAATTTGAGGTAAAGGTTTAACCCTTTCCCTCATATAGACTCAATTTGACACATTCAATAGGTATCACATTAAGCCTGATCTGCAGAAAACCACAGTTAAACCTTACCAAATTTAATTACAAAATCTTCATTTCCAGACCACTGAGGAGCAGCGAACAGCATAAAACCTGATCAGCCTGCGAGTTACTCGCAGGCTGATCTGGTTTTATGCTGTTCGCATAGGTCTTTTCATGGTGTCCTCTATGAGGTAAAGGTTTAAAGTATAAATAAAATATTTGGATTTTGGTCACAAGGTATGATCAAGTGATTACATCTGATTATTCTTCACTCAGTCGGAGCTCAAGGCCGATGGCTCCAGAGTGACCACAGGCTAATCTGGCTGGAGACATTTGGCCAGCTAGTATGATAGTATCTGCCTTCAATGGCTTGACTTTGTGATAGGATTACCACAACAAATATACAGTAGTGGCCAGTGTGGCTTGACCTTCATCCCTGGACCACTGGACATATAGGCCAAATATAACCTATTGTAACATGGGTTGCAAGGGGTACCACACTGGTCAACTTTCAGATCACTCTTACCATGTTAAGTTTTTTTGACTGTACCCTTAGTTGCTTATGGTGGTACTTGCTGATTGACTGAACAGTGAACAGTGCAGACCATGACTACATGAAAGGGCAGGCTGATCTTGGTCTGCATTGGTCGCATAGGAACAGCATTGTAAGATTTAAATTAAGCAGTTGTTAACAGTGTATGTATTGGGATGCAAGCAAATCAGTGTTGTTGTTGTTTTTTATATTATGAGATCTGCTGATGATTGCTGAAGATTTGAATTCTTATCAATACCATCATGGCCACCATCATCCTTATTATTATCATCATTATTATCAACTGCACCAGAGTGTGAAAAGCAGATATATTATTTAAAGGCATTTGAGCGGGTTTTTCTCTAGCGGACAGATTTATCTAAAATTTTGCACATAAGTACTTTAGACTATTACCAAAAGATATTTGAATTAAAAAAGGGGGTGACCATGCTCTAGAGATTTAACTAATGGTAAAACATCATTGCTAAGATTTGTTGAAAAAAATCAAAGCATTAAAAAATTGGAAAGATTGCTGTCTAAATACTTTAATAACATATCAAAAACAATATTTGCCGATTATGTTATCATAATTGCTAAATTATGTGTTTTATAAGTTACAGGTTAAAATACTGTCAAAAATGCATGGAAAATACACTGAGAGCAATAGCCATTGTGTCTGGACTAAAATACATACAAAATCTACCCAAAAGCTTTGAAATTTTATATACATTTTTATTAAAAAAAACAATAATCAATGGACAGATTTCCCTTAACTAATATAAAGGCTTGCTGAAAAAGTAAAAAAAGAAAATGTGTACCTCACCATGTTTGCATAAAAACCCAAAATTGTGACTTTTGAACACTCTGACAGCATTTGGTAAATATACTTTTGATCACGTTTTTAATACCTGAATTGGGGGTTTCATTTATCATTCTTCTAAAAATAATTGAGAAATTAAAAAAAAAAATTGCCAAAATTAGAATCAGTGGTAACCTGCTGAAACGTCCTTAACAAAAATAAACAGAATATGATATCTCAGTATATGGAGATCTTCTGACTTGTAATGATGCTGGCAGCTGGAAGGTTCTTCATGTGGAAAGAAACTGAGTACCTTAGAAGACACATTATGTCCACATCGGTGACCATATTTCCGCCACATACATTGCTGGATAGACCTAGGATCAATCCCAGGCAGCAGCAGTAGTAAAAAGTCTGTGTACTTTAACTCTTACACTATCTGGACACTAGTGGGCAATAACTTGTTTAAGTCAGTCCAACATTGTATGTGAAAGGGTATTTGGTTTCCTACATCAGCATATTTTAGTGCAAGACCCAAGCAAATCAATGTATTTATGACTCTGTTTATGATTGCCACTACAGCAGTAATAGTACTTAAAAGAAAGACCAAGATCAATAGATATTATTGCAATGAATAATACAATTACTGGGATCTGGGTAACTGTAATCTTCTTATAAAGAAGCAGAACAAATCAAGGGCTGTGTAACCCAGGACTTGTTTAAACAGACATGGGAGGGAATGTTAATGCTGGTAATCTGTTTACAGAGGATATTACTGGTGGGTTTCTGACCTGATCTTATTAGGCAGGGTTAAGACAGTCTGGCTGGAGCATGTCAAGCGAAAATCATTCAGTGTATAGGCAGACTTTATAATTAGGCTGATTTAATCAAGGTAGACAGGTGTGTTTATGCAGCACTTGATGCATGCTCTCAATATTGATTTGGTTACTTGCTGCTTACACCTTCTTCAAATCATCTTAATTGGAGCCCTTAGTTCAGAAGCTTCTCCAGGGTTCAAACCCAGCGGCCCATTTCACTAAACTTCGTACAAAAAATATCTTCGTAAGCAGTATTAAAATAGTATTTTTACTGTATATTTTTCTTTACAAAAAGTGTCGTGCTTGTATAATGCAATAAGTTGGGCCATATTTCTTTGTCTTTTATTGTGAAAATAAGACATTAGTAGACACTATGTAGAACAACAGACTTATGACTAAGATCAAATTTGTTAGTGCAAAGTTTAGTGAAACGAGCCCCAAGTGTTTAAAGTTCAGTTGTGTCATGGTCCAATGGTAGCAAACATGACTGTGAATCTAAAAAGCGGTCCAATCAAGGATCCTTTGAGAAGGTTTATTTTAAGTCGTATAAGCATTATCTGGCTGTAATTCTGGATTGCCATGCCAATCTTTTTAGAGTAATGTTTGCTGTTGCTGGTTAAAATTTAAAGTTGCTGAGTTGATGTAGAAAATATATATTTATTCTATTCTGATTTTCTAGCTGTATTTTTTTTTTTCATCCTGTCATTAAAGTATTCTATTCATCGTAAAATTGTGATCATGGTCTATCAGGTTATCGTAATTTTAAAGTAAATGCAAGCCTTTATAGACTTGGAGCAAAGGAGCCTGTAACTCCAAGACAGTGGATGCTTGCATCTGCACTGAAGCCTTTTCAAGCATTTGAAGGACCATGATTATAAATTTGATAATAGATGGTTTACCTTAAAGGTGTATCTGCATTTCCTTTCGAGTTTTACCATTATAACCTGTTTTGTCCTACTTTTTTTTTCCTTTTGCTGGCTTTTCGGATGGTATTATTTTCCTTTAATATAGGGGTCCTCTGTGGCCAAGTGGTCACTGATTACTCCTCAAACCTCTGGGTTCAAGTCCAGGACAGAATTCCATCCTGGCTTATTGTAGGTCAGTGGTTCTATCTTGAGTGTCTTCTGTGTCAGAAATAATATGAATAGGCCCCCTGGGGTCAGTTATCACCAGAACATCATACTGACCTACTGCTGCACTAGTGGTTAACTCAACTTAAGCAACAACAACAACCTTAACAAATGATGTACATCAGAAAAAATCAGTTCAAAAATATTTCACTAAATTAAAGAAAAAAAAAAAAAAAGCATGCCTACAAGAAAATGATAAAATCTTGAACTAGTCCAAAGCAGCAGCATGCCTGGCAGATGCTGGTGCCCAGTCTAATCTTCCCATGCATCATGCAGGGCCCCAGACATGTCTAACTGAGTTATCTCAGAAAACTGCATGTGATGTCATCATAATTGGATAAACATGAAATATGGCATGTCTACTTATGTTAACATGGCACAGCTAATTAGCAGACAGCTCGGTTTTAGTCTGATTCTGTGGATGTAAATGATGTAGTTAAGTCTTGTTTCAATCCTCAAGGGAAACTACTTTAGATATACTAAATAGGGATATAAAAGTTGTCTACCCTGCAAGAAGTAACCGTATTTTATAACTGTTTTTATGATTTGAAATTGATTGTACTTAATGTTGATAATTATCATGTACACAATTTTTGTGTAATGAGTTTTAAGGTGATGAACTAGTATTTTTGTTGTTATTTGGTTTTTATTTACATTATATACATTGTGCTGTGTGTACACATATTGTAACATTTATATTGTTATGTGATATGTATATTCTGTTATAATTGTTTTTGTAGGAATGGTTGTAATCAATAGCAGCACATTTACAGTTGTTTTTTATTTAGTAACTGTAACCCTTAAACTGCTGTGGGTAGTTGTGACTGCCTTTGTGACCAGTTCAGATCATGGTCAGTTAACAACTAATGGCTCAGTCCAAAACGAAAAAAGCACAAGTCCAATTATGAAATTAAGCATAGTAATGGTTACTTAAATATTTGTGTGAATAATGTGTATGAGTGTAATGTGTATTCATAATCATTTTCTAACTTGAAAAAAATCTTTGAAATTGACAGAGTCAGTTTTATATTTGCAGAACCTTTGTGGAGCAAGTATTCCGGCCATTCTCAGCCACCATTGTGGATGATGGTGTGTTCAAGCAGCTGCAGACGGAAACCAACAACTACAGGACTGACCTCACCAAAGCAGTAAATAAGTTAGTATTAAGTCTAAACTTCATGATACATTGGCCTCATAAAGGTACTGTAACAAACACGGCCCGGCCCCAGATGGAACCTGGTCGGCTGGCGTGATAGCCTAATGCTCTAACCACTGAGCCAAAGAGTCGGCTCCCTGACGCAGTTGTCAGAGTTTGTACTTGTACTCGTGACGACACATTGTCACAGTACATACACTGACAGAAAGTTCTAACCAATCACTTTTTAAATTATCTGTTTTGACTTTGACTTTTGAGGGTCGCTTTACATTATAATGGTAATTCGCATCCACTTTCACTGGAAGTTTGCGCATATTGTTCACCTTTCACATACCAGAAAATGAAATAAAATTTGATTCTTACAATTCCCAAGGTTTTTAGATATTTCATAAATTTAAAATGATCAGTTTGAACTTACCGTCAGTGTATATTATTAATAGTGTTGTATCATGTCACATTTTATATAAATAGTTTAATATCTTGTAATATGTTTGAGCCAGAGAGAAGTTTATTTTTTATCACATCAAGTGACAAATTCCACAAGTGGTTACACAGGTATCATTAGAGCATCTGCCTTGGAATCATGATTTTGATCCCCAGCCACGACAAACCAGTCATACCAAAATAGTACTGGTTAACTCACTTGTTTGGCACTCTGTATTATAAGGGTAGTTCCCACACTGGTTTGCTCGATGTCAGGATAATGTGACTAGGTGTGGTATCATGTCACATGTCTGCGGCGTGATACTAAAGTGTGGCAGCACTATATCTGTCTCAAGTAGAAATACAGTCTACCTGAGATGTTAAACCCAATTAACAAAAATTCTTTGGATACTGGTATACATTTGCCTACTATAAACAAACTCCACACAGCGGTTACCTCTCACTACATTTAGGCAAATCACAGAAACGGTCAAAATTGAAAAATGTTGAAAAATAAGTTCATCTTGAGTTTTTTTTTTGTTTTTTTTTTAGCTCATCTGAGCAAAGCTCAGGGTGAGCTTTTGTGATCCCGTGAGCGTCCGTCGTGCGGCGTCAACAATTTTTAGTGTTTACACTCTGTCACCTTTATTTCTTGAGCAATCATCTTCAAACTTTAAGACAATGTTTATGACCATAATGTCTCGATTGAGTTCGATTATGGCTGAGATCCGTCAATTAGGTCAGGAGTTATGCCCCTTTTAATATTCAAAAAATTCCATATTTCACGTTGTTTACACTCTAGCATCTGCATCTTTTGAGCAATCATCTTCAAACTTTATGGCAATGCTTATGACCATAATGTCTCGATTGAGTTCGATTATGGCTGAGATCCGTCAATTAGGTCAGGAGTTATGCCCCTTTTAATATTAAAAAATGCCATATTTCACGTTGTTTACACTCTAGCATCTGCATCTTTTGAGCAATCATCTTCAAACTTTATGGCAATGCTTATGGCCATAATGTCTCAATTAAGTTTGAATATGGCTGAGATCGGTCAATTAGGTCAGGAGTTAAGCCCCTTTTGATATAAAAAAATGCCAGATTTCACTTTGTTTACACTCTAGCATCTTCATCTTTTGAGCAATCATCTTCAAACTTTATGACAATGCTTATGACCATAATGTCTCGATTGAATTCGATTAAAGCTGAGATCTGTTGCTTAGGTCAGGAGTTATGCCCCTTTAAATATAAAAAAATGCCAGATTTCACTTTGATTACACTCTAGCATCTTCATTTTTTTAGCAATCTTTTTCAAACTTTAAGACAATGTTTATGCCCATAATTTCGCAATCGGGTTCAATTATAACTGATATTGACATGTTCATTTAGGAGTTATGCCCTTTTCACCATAAAAAAGCCAGATTTCACTTTTACACTCTAGCATCTTTATTTCTTGAGCAATCATCTTTCTCAGGTGAGCGATCAAGGGCCATCTTGTTTGTTTTTTCTTAGCTTTTGTAATCACCCTGCATCCGTCGTCAGCAATTGGCTTTAAACAACATCTCCTCTTTAACAGCTGGACAGAATTTGATAAAACTTGGCAGGGATGATCCTTGGGTGAACTTTCACAAAATTTGCTAAAATAAACATGATCCATGTAGAACTCTGGTTGTTCTGGCAACAGAAAGAAAAAAATTATGAAAACTTTAAAAATCATCTCCTTCAGAACTACTGGCCAGATTTCAAAACGTTTTGGTACAGGTGTTCCTTGGGTAACCCTCTACCATGATTGTTAAAATTGTTCTGACCCGTAAAAAACATGGCTGCCAGGGGCGGAGCTAATTTGCGTTATATGTATATAGTGAAATCTTTAAACAGACTTCTGCTCCAAAACCACTGGCTAGATTTTAAAATGTTTTGGCACAGATGTTCTATGGGTAACTCTCTAACAAGATTGCTCCCTTAGAACAGTGGTTCTCAGGTAAGCAATTTAGGGTCATCATGGACCTCTTGTTTTAAATATTTTACTGTTTTTAACAATTATTTACTTACAATGGATGAAATGTTGATAAAGCATTAGAAAAAAAAAGATCAGAAAATCGATTTGTTGTAAAATCTCAAATATCTGTTATAATGTGGTGGCAGAGGTATATTCTTGTACCTATCGAGGGAAATAACTGCACAGGAGATATCTTCAGTAATGGTTCTAGTTTAGTCTCCATTGTTCTCTAAAGCACCGATATAGGCATCTGTGTCTATAATTGTAGGGAGAAATACTGGAGTACCTATGTGTTATTTGATGGGCAATGCACCTCTCCAGTTTTAGCAGTGAAAATGTAAGCCCCTTTCCGATTCATGACTGGTTAACTGCTCACAAACAGTTTCACAAACAAACCAGTGTACTTTAGTGTAAACCATGTCAACTATTGACTGCCCTTTATCCCAGTATAACTGTGTAGAGCAACTGCCTGTAAGTCAGTTTGAATACATTTAACACTGGGAGAGTCCATTACTGTATTCTCTCACCAAAATGCTTTCCATGCATCCACCATATTTCTTTTCCCATTTTCCTAACACTTATTTTTCAGAGAACAGAGTATTAAAAATTTCAAGTGATTCTAGCATATGTTCATATTTATTTTCAGGAGACTCAGATGTCTGAATACAGGATTAAGTCGCCATGTCCAGAATAATGCCAAGTTGACGGAGAAGCAGCTCAAGGTACAATATTTTCACTTTTCACACATGAACTGGTATATGATTCTATGAACCTGAAACAGTGACTGAATTATTAGAGAATCATCCTCTATATAATTTGATCCCTGGCTGTATTACATAAGGGTAGTTTCAGAACTGGTCAGCCCCAATTACAAAAGGGTAGGTCTAGATCTTGTCAGCCTCATCACATAAGGATAGTTCTAGAACTGGTTGGCCCCCATTACATAAGGTTAGTTCCAGAACCAGTCAGTTCTTATCACATGAGGGTAGTTCCAGAACCAGTCAGTTTTAATCACATGAGGGTAGTTCCAGAACCAGTCAGTTCTTATCACATAAGGGTAGTTCCAGAACTGGTATTAAGCACCCATCACATATAGGTAGTAATGGAACATGTTGACCCATATCACATAAGGATAGTGCCAGAACTGGTTGGCCTCAATCACGTAAGCGTAGTTCAAGAACTGGTAATCTCTCATCAAGTGGAAGTGAAGCTCCAGGATATAAAAGGAAATTTGAGCCACCATTCTAGGATAATTTGGCTATGTAAGGTAGAACATTTTAGATTAAACTTCTCTCAAGTAATGCCCATTTTCTTTTCCTTTGTCAGGAATTATCTTTTACGTAATATAAAATTAATATTTTTTTCTCCCTTCTTTTTAAAAAGTATACTTGATGTTAGTAAAATTTCTCCTTCAATTTCCTCCTCCTTTGACTTACTTTACCTACACACTAGCATTGTTCTGAAATCTTTGTTTATAAAGCTCATTATAAAAAAACACACAAACAGATATAATATTCTACTTTTACTTTTATGGATTAAGTGTATATATCAATTTTCAATGAAAATGTATGAACAGGAATCTAAAAAAGATTATTTGCATTGATAAAAAAAATTTCTAAATTCCATCATATTAAGACGGTGATGGAGACAATGTAATATGGGTTAGTTATTATATCAAGAAATCTTAATATTGTCTCTAAGATAAAAAAAATATATAGGATCTGACATGAATTGTTATTTCATATCAAATTTTACTGAACGAGTTCATGAAAACTTTATTTAAGCGAGCCTTTGGCATGCTTAATAACATTTTCATGAACAAGTTGAGTAAAATTTGATATGCAATGACAATTCATGTCAGATTCTTTTTATCATAATTTATTATTATGACCTATACTCAGTAAATCGGGATTATAAAAACAAACAAAAAAACATTAATGAATAATAACAGTTGAACAAGTTTATTTCTCATACATTTTCAACATCATATGAATAATGCATCTTTTCCATCAAAGTTACCAGTAGCTGCATCAAACACATTTAAACTAGCTGTTAAAGTTAAACACAATGTGTATATATATAAAATACATGCCCATGATGTGGAGTGATGTAACTTGGCCTTTAAGTTTTTGTAACATGTTAAATATAAGAAAATATGTAATGGTTTTACGTAACCAGAAACAGCTATTTAAGCATAATGTCATGTGATAAAAAATTCTATTTGGTTACATTGTTTAAGTGCATTTCAAACATTTTGTCATAATGCAATTTCGATAATGAGTGACTTTCTTTGACTCAATACATTTTATTTCTCATTTTCAATAACTTCTTTGTACAGTGTCATAATTAACAGAACAACGAATAAGTTGCAGGCATGGACAGCAACAAATAAAAAAGAGTTCCTCACTGCACCAGTAATTTAAAATTGTTTTTGTTTCTGATATTCAGTTTTATCATGCCTACTCATAGAATTTTAGTAATTTGTCTGTTTGAGATAAACTTCATGCTGCCTGAATTTGGTATGACGTCATAGACAAGTGGCATGAAAGCACAGCAAGTGACAGTATCCTGAGTCAACTAGTTCTGGATCTAAACTTATATGCTGAGAGACAACCAGGGGCTTTATACCATGTTTTAAGAACATATGTATGTAAGAGCCAGGAATCAACTCCATATACTACTTGACCACCTTGACTTGTTTACCGGCCCTGATGGGCAAGTGGTTAGAGCGTCAGCCTTGGGAGCAGGAGGTTGTGAGTAAAATCCCTGGCTGCGACTAACTTAAGTCGTTAAAAATGGTACTGGTAAAGCTCCCTTGCTTGGTGCTCAGCAGGTAAGTGTAGTTCCAGAGCTGGTTGGCTCTGTGTCAGGATAATGTGACTGGGTGTGGTATCATGCCACATATCTATGGCAGCACTATATCTGTCTCAAGAAGACATCATCTCTAAATGACTGAAAAACTGTTGGGGAGATGATAAACCCAACAAGCAAGATAACAGACCTTGACTGGTTAGAAATTATACCATTCTGCTGCAAATATGGAAGCAGTGCAGGGCAAATGTCAAACAAGGTCTGACTGCAAGCCTGATCAGGGTCTAAACTGATATTTGTATATGTAAATATATTATGGAACTGCAGTAAGCTTTGAACACAGTCATGCTAACAGGGAAAAAACTGTGTACCCTTGTGAAAGCACCATAGAAAATGAATGGATTTCTGTGATCTAGATAATTACATGTATGTGATACCTGACTGGAATAAACAGCAAGCAGTCCTGGGATTTCCATAAGTGTGTCAAGTGGAGTCAAGTTGTTTTAGGACACATAGTGATATCAATCAACCCACCCTAGTATTAAGTAACATCTTGCAGGGTGATTATGATCTATTTTTGTTTGACTTTCTACACCCAGGTCAGTCAATTACCGGTATTTGTTAATTACTTGACAATCCTAGGGATTGGGAATGGTGCTTTATTACTCAGTACATACCGGTATCTTGATTACAAATATCTCTATCTCCCTTGTACTTGACACTCAGTACTAAAGAGAAGCTCCATGAATCATGATAGTGTGACTAGGAGTGGTATCTTGCCTACAATGTCAAATCACAGTGAGACATCTTTCATGTAGACAAAAATATTCTACCTTTGCTTATTCATACACTAGTCACATGTTTTCTGAAATACATAACATACATTAGTGAGAAAGTTAACCACTGTAATTTACACAACATATTATGCAAAGATCAGTAAAATAACACATCTCAATTTACCTTAAGATCGGTAAAATTACACAAGAAAATATGAAAATCCAGTATTTTACAGTTACTGCATATTTTACCTAATTAAGTTGACACAGTGAACATGTCAGTAAAATTACCCGGCCCATTTTACCTGAAGATCAGTAAAACTAAACAGCAATATGAATTCAATTTTTTTTAAGTTAACACAGCATATTATGCTTAGTTCCCAGTAAAGTTAACACAGCATATTATGCTTAGTTCCCAGTAAAGTTAACTTAGTTCCCAGTAAAATTACTCAGGATATTTTTATCTCTTAAAGATTGAACATTGTTTGCTCAGATAACATAAAATATTCACAACATATTATTTATTAAATAAAATTACCTGATATTTTTCTTTAATATTAATTTTAGTGTTTTTAATTAATTTTTCAGTAAACTTACAAAGCTTACTATGCCTAGATCACAATTCAATCAACATGTTTCACATAGATCACAGTATAATTGCTAAGATCAGTAAAATTTAATAGCATAGCATAAAAATTCAGTGTATTTTCCTAATTATACTGATGTAATAGCCTTAGTATTCAGAATTTCATGGTGTATGTCAGTAAAAATTACACAATATATTATACTCAGATTACAGTAAAATTTTCCACATATTCAGATTACAATAAAATTACACAACATATTTTACCTTGATGAGTAAAATTACAAAACATATCTTGTTTGGATTACAATTAAAATTACACAGCATATTTAACTGAGATCTGTAAAATTACACAGCATTTATTTGCATGGATCATTAAAATTACACAGCATCTTTAACTGAGATCAGTAAAATTACACAGCATTATTTGCATGGATCAGTAAAATTACACAGCATATTTAACTGAGATCAGTAAAATCAAACAGCATATTTGCAGATCAGAAAAAAATTACAAGCATTTTTGGAAAATTACACAGAATATTAGCTGAGATCAGTAAAATCAAACAGCATATTTTGCCAGAATCAGTAAACATTTTGTAAAGTACGATTGTGTTCGTTGTGCAGATGACAATACTACAAGCAGCCAACATGCTGGAGGCGTTCTACCCAGACCATGTGATCAAACTGCTGTCTGTGCCAGAGAAGAGGTTCTGGGAGCAGCAGACACTGGAGTTCCGGGACTGGACAGGTAGGATCTTTCTCTGTGAAAGCAGTGTGGCAATATTTAACACCCTAGTTCTAGTTTCTTCAACTTACTGTAAATACTGATTTATAGTGCACATCCATATATGGAATCCTTTCTTCATATTTTGAGGAGGCCGCCATTTTGTTTGTTTAGCTGCTGGTGTTTTGCGGGTGTGTGATTGCACTACAAGTGACAAACGTTCCACTGCCTCCACAGGTCAGATGTACTGCAACAATCATTATTCACATCTCTAGTATCCACATGCAATTGCATTGTTTGCATTGTTACCCTGATGTTTATTATAGCCAATAGTTTAGAGTGACACCTAATAGTTTGTTTGTCGCAAGTCTCCTTCCATTCGGTATTTGAAGTGAATCACAGACAATTCCCCTCCCGGACAATTCCCCTCCCATGATTTTTGACTAGGCAGACATTTCCCCTCCCATGATTTTTGACTAGGCAGACAATTCCCCTCCTACAGATATGACAAGGCGGACATTTACCCTCCCGCTGTTTTTACAAAGCAGACATTTCTCCTCCCATTTTGTTTTCCCTCCAAATTTGCATCCGATTCTCTTACCACTTACCATCAATGCAATATCAATATAACTTTGCTTTTGCTTGCTAATATTAAAAAAATAACCTCTAATGCCATAATGTTTTTTGAAGTTGTAACAGAAATAAACTACGTGATCAGCTATGTGTTATCTGCAGCAAAGTGACCGATTTAAGCGCCATAAAACTGTTAAAAATACAAAATGCTAAGTATAATTATTGATATATAATTATACAGGTAATGAATGAACTTTGACATTATGGTGCTATGTTTGTGTTGATATTAATAGTGCATTAATTCTACCAAATTAGTGAAAAGCACTGATTACGGCATTAATATTCGAAAGAAATAAATGTCCGAGAGACAACCATAAAATTTGAGGGAACAATTTAAATGGGAGTCATTAAAAAGAGGAAAATTAATTGGCCCCAGAATGAGCATAAGTATGTCGAACTCGAAAGGTAACGGGTAAATAAAGAAAATAAAACAATGGATTAACTTCCCAGAGCAAAAGTGGGTATTTTGTCTCAATGTCTGTTAGTCTTTAATTTGGGTCATCGTGTTTTAATGATTGAAATCCTCCGTTATAATATAACGGTAGTTAGTAGTACCTAATTAAAGATTCTACCCTGTATTGGGCGTATCTTTGTTTTTCACATAACCTGTTATGGACTTTAAAAGAGCTACTCTATTTGCTGAAAATAGTGGGACAAACAGTAGTAAGTAGTGCCTAATCAAAGATTTCTACTTAATTACACTACTTAACTGACAGTTAGCGTCCAAACAATATCTAATCATACGAAATGCAAACTACGACCGTTAATTACAAATATAGCCACAAATAAGATTTAACAAAAGGAATATTGTTCACACATTAGGTGTCCGCAGAGTGAGGGGGGAATTAGGTAGAAAAAAGGGAGGGTAAATGTCCGCC
>CM037778.1:44087594-44137594 GCA_021229015.1 Solen grandis | reverse complement strand
TGGGACCAAGAAAACCTGATTGATGGAGTTGACAGACTGCCCTTCACCCAATCAGATAAGATTGTTATTAATCCGGTTTCGATTGCTGTCACCGACTCATTGCTTTTTTTCCTATTCCTATGTCGCCACCAATTTACCACTCCATAATTGGTAGACAGATTTTACGTCCTGAGGATTAGCAACAAACGTATCAGCACTTTTTAAGTAGGACACGAACGTCACTGTAATCAAGTCATTCAATCCAACCAGAATAAAACCTGATAAGCCTACATGGAACTTGCACTCAAAACTTTAACCAAAGTTTCTCAGAAAAAAAAAAAATGCAAATTTAAATAAATTCAAATGAAATTTTATAATTCTTGTTGGAATAGTAGGTAATAGGATTGAGAAGACCTGTGTGCAGTTTCAATCTGATATGTGCAGTGATTACTATGATACAGCTTTGCACCAAAGTATTACGGCAATGCCAATACTTGTGTGAGCAGATTTTCGAAAAAGTCAAGCTAAAATCTCTGTATAACTTATCAGACTGAACTTGCCTTTGAATGTGATTTGACAATGACTGCATAAGATGTTACTGTGAAATCATTAACTTTCGATGGACACTCGTTTTCTTCGACTTCATGGTGGGTTTTATCCCAAATATTAATAAAAAAAAACAAACTTGTCTCTTATATAGACCTCACATTTTCTAGAACATAGATCCACAAATAAATGTACCCACAAAATTTCCTTAGATACATAATCAATGTAATTTAATGCCTACGAAAATTAATGATTTTATAGGATAATGCGTCCCTACCACAGGGATACTGAGTGCACAGATACATCATTTGATTCTAGAACTTCAACCCTTTGGCATTAATTGTCTGAAACACTAGAAATTCTGCAATTATACCTAAACAGAGTGTTTTGGTGGGACTCACAGTTTACACATACTTATGAATAAATACATACATCTGAAGTCTTTTTAAACATTTGAATGACCATGATTATTTTTTAATCATGAATGGATTACCTTAAATTGGTTTACAATACAAATACAAAATACAAATACAATTCCTTTATTCAGCAAATTAAGGCCTCCAGCCCATAATACATTTCATTATACATGTATAAATATCACAATGTAGAGAGTTGTGTTTTCTAATACCAGTCTTTTATAACATTTGAGCATAGATGGAATTATCTAAGTTAACATAAGAAATAATTATTATCATACTTTAGTAATCCCCTGAGTTTATTGCATTCAGTAAATGATATGATGTAACAAGATACATTATTGATAATTGAATCATCATTGCTACTTAATAAATGATAAAAATGGCAGAGTGTGTATCCTGAGGTGTACCATGTGTACAAAAAGTGTTCTCTGATATTTCCATATTTTTTACAATGAAAAAAGGCATGGAATTCACAGTCAGTGATAGGTACATTATTTGATGAACAATATTTACAAATTCTATGTTCTTCTGGTATATGTGTATATCTCCCAACTTCAATGATAAGTTTGTGATTTGAACATTGAAATTTGGCTAATGCTATTTTAAAATTTTCTTTTTATGCTTAAATAAACGTTCGGGATTCAACTGGGTTTTAAAATGTTTATAATGGTGACAACAACTTGATGTTATAATGTCTTCATGCCACTTCTGAGTGTAACCATCTTTAATCCGTTGCTTGAAATGATAAACAAATAAATTTTTATCACCGACATCCTGTGAAATCCATACATAACCAAATCCATACTTAAATAAAACATTTTTTATTTTAGTGGCCCAGCAAGATCTGTCAACATCATCGAGAGACTTTAACATCAGATAACAATAATGGGGAAATCTGTGCCGTGGCATCTGGATTAAGGTGCACCAATATCTTATGCAATTTGTTAAATATTTGGTATAGAGTGGGAGTCGTCCAATTCACCTAATGCGATGCAGTTGTTAGTATTCTTATTAACATTTAAATATCGTTTACAAAAAGTTGAATGGACAAATTCTATAACATCATAATATTCATAACCCCATATTTGAGACCCATAACATAAAATAGGGGATATCATTGAATCAAATATTTTAAACAATTCTTGAGGTCTAAAGTAACCAAAAGGTCACTGGAACTTCTATATTGAGTAAATGGCCTTTTGTGCCTGCATTAATAATTTATTTACAGCTTGATTCCAGGATAAATTTGGTGTAATGACATGCACAGTACATATCTTACAATCAATATATTTTTAACATTTGAATGACCATGATTATAAATTAATGAAGGATGAATTACCTTAAATTGGTTTACACAGTACATATCTTACAATCACTCTATTAAAGGTTTAAATGTTTAACCCTTTCATATCTCAGTGACAACATTGAGAGTGGGGGGGCTCACTTCCCCCTCTTGTTGTTGTCAAGTAGGTTTGAAATTGAAACATGGACAGGATTTATTACATGTTCAGAGAGCCTGCCAAACCATACTTGGAGAAGATAATCACTGCCACACGTCTTCCAGTAATCTCCATTTCAATTTAACAGTCTTAATAAAGCCATCAGCACATATTGATTGCTTCTCGCAATGAAAAGTTTCATTTCCTTTAGTGAGAAGGGAAGCATCGTTAGATGGAGGACTGTAGCTGTATATCAGGGCCTGTCATCTCACTGAGCTGTCTTTCTACCACTATTGCACAACTATTGCTTTCATCAACTGATCCTCTAATTGACAATTAGTATGCAGACCTGCTTGCAGTTAACAGTTTGCACTTGCTACTATTGCTACGTAATTTGATTTCGTATTTTATTTTATCCATACTGTAATAAAATTTAGCATATTTCCCTCAGAGTATTTCCCGTATTGTTGTTCATTTTTAGTTGTCCCACATTTTTTTTTTCTTTATGCTTTTTGTTATCTGAGGAGTGACAAACAGAGCTGCCACATTTCTACATCTCTCTTCTTTAACTATAGAAAATCCAACCAAAACCTAACCACTTATGGTATGTCTCTAGCAAGAAGGCTATATCTGTTTGGTTCTGTCCCATCAACAGTATCCCAATGGTAGATATTTCCTTGGTGTGGAATTGCATGGTGAACACTCTGACAATAAAGCTAGTGGAAATTTCATTTGTGATAGGTAGGTGGTTTTGCCCGGGCAAATCGGAGTATTCTGGGCCTTCCTCCAACTATAATCTATACTGGGTGTCACTGTAAAACTCAAATATCGCAACAAAGGTAAACCACAAAATAATTACAACAATATATCTTAAGAATTTTAACAGTTTCATTGTATGACTCCCCCTTTTATGCCCATCGCACAGCTCAATTTGCAATGGCAGCCACCTTTTGACAGCACCCCTCTGCCCCCCAAAAAACGTTATCATATTTATTTTCATGTTTCATCAAAAAAATCACACATACACCTGACTCACTATCACATACATCTTTTTTTATTTTTGCTCTCCATAAAGGTAAAATGTAATTTACTTTCTATCAATAGGAAATTGCATCTTTCATACAAAAGGTTACCTAACATTAAAATGTCACAACTATAAAGTTTACCTGGCCTTTTGCAAATGTTTATCAGATTGCTGAAACAATAACTGAAAAAAAAAAAAACATACACAAAATGAATTAGTATGTGCTTTTTTTCCTTGGATAGGATATCTGGCAATTGGTCCACAGAATTATAGCAACAATAATGGTTATGCTAGACTGGTATGATGCCTGACTTTCAAATTCAAGGTTCCTTCCTTATCTTCTCAAAATCTCCTTATGTTCTTCCAAATATATTCTATATAAACAAAATACAACAAAATTTTACAGAGTATTTTATCTCAGTAGCTAAACAAATATTATGATAATAAAATATCAAAGCAAGGCCATGAGCTAGGTTGAGTTATTGCTATCAAACAACATTATTGTGATAAACAAACTGCACTTAATTTATCCTTGCCATTTTTTTAAACAACATAGATATGTCTACTTATCAGAAAGACTTGAAGTTCTCCTACATAAATTATTTTAATACATCAAAAAGCTAAATGGATATGTAGAGGTTCAAAACATCTCAAACAGCACAAAGTAAATAAATATGTAATAATGAAGTGGCTCTCTCTGACTTAAGTATGAGAAAATATATTCACACGAAATATGAAACAAACATAACCCTGTCGCCTCGATTATTTGGCTCTGATTCACACTGCCAGACAAAGTCAGGGGGTTGGGACGAGAAAATTAAGAAGGTAGTAACCCCTGTGACAGGCAATATGATCTTTTTCCTTATATAGCTGTTTACCCAATTGCAGTTTTGCAATATTAATCATGCTTAATTATCACTATTATAAGATCTCAAAAATTATAATAATATTTATCAGAGAAAATCTGATAGACAACTAAGGTTAAAGTATTCAAATTGATAAATAAAAAATAAAACCTTCCATTGTTTAATGTATTTAGCCGATAGCCACAGTGGAAGCAACCATTTTTCTTTCTTAGGGAAAGGTAGTGTGTAGATATGGTGCCAGGCAGTCTGAGAGATACCTGTGACTTGATTTCAACGGACCTCTGTTGTATGCTATCAAGATGACCCTCAGACTACATAATATGCACACAACAGGATGGCCCTACCTATAATTACCTTAAATCTCAAGTAATTATTATATGTTTTTCTTCTTCATAATTTTGTCTAGCATACCTTTGAAGATCAAAACAAATGACAATTCATCACAAGTGATCATCCCTGCTGCAGTGAAGTAATTTATATGGAAAATACAAATCTGTCTGACAATTAATGAGCAATGAAAAAAGATAAAATGCCTACTGTCTATTTAAATGACAAATTATCTATCAAACTATTATCATATCTTTTTGTTGTAACTTGAAACATTAAACAACCTGCCATGCACACAAATAAATCATGATGTCATGAAAATGTGCTAAATCCATTAAAAACTTTGGATGTGTGTACATATAATGTGTGATGATATTGTGAGTATAATGTATGTATCCATGATATTGTGAGTATTATGTATGTGTGCATGATATTGTGAGAATATATATGTGCACATGATATTATGAGTATAATTATGTATGTGTGCATGACATTATAAGTATAATGTATGTGTGCATGATATGATTATATGTATGTATGCATGATATTGTGAGTATAATGTATGTGTGCATGATATTATGAGTATTATGTGTGCATGATATTGTGAGTATATGTATATGTACATGATATTGTGAGTATATGTATGTGTGCATGATATTGTGAGTATAATTAAATATGTGTACATGATATTGTGAGTATTTATGTATTTGTACATGATATTGTGAGTATAATTATGTATGTGTGCAATGTTGTGAGTAATATTATTCATTGTACATAAAAATTTTGTGGGGATCCCCAGTGAAACCAAACTTCATCCTTAACAGCTTGCATTGTTGCTGCCTACATTTTTTAATATAGCGCCCCTGAATGAATGAATGAATGAATGAATGAATGAATGAATGAATGAATGAATGAATGAATGAATGAATTTAAAAGGTTATTTTAACCACAGGAGATAATGAAGTGTCCTGATGCAGGTTAAAACTGCCAGCCTCTGGGGCTCTATAAAAAATACCACTTGAAAATATTGTTGGATCAGCTACACTGAATTGTAAATATTTGGTAGTTGAAAAGGTGGAAAGATAAATGGGTTGATAAATGCATATCATGTTAATAGCTGAATAACATAGGTAGACCTTCTGGGTATCTATTTCTCCCACAAAAGATCACATGAAGGACAAAGTAATGGAAAAATAAAGCTGTCCCTGAAGGTAATTCACAACTCAACTCCACTCTTTTTCACTGATTGTATTAGGGTGCCTAGCTAGCAATATGGAATTGTCACACAAACACTTAAATGCAAGTCATACGGTGACTGTGTCTATATAAGACATATATAGTCCTACTTCACTGTGATATTATACTGTATGCTGTAGACAAGTGGCATGATATTACAGCATTGACACTGAGCCATCCTGTCCTGGAACTATCCTTGAGCTCAAAGCAAGACAGGATATAACCAATGTCATCTTAACTTTGAAGGGGCCAGGGTTGGAATCCACAACCTCCAAGTTATGGGGTGGATGCTCAGACCACTCAGCCATGACAACCTCTGAGTAACATACATACATGTATATAAGAACAAGTAACTGGTGTTGCACGCAACACACTAGTCCCCCTTCCGGTGAAGTGCATAGTCCCGTCTGGTGTAAACACCAGTAGGGGACTAATAATTATGACAGGGAATAGAAGCTGTGAGTCAAGACAAATATCTTATCTTTCCTTCCACAATGGCTGCCATTCAGATCACTGATTGGCGGGAACTTGTTTTCTTTTCTAAATATTCATCCCTCCACTAAGTTGTTCTGCATGTTGTTCTACAGGCCATGTTGGGTGGCATAAACTAATTATGTGTAAATTATAAATACGATTATAAGCATCTGTTTTCATCCGCTTCACACGACATGAAAGGAGATTTATACTGGTGTTCATAATCTTATTCTATATTGTTTGAAAACACGGATTACATACAGCATGCACATTTCTCATGGAAATGCAGAGAAAATCATTTCTGTAATTTCATGGTTTATGAAATATTACAAACATTTAAATTTTCTTTTGAAGCTTTGCATCGTTTTGTAATATGACAATTTAATTTTACAACTTCATGGTTTACAAAAGCAGTATTAGGTTTTTATTTGATTAAATCCATTTCTTGTGTATTTCTTATAATTAAACTTCAACAAATCTGAGACTTCAGCACAATACTACAGTTATTTGTAATTTGAATAAACCAATATCAAGGTGTTGACCCTTTCTCTTGTATAATCCCTTCACATCATTTAGTAATATAGTTTTGACGCCTTTAATCAGGACACACCCAGAGCAGGGTCTCATCAATTAGCCAATATTATATTGCAGCTCAGATTTTACTGTCTGCACAGCAAGAAAATTCCATTTTAAAGTTCAGTAAATTATTATTCATCAAGTCATGAAGATGTAAATGAATTTTCATGACGTAATCAGGGTTAAAAATAAACAGTGCAAATGAAAATAGTTCAGTTTAAGCTTATTCATTATAGCATCTATTGGGAAAAGAGTTCTTTACAACTAATCCCTCTTGACAGTTCCTGAGTTGAACCAGTACTTGGCATCTACATTGCAGATCCTTTATTGTTTGTTTATCATTATTTTACAACCTGTTGACAGTATTTCAGTTACTTGGAGACAATGTCTACTTGAGACAGATTTAGTGCTGCCTTGCTGTGGTACATCACACTGCAGACTTAAGTATGTTGCAGCTGCAGGGGATCAAATCCACAACTTCCTGCTCCTGAGGCAGATGCTCAAACTAGTCGGCCATTGGGACAGATTCCAACCTTTGTGAAGTGGGAGTATAATCAATATACAAAACAATTAGAGCATACAGTTAGCAATAAACATCGTTCCCAATGTTCATCAAAACACATGTATTTAATTCCTGTACAAACAAGATATTTTTATGAGACCTGAGTGAGAAGAGGGGAAAAAAAGAGAGAGATAAGAGAAATGAAAGGAGAAAAGACCTAAAGTTTAAGCAACCCTTGTTCCATGGCAAAATTTAGGATTCCCTAGAATGTCATTACATCAGGATGTTTAAGCTTACTAATGGAAGCTTGTTGCGTATACCACTTTGCTTTCTGGATCCAAATAATGTTGAAATGTTGCTCTTAAGTGCTGATAGCAAAATTGTTACAAAGATTCAGGGAAAAAAAAGAAATGTAAAGCAAACTAATGGAAACATCAAGACTTGTTCATGGAATATTACAAACATAAACTTTTTCATTATCAGAAACAATGTAATTTTCTCTGACATGCAAACACATCCTTATAGCTTATTTGTTTACTTGTAAAAATTTAATTTCCCTCCAGGAGATTTCGGTCGATATTAGACAATATGGCTACATCACTTTTTAAGATCTATCACCAAGCACACGGACAGTACCTCCAACTGTTTTCATGGTTAAGTGACTGCTGTATTCCCTGCCGTGGGGGATCCAAACATCACGAGAACTGAACATTTCCTCTTGAACCTATTCTCAATGTGGTGCACTCACAGTATTAGTGTTAAACCTCAATTGTCTGCTACAGGACAGATTCATGTTACAATACCAATCATGCAAATAATGTCTTCAGGCAAGATATATTGCTCTGAAAATGGCCTTACTGACTAATTCCTACGCTCTGGTAATGGAATAGTTACATCCATCATAAAATTTAACCTATTTCATGTTATATATCTATTAAAGTTTTTGAAGATTTTAAAGCTGAATACATTGATAGACACATTTGTCTGATATGCTAATTTGTAATATTATGTTATGGTAAGTGAGAGTGCTCGGCATTCTTATAATATTTAATATATAACTCCAGACCATTTTCACAAAAAATAATGTTAAAATTTTAAAGGTTTCCAAACGACTTTGGAAGCTTAAAAATGATACTAAGTGACAATCATTGTTATTTTGTTGTCTCTTTTTTTCCCCAATTATCATATCAAAAAGTTCTGAAACATTTCATGAAATATTTCATGCTTAATCTTTATGATGATAAAACTGTCCTCAACTCAGTCTATACAACATCACAATAATCATGATGCACTATAAAGTCTTTCTATTTGCCATCTGAAGTCTAAAACATTAAGAGAGATGCTGAACATATACACAGATGGCTTTTAGACTGGAACTCACAGTTCAGCTGATAAGAGAAGCATTGCATGTCTGGTTCTGCACTTGTCATGCACAGAATACCACTTCCTGTCAAACAGTTCGGACCAGTCTGGCAGCCATGTGACATGTCTGATTCCCAGCACAGTTTATTCTCTTATTGTCATCAAGTGAAAACCAGTCTATCTCTCATGTGACACAAACTGACTCTATGGTTACTGGTCCATTAAGGCTTTCTTCTACTGAATAACATTGACATTTAGCTTATTCAAGGGACATTTTGAGAACAGCTCACTTACTGGTCCAGCTCTTTTATTCATTTATCCTGCAAGAGATCTATTAACCCTTTCCCTCATATATACTCATTTTGACGCCCTCAAAAGGTATCACATAAAGCCTGATCTGCAGAAAACCACAGTTAAACCTTACCAAATTTAATTACAAAATCCTCATTTCCAGACCACTGAGGAGCAGCGAACAGCATAAAACCTGATCAGCCTGCGAGTTACTCGCAGGCTGATCTGGTTTTTTGCTGTTCGCATAGGTCTTTTCATGGTGTCCTCTATGAGGGAAAGGGTTAAATATCCAAAAAAGAAAGTGTTTTGACAGATTGGTACAGCAGATCCACCACCTTATAAATGTTTGAGTCCTTGACTGGAGAATTCGAAAATACAGAAGTTATCATTTTCCAACAATATTTTCGAGTCAAGCCTCTTTGAATTAGTATGTGCCTCAAGGAGCTCAGGCTTGGCCACACAGTGCTGATACATGTGTACACAGTATGTGCTTAACCTGCACCAATATGTCTCCTCTCTGGACTTAGAGCAGCTTTACGAGAAAATCCAGACTGATTTGATAGAGCTGTAATTCACGATGACTCCATGCCTACATCGTAAGGATTAATTATCCTATAATATTTGAGGAGTGGGTACATTCAAACAGGATGAGATTAAATAATGCAGGAGGCTGGAGCTTATTATTACCTTGTTCAAGGTAATTAATTTAATAGCAGTTCAACAGGCCAAGATATTACAGTGTCGAGGTGCAGCATGTGGTAGTCAAAATTTAATGGCCATTTATATAAAAATATATTTCCAGCAAAAAACAGGTATGCCTTTTAATAACTGACAATTTCTGAGATTTTCCAGCCCCTACAGGCCAATTACAGACCTTTATGGCCTTTTTTTTACACATAAATAAAACTGATGCACCAAAATAAGAATTAAAAGATAATGGAAAGACATTTAACATGAGACTCAAATATTCTTTAATTACAGAGTGAAGAAAATGGCAATACAATTTATTGATGTTTACATTTACTTAAAACCCACATTAAAATTCATTGCAGTAATTAAAACATTTCAACTCTAAGTCTTTGGTGGTTGCCGTGGTGACGTTTATTGGTAGCAGACACCAATAGATTCTCCACCACAACTTCCACCATTCTCCCATCATATCCCAATCCTCCAAACTGTGGTAATTTGGTTACATCTGACAATACCATCTAAGCATAGGCACCTTTAAAAACGAAAAAAAAAGAGAAGATAAACCCTATCTTCCAGGGTTGACTCATAAATGACATGACCCACTAAAACCTTGATAACATAACATGGCATCCACATTACACATGGACTAATTTGGACCACAACAACCCATTACATTATTTTCCACTTTTGCCCTTTTTAAAAGACATTTACTGTGTTGAAAACAAACAAACTTTTAAGAGGGGCTTTCATAAGGGGTGCTTACAAGACGTCTCCAAGGGCCATGGTTTCTGGGTAAACTGAAAGTACAGGGACCTAGTTTAGTTGATTGTGTATAAATCTCTCAAGGAAATCCAGTTCTTTATTTGTACAAACATTACCACCTATTAGCAGATCTGTGGTAGTTTTGTCATTTATCGACAGGTAAATCAGGCACTCTACATAGTTACCTAGGTGCAATACCTACCCGAAGATGTGTGCTCCTTCAATTAATCTTACAATGCTGTGAACACTTGTGACTGTCTTTGAGACTGGTGCAGACCAAGATCAGCTTGCACATCCATCTAATCTGATCATGGTCTCCAACATTTGCTATTCAATTATTTGATCAAGATATACTAGAGAAATAAAAACAAAACAAACCTTACCTAAAGAAAGGTTTTCTTAACTCAAAACTCAAATTTGACCTAGCCACATTTTTTTTTGTAGGGACAAGCTTACATAAGGCAAAAATTCTTCTTTTTTAAGTCAATAAATAAAACCTCAATTTGAAATGTTTCATGAAACAGTAGTCTGAAACCTTTCCCAAGCATATTTCTGTTATGTGCCGTTGTTATTATGTATATTTCATCCATAGCCAGAGTGTGCTGTAAACATTCTGCTTAAAAAATGCCAGCTTTTGAATACATAACAGCATGCAATTAAAACACTGCTGAGAATAAACACTGACACAATTGCAGTAAGCACGCTTGAAAAACTATCCATTTACATGTAATTTGGTTATTCTTTCTGTAACTTGTGGAAATTGTTTCTCTAATAGATCTGCTAGTATATCAAAAATCAAGTTCAATACAAGGAAATCTCCCTCAGGGAAATATGCAATTATTTCAGAACCTTTTAGAGGAAGATAGTAAATAAAACTATTAGTATATCAAGACTCAAACAACAAAAGTATGATATTTTTACATGCACCCTGAAGTTAAGAACGTCATTATCACTGTGATATCAAACCAGTGATATTACAGAATCAATTTGCAATTCCATTTCAAGGTATAGCATGTTATGCATTAGACAGAACATTAATGTACTGTGAATGTTTTCAATCAATATGCGAATCTACTTCTATTACTATCTGAAAACAAGTGATAAATCTAATATCATAAAGTGGAGTCAGAGGCAAGAAACAGTAGAATGCAAGGCTGGATGTGTGCCTTTCTAGACATTGCACCATCAAGACTTGCAGGAAATTGGTCTGACTTCCTGTGTACCCACAATGCAACACTCCTGACCTCTAGGAGTGCAGGTGATTCAGTACAGTAACTGTTATCCTCTCTAATAGGCTCTAAACACTACTGGCACCAACCAGTGTCTAACACAGAACGACATTTCTAAAAGCACTCACAGCTAATATGGATCAAATTGTCTACAAGTGGAAACTAAAATCCAACAATGGCTAAATAATTTTTTCTCCCAGTCTTCTGAGTCGAGACATGAATTCTCCAGGTATATTTCCTGTAAGCCATAGCAACACATCATTCCCGGCTTAGAGGGGCCATACGCTTACCCTACAGCCAATTTACCACACAATTAAGTTTCAACTTCAAATGAACCATTTTATTGTAAACACAATATTCTGGTCCATAACAATTGTGAGGCAGGAACTACCAGAGACGAAGAAATTGCCATGTAATTAAGATCCGAGACACAATGGTGTGCTGTAAGTTTTTCGGTTTATATTTTCTGTTTTTTTATGATGGGTGCAACAAGAGGCCACTGAAGACTACAGGCACAGCAGCACCATATAGAACGTCAACATTATGTCAGGTATGTGACAAAAGGCATTATGGGAAAGAAATAGAAGTCCTGAGGCGCCTCATTCCACTATGGAATTGGAATCTAATAACATAGGCGTTGGTGTAATTTAATTATTGTGCTATCAGTTTATTGCTAATGTTCTTTGCAAAGCAGATAGCAGAAAAAATAGCTGAGGACTCTTTTTTTTCTGCTACTTTATTGCTGCATATGAGTAGTTATATAATTAGGTGGTTAATTCATTGCAAATGTATAGAGTTTCATACTTATTGTTTTTACTCAGGCTGTTCTCTGAAATAGATTTGAATTAAAAGTTTCAAAATGATTATCAAACACCATGACTTATATGGAAAAAAGGTTATTTTGCTTTCTGCCTATATAAAGATTTTTGTATGAAATGAATTATTCAGATAAGTTTGACCTACCAATTAGCTATTCAAATACGAGTTTAAGATTTTAATTAATTGGACCAGCATCTTAAACATTGCCCTGCATTACACTAGAAATCATGATGTCTTGATTTGAATATTACAGCATGGATGAGATTTATTTTAATGATATGGAACATCAAAAACAGCTTATAATATTGCGTTTTCATGCCCAAAATGTGCAAAGATAAAATGCCCCAAAAACTTGTTATTCCATGAAAACTGGTTAGTAGAACATACATTTAATGCTTACTTTTAACATAATTCTTGTTGATGAAACCTTTTCAACACTTGAATGTGAGACTTACAAGACAAGTTTTGACCAAATCCTATAGTGCTTAATACAGATTGGAGAATCCTCTCCTTCAGATATTCCTGTTTGCAACGATAAATAAAAACACTTGTGAGTCAAGACATATCAGAATTACAACACCATAAATTCACAGCTCAGCTTGTAAATTGACAGTTCCTATATTACAGCGAATAAGTAATACGATCTTTGATCTAAACATCATTTGACACCAGTGCACCCTTACCACCGCCTGGCAGTCGAAAGAAATTAATGTAAGAACTATGAGTGAGGTGGAGGTGTATAAATAGACCTAGAGCAAGAGTCGGCATTTATCATCTACTTTCCTTAGCACTTCAAACAATTCCTGGGGACTTGACTTCTCCCATAGTAAAAACATAACACTGACTCACATAGCAGGATTCTGTAAATGGGAAGGCCTAACAGTGGTTTTGACAAATTTGTGTTCTCCTGGGAGCTCCATCTCCATTACTGGACAAATAGGTTTGTTATAGGTATGATAGGCCTGAAGATATCCGCCCAATATTCTTAGCAAATCATGAAGAAGCAGAGTTCAGCAGTGTATTTTGTCATGTCCTTTTCAATTAGTGGCGAGAAATGGCGGTTTGGACATTTGCGATATATAATCCCATGATGCCATTATTCGTGGTGACCGTCTTGTCAGGATTCATGTGTCCTGATATTTGATATGATGGACTTTTTTTTCTCCATTTTTCCCAGCTTAGAGAGTATCAGAGTCTGTGGATTTGTGCAATATATAACAATTACAATCATGTATGAAAATTGCCAAAACAGCATTAAACTTCCTTAAGACTTTATGACATAGGGAAGATGTTATTAAAAAGAAGAAACCTGCAGGAACTAAGGAGTTAATATATATATATACATTATGAAGGTTCCATTATTGAGTTTTAATTTTCACTTTAATTTATCAGCCTGTCTGCTTGTTATGTTTAAATGCAATTATTTAAAAAAAAAAAAAAAACTGATAGAAAGAAATTAGAGATTATGTAATCCACATATGGCATTTCTTTTCAATTCTTGTAATAATTTAAAACAGGGTCACCCTTTGGAGAGTCTTAGAGCCTGTATCACAAAACAATTATATATTAATTTTGTAATTATGGCTTTTGAATTGAAAATGATATCCAATTAGTTCAGACATTACAACATGAATTTACCTATCAGGTACAATTTTTATCTAATGAAATAATTATTTGAGACACGATATTACAATGTCCTAATAAAACCTCTACATAATTAGAAAATTATAACAATTTTGGTAAATTACTCTAAGTTCAAACAGTTAAACAAAAAAATTATATACTGATTATGATTATTAAACTTTTCAAGGCACAATCAAGAGTATTCACATATCCTTGTGAATATCTGGGAAAATGGAATACCAGTGGGAAACTAGGATTGACTCAGTCAGAAAAGGCCCTACATAAAGCTGCTAGAAGGGAGCGGGTGGATAGCATAGCATATATATTAGCAAAATAATATAGCAGGGTTTCTTAATGTTTTTGCAGTAACATTTCAACTTTGTACTGTAGTGAGTTATATCCTGTTGCAGCATTGGCTATTTTAGACAAGAGCTGTCAGAAGACAGCACGCTCGACTATTCAAAATGCTTGTTGGTAAATCAAATGAAATCTTTTTCAATTCTTGCCCTTCATATACCCTGTAATAATAGTCAAAAATGATATATCTATAATACCCCTAAATGGGTTTATGAAGTCTAAAATCAATCCCATGGCTAGTTACTGAGACATAAGCATAATAACACTTTAACCAAGCAAAACTTTAACCAAGTATCCAAGTTAGTAAAGGGACATACTTTGTATAAAATTCAGTCCAAGAGTTATCCTACTTGGTTTTCTGATGCCCCTGAACACACTCCTAAACTTTCTAGTCAATACCATAATCAATTTCTGAGATATAACCTGGATAGAAGCACGTAAAACTTTAACCAGAAAGTCTAAGTCAAAAAGTGGCCCTAATCTGCATTATATTCAGTCAAAAACTGCCACTGCCACTAATGCATGATACCATTTAATATATTCAAGAAGTTTCAAATCAAACCCATGCCTGGTTACTGAAATATAAGCATGAAATTCCCTGCATGCTTTAACCAAAATTTCTAAGTTAAAAAGGGGCTATAATTTGTAATATATTCCATCAAGTGTTATCTTCCTTGATAGTATGATACCCCTAAGCATACTTAAGATTTTTCAAATCAATCCCATGCCTAGACTCTGAGATATAAGCATGAAAGTACCTTGCATTCAAAACTTTAACCAAAATTCTAAGTTAAAAAAGGGGGCATAATTTGTAAATATTCCATCAAGAGTTATCTACTATGGTTGTCTGATGCCCCTAAACATATTCATAAACTTTCAAGCCAATACCATGAATGGTTATTGAGATAGCTGGATAGTAGCTTGCATGTTAAACTTGAACCAAATTTTCTATTGCATGCAAAACTTTAACCAATATTTCTGAGTTAAAAATGGGCCATAATTTATATCAAATACAGTCAAGAGTTATCTACCTTGGTTGTCTGAAGAAGCCCTGAACATATTCATAAACTTTCAAGTCAATACCATAAATGGTTATTGAGATATAAGGTTGATAGAAACTTGCATGCAAAACTTTAACCAAAAGCTGCAACACCAACCCCGACGCTGATGCAAGGGCGACTACAATAGCTCTCATATTCTTCGAATAGTCAAGCTAATAAAAATGTGGGAAATATTAAATAGGCAATTTTGGCTATTTCAAGGGCCAGAACTCTCAAATGCCTTGGACAATTTTGCTATTTACTGAACTTGACCTGGATTCCATGTCTTCATACATTTTCAGCAAGTTTACTGAAAATCTGATGAAAAAATGATTTGCCTTGAGAGTGGACAAAGCTAAATGTCTAATTTTGAATAACTCAAGGGCCATAACTCTGAAGTGCATTAAGAGATATGGCTGCATGGTTATCAAACTTGGCTAAGATTTTATATCTTCATACATATTTAGCATGTTTAGTGAAGATCTGAAAAAAAAAAAGAAAAAAAAAAGAGGGCCAAGATGGTCATGTGTCGCTCACCTGAGTAAGATTGCTGTGTTAGGCATGATAATAAAAAATGTGGCATCTAAAGTGTTTTTCTAACATTTGACTAAGTGACCAAGATTTTGATCCTTTTTGAATTTGCAGTCATCATTCTTATCAAGTTTAATGAAGACTGGTACAAAAATGTAGGCCCCTAGAGTGTTCACAAGATTTTTCTAAAATTTGACCTAGTGACCTATTTTTTGACCCCATTTGACCCAATTTCGAATTCATCAAAGATATCACGTAAACAAACGTCCTGACCAAATCTAATGAAGATTGGGCTCAAACTGTGGCCTCTAGAGTGTTCACAAGGTTTTTCTAAGATTTGACCTGGTGACCTAGTTTTTGACCTCATGTGACCCATTTTCGAACTCATCCGAGACATAATGTAGACAAACATCCTGACCAAGTTTCATGAAGATTGGGCCAAAAATGTGGCCTCTAGAGTGTTCACAAGCAATTGTTGATAAAGGACGCTGGACGACGCACGACAGACAAAAAGCTGCACAAGTGCTCAGCTGAGCTAAAATTGTTTGATTTAATTAGAGAGCGGATCATTCTAAGCAAGTTTGGTGAGGATACGATGAAAAATTCTTGAGTAAGAGAGCGGACATAAAAAAACAAGAGGGCCATGATGGCCCTGAATCGCTCACCTGAATATAAATGAGCAACATATGTTGGATTTTTCATATGGACCTACTTTTTGACCCCACATGACCCAACTTTGAACTTGTCCAAGATTTTATCAAAACAAACATTTCATACAAGTTTCTTGAAGATATGGCCAAAAATGTTGTCTCTAGAGTGTTAACAAGGTTTTTCTAAGATTTGACCTTGACCTATTTTTTGACCCCACATGACCCGAAATCGAACTTGTCCAAGATTTTATGGAAACAAACAATCTGACCAAGTTTCATGAAGATTGGGCCAAAAATTGGCCTCTTTTAAAAGGTTTTTTAAGATTTGACCTCATGACCTACTTTTTGACCCCACATGACCCAATTTTGAACTTGTCCAAGATCTTATAGAGACAAACATTTTGACTATGTTGCATGAAGATTGGGCCAAAAATGTGGCCTCTAGAATGTTAACAAGGTTTTTCTAAGATTTGACCTCGTGACCTACTTTTTGACCCCACATGACCCAATTTCGAACATGTCCAAGATTTTATAGAGATAAACATTCTGACCAAGTTTCATGAAGATTGGCCTAAAAATATGGCCTCTAAAGTGTTAACAAGCCAAATTGTTGACGACGCACGATGGACAACGGAGGACGACGGACAAAGGGCGATCACAAAAAAAAAAATAAAAATGATGGACTGACGGACGGGGATTACTATAGGGCACCAACACCAATGTGTTGTGCCCTAATAATTACATTTCCTGAAATGAAGATTCTCTTTGTAAGAGATACATAAGGTATCAAATAAATATATACAGAGAGTTTCCTGACATTGAGCATTGTAGCCTGGTATCTATTCCCTAACATCACACTATATCTGTTGTCATGAATATTCTATAGAGTAATCACCCATCTCAACCCCCAGGGACATGGTCAATGGTAGCCTCTCACTTAATCACATGTAATATTCTTTAAAGCTGGACACAGCAAGAGTTGCTGGGTACTCACTTGTTGTAATCACTCCCTCCCCACTCTTTCTCTCTCAGTTTTTGTTTCCATACTAATACTTTAATGACAACATAAAATAAATATTAAAGGAAACCCCCCCAAAAAACTCACATACTTAATGACTTGGGGAAGTGGTTGACAAATAGTTTTGCACTTGATTAAGATGTCCTCAACACCCGGCAAAGTTTATGCAGCTAGATCACATCCATGTGTTTGAAGTGTGCCTACCTGCCAGCCTATTGTGATATACACCGATCCACAATCAATGTAATGCATCATGGTTTAATGAGAATTCAGTCTCCATGCTGCTAGGATTGTATCACTTGTTTAACACGTTTTGGCCTTTGAAGTGGTACAACCTTGCGTCTAAATGGCGATTCTTTCAAATTAACGTAATTCCTACAAAGGATTAGCTAAATTACGTCAACAGACTAAACATGATGCTGTGCCACAGAAACAGGCTCATCAAAAAAGTATGGCCATTAAAATGTAACACATTACTGAACATCTCAAATGATAGCTTTACTTTGATCTCACTTTCCACCTGATATACTCTCCAAAAATTACACACAATCTTACACAATTATAAATCATAAATGACAGGGTGTCAGCAAAGTGTTTTATACAACATAAAACTTCTTGTATCAAATATTTATTTTCTATTTAAAAGAAAGCATTCTTTATTTTTTGTTTTGTAGTATACAATTTTCTATTTCTTTTGGAATGAAGTTCAGGCATAAAAAACTCACATCAAATATGAAACTGCTCTTTCAAGTATTCATAATAAAAACTTAAAGATGAGAAAACATGATCCGGTGAATAACTGATGGGAATTTAAGTGTAAAATTTCTTTAGTCCTGGCAGCCATGTTCACCTGAGACATGTGAAGAATTTAATTTGTACATTCAAAGGTGTTCATCATCTCCTAGAATAGAGAAAAGCATTTGACATAGCCTTAAATAGTAATTATCTTCTTCAGCAGATATGAAACTATGAAAATAATCATATCAATATAGAATCATCAATATCTTCTATTTCTTATCTCCAAGTGTGCATCAATTGTAACTTTTCATTTGCACTCAACTGACAACACACCATTCATTAATGTCAATCAGTGTAACTAGGGAACCTTTCACACTAATCAGGTTTTCCAGTGTTTCCCCTTAATCAGCAGTGTATAGCTAAAAAAGGAACCAATCTGAACCTCTTCAGCCTACACACAGGCTGATCTTGTTTTATTTTTGTTGCTCAGGTGTCTCAAGCGGTACCTCATGAAGGTCATGAGGATGTTTGCCGAGGGAACTTCCAGAAAATACACGTGCAGACGACAATTTGATTGTGGTAACCATGGTAACATCACCACAGTGTGACTGATGAACAAACAAAATCACGGTGGTGAGAAAGAATGAAAAAAAAAACCACCTCTATTTCACAAAATACAAAATAATTAAGATTAATAATGTGCCTGAACTGTTTGCTAAACAAAAAAAAAGTGTCATCAATTTTCTGTTATTCCTCTCAAAATAACCGGCATAGAGGTGATCGAGTTATTCACAGCATATAAAGCGAAATATCTGATAGCAATGTCTGGTAGCATTCATCATAATTACACTTGGAAATAGATATGGTAATTGTCCAAATAATCTATCCCTGAACAAAAGCATAAACCAGAACATTAACACCCAAGTATCAGCAGTTTTTGATACTTCAGAAACCAATGCCTTTTACCTCCAAATATTCATGTACAAATTTCCGAGTTGATGAATATTTATTTACTGGACTTTATATGGTACATGAAATAATGGATATTTCTTTGCCATGCAGAATATGTAGAATCTAGGCTATGATATTACATGAGTAAAAAGAAGAGACTCTGATTAGATCTTGGAAGGATCAGAGATGTCTGATCTGTGTCTGCTCTCATTGGCAATGTGTCAAAACAAGTCCACATGAAGTGTTCTTTCTCATGAAGTCAATGGAAAACTGTTCAAACTTCAAAAAGGTGATGCCATCAGGGACATCCAGATTTGAACCTTGTACAGTTGAAAATATTAAACTGCAGTTAGCCTAATTACCTCATAAACCCTTTGAAGTGAACATGGCCCTTGAGCTATTTTCTGAAGTGAAGTGACATATATTGCAATGTGGGTGACCCATTTATACTTTCAAAAAGTAACACATCAAAGACATGGCATCTCTGTCCCATCATGCATCACCCTCCTTAACCCTCTCCCTCATATAGACTCATTTTGACACACTCAATAGGTACCACATAAAGTCTGATCTGCAGAAAACCACAGTTAAACCTTACCAAATTTAATTACAAAATCTTCATATCCAGACCACTGAGGAGCAGCGAACAGCATAAAACCTGATCAGCCTGCGAGTTACTCGCAGGCTGATCTGGTTTTATGCTGTTCGCATAGGTCTTTACATGGTGTCCTCTATGAGGGAAAGGGTTAAAGATAGATATGCCTTTTGCAAGTGACATCTCACAAGTTCTGCATTTCTCCAAAGCTTCTTTCCTGAAATAGCATTAGAGTTTGATGGCTTAAGATAGTTAATTGATGCTATAACCCTTCCCTTCCCTCTCACCATAAAAACTGGTGAGCGTGAAAGAATTTGTATTACAGTGTGTGTTAATAACACTTAACAAATTGGTTGCCAGTGATAAATGTATTCCAATTTCAAAGGTGGAATTCTTGGAGAGATCTAGTACATAAAAAGGAACCTGGTTCTGACAATTGGCCCTTAGGATAACAATGAAATTAAATATAATGTATCTGATTGCTTTAAATACTGACTGCTACTTCTGACAGCCTAGCAATTCATATGTGTAACAGATTTAATTGATCTGCAATACTTCTCTTGTCCTCTCTGTTTAACCAGGATTCTTTTTTCATTGCTAAACCTTGTGAAGTTCTAAGTAATGGACCACATTTACATCATTTTATGACCTATCTCTACGAATGTTGCTGTGAATTGTAGGTGTTTTAATACAGTTAAGGGATCATTACTTGATTAAACAACATGGAATCTTTCACCATTCTGACAGAACAACAACAAAGTGGCAGAAATGAGAGGATGCAGACAAAGGCTCATTGAAACGATGTAAGCAATTACAGTCAGGGGTCGGGGATTAGACGATCTCGAAGGCATCAATTCCAAAGTTTATCTCATAAGCTGCTTTTCCCCTGCTGCTTTCGGAATGCCGGTTCCCTGTGAAGTGAACTGGCAGAGGCAGAGCTCTGTTTTCTGGCAAGATTTTTTTGCAAGATTTCTCTGAATTTAGGCACTGATTTCCAGCTTCTTACTCAGCATCATCCTTTGTATTCTGTATTTCATTATCCCTAATTTTGTTGCTTACTGAGCCTCCATCCCAGTATTCCTCTTATGTACCATGATCAAGGTCACAAACATCTTCCTCCCCTACCTACATTTGGTAGATGCTACAGGAGTAATCACTTCTTAGATTTAACCCTTTCCCTCATATAGACTCATTTTGACGCACTCAAAAGGTACCACATAAAGCCTGATCTGCAGAAAACCACAGTTATACCTTCCAAATTTAATTACAAAATCCTCATTTCCAGACCACTGAGGAGCAGCGAACAGCATAAAACCTGATTAGCCTGCGAGTTACTCGCAGGCTGATCTGGTTTTATGCTGTTCGCATAGGTCTTTTCATGGTTTCCTCTATGAGGGAAAGGGTTAATATGTTTTTAGTTTTATTCAAAATAGGATAATATAGGGCTTAGTGACTTTCAAATAATTCCAAAGAAGATGAGCAATTAATTCTGACAATCACAAAAAATAACAAGAGCTGTTTGTAAGAAAACATGCTCAACTATTTGAGTGCTTGTCAATGACAATAAATTAAAGGCAAAATGAGAATCTCTGTATTATCAAAATATACTCAAGAGCAATAACATGTGCTCAAAGCAATATCTCAAAGAGTTCAGAGAAAAAGTGAGTTAGTACAAAAATATTAATCAAGTCAGAAAAGGGGAATAATTGTGTCAAAATCCAAGAGTTATGTACTCTTGCCATTACAAGAAGGGGTGATGGTACAAACAGGTATTCAAAGTTTCAAAGCAATACCTCAAACAGTTCAGTGAAAAAATGAGGTGGTGTGAAAACCTTACCCGAGATTTAATTAATGACAGCCTGACCCCCAACAAAGGCATGCAATTTCATGTGTGAATCATGAGGATATCAATGGAAAGAAATTGTAGATAATAGTAATGTTAAGCAAAAGTTTTAACATATTTTCTAATGTCCAAAAGGAACCATAAATATGAAAAAATATTTGGAAGAGTTACTGTTTCTTTTACTACTTGAATTTGAGGGATATCCATCGAGTAAAAGTGGAAGATAATGGCAATGTTAAACAAGTTCAACATGGGCCATAAATATGAAAAAAAAAAAAAATGTCAGTGTCATAAGATAACATATGGGAATGAGGGACATCCATTAAGTAATACTGGATAAGGCAATATAAACTAATTACATATTTTTTCTTCGTCAAAGGCATAAATATAAAAAATTGAAGTTACTGTTATTCTAAGTTGGTCTATGATGAAAAGATGTGTGAAGTTTGAGAGACATCCAATGAGTAAAACTAGAAATAATAACAATGTTAAACAAAAGTTTAACTTTTTTTCTAAGTCCAAAATGGGCCATAAAAATTCAAAAATATTTGGGAAAGTTACTGTTCCTGATTCTACTGGTTGGTCTGATGATGATAAACACATGTATAAAGTTTGGGGGACAACCATTGCGTAATAGTGGAGATAATGGCACTGTTAAACAAAACCTTATCATTTCTTGGTACATGGACGCCAATATGACTCCAATAGCTCATCCTATTCTTCGAATAGTTGAGCTAAAAACTTACTTTCTGATTAGGGATAATAATTGCTTTACTCAAGAAATTAATAACATACAATTATGCTCAACAGAAAACTCCCATCTCATAACTCTAAACATTGTTTTCATATTTATAGCTTTAATACATTGTAAGTCCCACACATGAATAGAATTAAAAATACATTATTTGATTCTAAAATATTTGATCTCAATATGACTCTAAGTGTAGAAACCTGAAAAATCGTACAAAAGCCATTTAAATTCTAAATCAAAGCAGTCAAGTAAGGAATTACATAAATAGTTCTATTTCAAATCTTGAATTTCAGCTGGACACAGGTCAAATGATGTCAAAACCTTTGCATGTTTTCCTGCAACTCTAAATACTTTTAAGTTTGCTGAACTCACTCCTTGAGTGCTTTGATTGGTTTCATAATGGTCAGGAGTGAGGGTCATGACCCTGATTTCATTCATAAGTTGCATACCTAATGTGGTGATGGCCTTACTTCTGAAGTTGTGCAGAGTGATACAATACAGGTAAACTGTCTGCTGTAAATATGCAAATTAGCAATGTCTGTTGATTTCCCGCTACATAGCTCTGTTGCTAGTTTAAAAACTCACCTATAAATATAAAGATTCCATATGCACAACTAGAGTATACCAGTCTCAATGGGCAAATGGTTAAAGGATAAAGGTGGTGGTGTGTGATACACCAAAGTTGTTGAAACATTGGTTCTGGTCCCATGTTCTCCAAATAGAAGTGGTACTTAAGTAGGATTTTCATACTCAGACTCAAACTGTGTCAATTAGTGTTAAAAGGGTCTCAAATCTGAGACTGAGCTTTAACTTAAGCATTTTTGTGAACATGGGGCCAGGTATATCTTTCTTGATTGGTGATAAGCATAAATAGGTAATTCCAGGACTGGTTGGCCTGGTGCAAGGATATTATATGATTGAATATGGTATCATACCACATGTCTATGGCAAGATATTACAGTAAGGCAACATTTTGTATGTGTCTCATGTAGACAGAACCCAAATTGTCAGTGAGACATAAAACCCAAACCCAAATTAACAAATAGGGTTTAACCCTTTCCTTCATAGAGGAAACCATGAAAAGACCTATGCGAACAACATAAAACTAGATCAGCCTGGGAGTACCTCGCAGGCTGATCAGGTTTTATGCTGTTCACTGCTCCTCAGTGGTCTGGAAATGAGGATTTTGTAATTAAATTTGGTAAGGTTTAACTGTGGTTTTCTGCAGATCAGGCTTTATGTGGTACCTATTGAGTGCGTCAAAATGAGTCTATATGAGGGAAAGGGTTAAGAAACCAATAGCCCTTAAAAGGGCCATACCTCCAAAATAAGGGCCATAATTTCACCAAAAAAGTAAACAAAGCTGTAAGCACATGATACTCCATATTAAATGCATTTTTCAAAGTAAAATTAATTTTAAATTGATGTAAAAGATTTAAGATATCAACTTTGAATAATATAATGGTGGATAGATTGCAGAGGGCAAACACCTTTATTTCTCCCTAATGATAGACAAAAAAAGAACTAAAACAAATGACATAATTCAATTTCTGTTTCAAATATATTCTCACCTGATCTTGGGAGACAGTGTGTCATTACATTTTACATTCTACTTAAGTTTTTGTTTCAATTTTATTATTTGCAGTTTAAAATAAATACATAGTCTCAATACTGCAGTATTTAGTATCACAATTTAATCATATGTTTTAAACATCATGTAACAGTTCTTGGGAGTGTAGAGTAAATGATGTATGATAAACTGTTTTACGGAAGTAACTATGTGATAATATTTACCACAAATTACAGAAATGCTGGTTTTATCTACTTTCAATTTCAAAACAGAAAAGCCCACTAATTTGCCTAAGCGTTTCTACAACTGGGTAATTAAGCAGTCAGTAATGGAAACATTATATATCTTCTAGCAATGAGCTGATAGAAATACAAGAAGAGGGATTTTAATATATAGCAAGATCTGTCCATAAGACAGTACTGTGCTTGATTATTCTGTTGTTAATTATTAGTTTAACTTTTAAGTTGTATCACTGTATCACTGATATGGTTTTTGGTCAAATTGGAATAATGTAGTGCTTTTGATTTTTCGTGATTTTTGATAAAGCCCTGTTGGAGAAAATTCATGTAAGAGTTGTTTATGTGTTTGGCAAATTAAGTTGTACAAAAAACTAAAACCAACAATTCTAAGTTCAAAAAGGGCCATAATTTTCAATAAATTTGGTCAAGAGTTATGTAAATTGTTTGTTTGATGTCCCAGACAATATTAGTTAAGATCAACAAGTAAAGCTGGTTACTAAGATGTATGCGTCAAAGTAAAAAATTTAACAAATACCAGAATTTCTAAGTTCAAAAAGGGCCATAATTTTCAATACATTCTATCAAGAGTAATCTAACCTGATAGTCTGATGCTCCTGAACAGTTTTATGAAGTTTCATGACAATTCCATAGCTTATGCTGAGACATAAGCATGAAAGTATGTGTCATGCAAAAATCTGACCAAAATTCATAAAAAGGCCATAATTTGTATTATGTATTGGTATTATAATTTGTCAAAAGCATCCTCACATCATAAATCAATAAAGTCAATACCATGAAATGTTACTGAGATATAAGCTGGATAGTGGCTTGTGTGCAAATTTCTTTTGCATTTGTAAAACTTAAATCGAAAGGTCTATTCATTCAGAATGTGGCCATATGGTAATTATTGCAGATAAATTTGACTAAAATTGCTCTTCTAGTGTGACAGGAGTTATGATCACAAGGTTCTGCTATCAGACGGACAGACAGACCGATGAAGGATGGGTGGATAGATGACTGGCTGTACATTATAATACCACCACACTTGAAGAAGATGTCTTATTACAATGCTTTGCCAATGGAGTAACATTGGTTATGTTTCCATCATCATAAAACAATAGAATATTGACTGACTTTTTTTCAAGGGAGCTTAATTTTGGCAAACCAAGGAGGAAGTACCAGCAATATTCATCACAAAAATGTCTGTTGTTCAAAACTGCCAAATGAAGACTCCGCAATAAGATGTACAAAGTAGATAACAGAGAACCAGCATGAACACCAAAGTCTGCAGATTCTTCCAGAGTAGTCTTGTGAGACCTACTGTCTAATGTAACAAACAACAGGCTCAAAGAAAATTTTTTTTTTTTTGTTGTCCCCATAGAGCCAATAGGTGGTCTGGCTGGACTTGAAGAATACAGGCCATGTTGTCATCCCATATTAGGATGGCAGTAATGGTTAGCATAGCAGATACTGTAGAATACATTATGCTGCTGCAGCAACTCACCCATTACTTCCCCAGTGTCAGATATACAGGAAGTTAAACTTTATACAGACTTCATTAGAAAAAAAATTAGAATTCAGATAGTGATTTTTTTTTCTAACAATTGTATTTCGGGTATTATTTGGTTTGTTAGCTTGCATTCACAGTTCACCAACATTCATTTCAGTTAATTGGGTCTTCATGAGACAGAAACAGTGCTGCCTATCTGTAATATTCAGTTCCAGTGGCTGTGGGGTTACAGCATCCTCCCTGGAATCTGGAACTTGTGGGTTCCATTCCAGTATGCGACATTCCAAAGTTGTATATATTGTGACTGGTATAGCTTCCTTGCTTGGCGCTCAGTTTCAGGACTGGTTGGCCTGGTGTCTAGATAATGTGTCTGAGTGTGATATCATGAGGCCATACTGGTATCTTGAGGGTATCATACCACATGATATATAGTGTAACAGCGCTATATCTGTCAAGTATACATAGTCTCCAAATGAGTGAAATACTGTTGGCTGTTAAACCCAACAAACAGCGATATAACACTGAAGACAAGAAGCATAATTAAAAAATCAGCCACATCCAGACAACAGGAAAACCCATTTGGAAATTACCTTTATGAAAGACAAGAACTGCCATACACATGTAAATATCTGAATATCAATCACGGTAAATCTAATTTGCATCATTAGAAATGTTGATTTAATAGAATAGCTAAGATTCTAAGTCAGTTCCCTGTATTCTGTTCATTTTTAATGTAATTGGAAATTTCAAACTTACCAACAAGGACCAAATGACTAAAAGCAACTCCAGTAAGAATTCAATTACCAAACCTAATGAATATCCCTTTGGGAATGTTCCAAAAATGAAATTAATAGAATATTCCTAATCAGCTAAAATTTTGTAATTTATTATATGCTTGCTGGGTGAGAAGTAATTACAAACGGAATATAAACAGCCTGTAGCTGTAATATATGCAATTGCTTTCTTTTAGATAAGTTTTCCATTGGCCTAATGACTTCGTTTCTGTGTAAGCAGTACCGCAGTATCTTGCTCCTTGATATATTGTTCCATCTTGTTTGTTTATTAGGTTTAACGTCCCACAAACAGTATTTCAGTCATTTGGAAATTACGTCTGCTTGAGACAGACACACTGCAGTATCACACCATGGACATGAAGCATGATACTGCACCGAGTCACATTATTCTGACACTGGGCCAACCAGCCCTGGAACTACCCTTATATGCAGAGCACCAAGCAATACAAGTTTTTTACAACTTTGGTATGTTGCAACCTCTCTATTCTGGGGCAGAGCTCTAACCACACATCCACTAGAAGGCCAGGGTCATAGGTCAAATCCTTGACAACCAGTCATAATGGTAGCCCCCTGCTTAGGATTTAACTTGAATACAGGATAGCTCTTGGACAGGTATCATGTCTAATGTACTTCATCTGTCTCAAGTAAACATAGCTTTCAAATGGCTTAAATAATACTGGTACATGTATTACAAAATCATAGTTCCAGAGTCTTTGTATTAAACGGTTAAGTAATTATGGACCAAAACTGGTGTTGGAACTGAACCATTATATCTATATAATAATTATACAAAACCTAATCCTTACCCATAAGTTTTTCTGCTTCTACACATCATATAAGTCTTCATCTAACATACCCTCTGTTTGCAAGTCCTCATACTATTACAAGGCCAAGGCACTCACTTCACAGTTTGAAAATTGGAATATTGATGCACAGAAATTATTTAAGGTATTGTAAGATTATATTTATGTGGAGGATAGTGCTTGCACCACTGCAATTTCAAATTCATATGGTGGAATTGCTGGAGTTACTGTTAGAACATATTTATAGGGAGGAGAGATCATATTTACATGGAGGCGATTGCTTGAATCACAGTGTAAGATCATATTTATATGAAGAGATTGCTTGATTCACTGTATATGGAGGAGATTGTTTGAATCACAGTGTAAGATCATATTTATATGAAGGAATCACTTTAAGATCATTTTGCATGGAGGAGATTGCTTGTGTCATTGTAAGATCATATTTATATGGAGGAATTTGAATCACAGTGTAAGATCATATTTATATGAAGGAATCTTTAAGATCATTTTATGGAGGAGATTGTTGTGTCATTGTAAGATCATATTTATATGGAGGAATTGCTTGAGTCATTGTAAGATTATATTTATGAGACATTGTTGAGTCATTGTAAGATCATATTTTATGGATGGAGATTGCTGTCATTGTAAGATCATTGTATAGAATAGCTTAGTATTAATATCAATTATATGAGAGATTGCTTGTGTCATTGTAAGATCATATTTATATGGAGGAGATTGCTTGTGTCATTGTAAGATCATATTTATATGAAGATGAGATTGCTTGTGTCATTGTAAGATCATATTTATATGAAGATGATTGCTTGTGTCATTGTAAGATCATATTTATATGGAGGAGATTGCTTGAGTCATTGTAAGATCATATTTATATGGAGGAGATTGCTTGTGTCATTGTAAGATCATATTTATAAAGATGAGATTGCTTGTGTCATTGTAAGATCATATTTATATGGAGGAGATTGCTTGTGTCATTGTAAGATCATATTTATATGAAGACAATTGCTTGTGTTATTGTAAGATCATATTTGTATGGATGAGATTGCTTGTGTTATTATAAGATCATATTTATAAAGATGAGATTGCTTGTGTCATTGTAAGATCATATTTATATGAAGGAGATTGCTTGAGTCATTGTAAGATTATATTTATATGAAGACAATTGCTTGTGTTATTGTAAGATCATATTTATAAAGAGAAGATTGATTGAGTCATTGTAAGATCATATTTGTATGGAGGAGATTGCTTGTGTCATTGTAAGATCATATTTGTATGGATGAGATTGCTTGTGTCATTGTAAGATCATATTTATATGAAGGAGATTGCTTGAGTCATTGTAAGATTATATTTATATGAAGACAATTGATTGAGTCATTGTAAGATCATATTTGTATGGAGGAGACTGCTTGTGTCATTGTAAGATCATATTTGTATGGAGGAGACTGCTTGTGTCATTGTAAGATCATATTTATATGAAGGAGATTGCTTGAGTCATTGTAAGATCATATTTATATGAAGGAGATTGCTTGAGTCATTGTAAGATTATATTTATATGAAGACAATTGATTGAGTCATTGTAAGATCATATTTGTATGGAGGAGATTGCTTGTGTCATTGTAAGATCATATTTGTATGAAGGAGATTGCTTGTGTCATTGTAAGATCATATTTGTATGAAGGAGATTGCTTGTGTCATTGTAAGATCATATTTATATGGAGGAGATTGCTTGAGTCATTGTAAGATCATATTTATATGAAGGAGATTGCTTGTGTCATTGTAAGATCATATTTATATGGAGGACATTGCTTGAGTCATTGTAAGATCATATTTATATGGAGGAGATTGCTTGAGTCATTGTAAGATCATATTTATATGGAGGAGATTGCTTGTGTTATTGTAAGATCATATTTATAAAGAGAAGATTGATTGAGTCATTGTAAGATCATATTTGTATGGAGGAGACTGCTTGTGTCATTATAAGATCATATTTATATGGAAAATTTGATTATTCTTGTATTCTGCTATATATCTTTTATATCCTGTGTAAAGTTTTATCAAACAGTAATTGCTTCTATTTTTTTTTCCTGACATTTATTAAAAAATTACTTCACTTATTACAACACTTAGTTTAAATAACAGTTTTCTCACTTTTGTCTAGGATAATGATTGACTGATGCTAATTCACATCTTTACAGTGTAAAAAAAAAAATTGTACTTTCTCATTTACTAATACTTCTCTGTGATCCAAAAGCATCAGAACAAATACTTACCAGTCACAGTGCATAACCATATCGGTGGGCTCTTTGCACATATCTCTGCATTCACAATGGTCATTCTCTGCCATTAACACAAACACATGATAGACAGATGGCAGAAAAAAGATCAATGGTTGGTGGTACATCACTAAACTGTTTGTCCGAGTTTCAGAGTGCAGTCGCTGATATTGAAAAGTTTACACGCATATACATAGTAAATATATTCTTATATTCTGTGCACTACTTAATATTGAGCAAATCACCTGTTAAAAGTGACAATTGATCCCTTTTTTTTGCCATCTGTCCATCGCATGTTTGTGTTTTTGTCAGAGAATGACCGATGCGAACAAAGAGAGCCTGCCGATATAGCGATTTCCACAGAGAGCCCGCTGATATGGTTATGCACCATGAAAGAGAAAGAATGAACCCAGCACAATTAACTCTTAACAGTTTACAATGTCAACTTAGAGCATAAACAATTACGTTACCTAGACAATCAAGAGATCTACTAATGGACAGTGAATGATGTTGCCATCTAATTACATTTAAATGTCAATGGGGATCAAATGTCTTTCATGTCAAAATAAATTTCTACAAAGAACTTTTACATTATGTTTAATTAATAGAGATAATTTTTACTTTTCTATGTGGACTCTAAATCAGTATTTAATTACAATTAGTGCCTTAACCTTTTTTCAGAAGCAGATTGTACAAGAGCACCGCAGGCAGACTGTTTTTGTCTCAAGTAGGAAACAAATAAATGAAAGGGGAAATGAACATGACCTAGTATGATTTATGACCCTTGATTAGGAAGTAATCCATGTTGTACTGTCTGTTGTTTTTTTGTTGTTGTTTAATGTCCAACCAACAGTATTTCAGTAATTTGGAGACAATGTCTACTTGAGACAAATATAGTGCTGCAGACATGTGGCATGATACCACACCCAGTCACATTATCCTGACACAGGGCCAACCAGTCCTACAACTACCCTTATATGCTGAGCGCCAAGCAAGGAAGCTATAACAGTACCATTTTTTACAACTTTGGTATGTTGCAACCGGGGATTGAACCCACGACTTCCCGCTCCTGAGGCAGACGCCCTAACAATCGGCCACGGGGGATGGTCTTTGTGATAATGAACTATGAAGTTTGATGACAGTAGTTTGTGGCCAAGGTCAAAGTTTTTCATGACAAATACACCGCCAATGATGACACTGGAGAACTGACAATACCTTAATTTTCTTTCTTAGCTTATAATAAAATTATATAATGTAAATCAGAAATTTAAGGTAATGTGAAAACTATCTGTCTATAATATGAAGTATTGTCTAGTAAAATATATTGCTTTAGGTGAACAGAACAACAACTGTAGTATTAATTTTCAGTTGTAAATTGCTTTAAATATGCAAAATTTATATAACAAAATTTTGTATTAAATTCTCTGACTTTAGATGGATTCTGACAAAACTCTTTTTGTAGTCTTTCATCTCAGCAGCAAGATGCAAGTAATAATTAAAACAAATTGTCCTTAAAGAACAAAAAAGGAACTTCAAGAAAGGAAAAGGCGGGAAAGAAAGAAAGTACTTCAATTCTAGTTTGAAATTTCACATATTCACCATGTGTGAGGAGAGAAACTCATGGAAATTGGCTGCTACTATAAATAACACAAAGGCTGAGCAAGAAAATAACAATAGAAAATTAGGTTTCAATTGAATTCTAAAGTAACACTTCCAGACGAAACCCACTCTAACAAAGATTGACTAATTCCATTACCTATCAATCATAGCTTTTCAATTACATAACAGTTGATAAATCACTTCCCAATTCTGTTGAATTACCAAACATTGTATTAATAATCTAAGAAAGAAACATTCCATCAGGGCATTACTTAATTTGAATCTCTCTTCTCTCCTGATATCATTTTGTTTTTATCAATTGGTTATGTCCTAATAACTACAAGGTAGGGATACAAGGCTATAACAGATTTTTTTACAACTCCATAAATGTTCAGTTTCTACATACACCAATTACATTCATATTTGTTTTCCCACTTCCAGAAGATGCAGTTGACAGGTTTTAAGTAACAAGTTGAAGAATGCATACTTGTGTGTTTTACAAACAGACTAGCATTACTGTATCCACATATCTCTCCTCAGATTTATCTATCACTTCTGTAAAAACAATGTAATTAGCGTGCATTTACAAAAACAGCCAGCCAACTGCATTTTCCTGGGGAGAAAACGCAGCACATCACCAATGTCCCGACAGCTAGGGCATTGCAAAAACATTGTGTTTGCAAGAACAGGTAGCGAAGGCATGTCGAGACTGAACATAAATCCACTTGTGAGCCTAGACGCTTGGAAGGCTGTCAAACGTGGAGACAAGGCCAATTACTCTGCTCATGATTTACAAATCTCGCTTCCCGATATCTGATTTTTGACTCCCCTTAAATCTTTCATTTTCGACCAATTAACATGTGAGTTGCATTTCATCAGCCCGCTGTTGTTTGTTACATTCCTCACAACTTTGTCTGTTTCTCAGCTAACTGGAATTAACCTGACATAGATGGTTATAGTACATACCTTCTTGAACAACAAAACAGATTAAGGACATTTTCCACCATGTTAAAATTAATGCTATCTTTTCTTTTGTGCAAAACATCCTGTGGATAAATCTTCTGATGTATGAAAAATATATAGGGAGGCTCAATTGTAATAGATTGTTAAGAAATTTCTATGGAGAGAATTCAAGTTTCTGGTTTAATCAGGCATTAATAGTAATATTTTGGAAATAAATGCTACATGTTTTGTACTAACTCACCCAAAGTAAGAAATATTTGTGTTGTTAAGAGTTTGGGTTTGATATCAAAATTATTGTCTACTGAAATGTAATATTTATCAGGAAAATATGCTTATATTTTTTATTCAAACATGACTCACATATTTCTCTCTTTACAATAGAAAATGTATGTAAATTTGGAACAAAAAGGTGGTTGCAGAGCGTATTCTTGTGATATAGTTATTGATACGCACCTGAATTTGAAATGGTTGTTAAATACACAGTAAAACACAAATAGAGATTGCTTGTTTCTTAATTAAATATGAAAAAAAAAATTACTCATCAACGGTAACCAGTGAAAGGATCCAATAACAAATTATGAAATAATTATTATGTTAATGATCTCATATCAAATAAATATGATTAGCTTTAAATAAATGACATTATTTTCAATTCTTTAAGGACATTTACAAAGTTGATCTCATATTCATATCATTTTAACATCTAAAATCTGATGATAACAAAATATATGACAGAATAAGTGTTTTATTTCAAGACTTGAATGTCACATGTATGTACAGTGGAACCTCTCTAAACCGCACCCTCTAAAAACCGGAATACTCTCTAAACCGCACGATTTCAAAAGTCCCGATTTTTTCCCTATATATATATCATATTGAAAAATACTCTCTAAACCGGACCCTTCGAATTCCGAATACTGCACAAAAATTTTGGGATATTTAGATAAATTGTGCCTATTCTAACCTCTGTAAACCGCACACAAATTTTCTGTCCGAGAAAAAAAATGCATGATTAATTTGAAATTCTGTACTGTAATTATGTGTTTATGGCCGTAATATGGTTTGAGATTAATTGGTGTTGCAATTTTATCCACTATGTGTGAAAAATATAATTAGCGGTGCTTGTTTACAATGACTGGATTGACATTCCACTTGCATTGATGGCTAAGCAGATGTCTCTATGTGCTGGAGATATTGTCAGTATGGACGAAGGAATACCCACTGAGGATGATTCCGATGAATTGGAACGAAACCTTGTGGAATCCTTTCAGGATCAGCAGAATGAAGATGACTCTGATGAAATAGCTGACACAGAGACACCGGATACAGAACCTGCACCGGGTGAGGACATGAGTCTCACTGATGTGATCAGCACTCTGAAGAAATTGAAAAACTTTGCTGTGAGTAAGGAACCTGAGTTGTTAGAGAAATTAGTTGAACTGAGCAACACGGCTTCGCAAGTTTGTGGAATACAAGTGTAACCACCAGAAACAGTGCACAATGGACTCATTTTTCAAGAAATTGGATTGAGAAACATGCATAGACTTTGGTTTTAGAAATAAAAAGAACTTTATATCACATCATTAACTATCATAAGTTGATTAATTGGTAAAAAGGGCAACTAATTCAACACACTTTCATCCTACAGACCTCTTAATTCCGTTAGGCTGTTTGAAAAGGATCGGTTTTTTTTTTGGTTTTTTTTGGCAAATGTGTGTTTGTTTGTTCAATTAACTTTTTACTTAATAATCCATACCCAAATATATAAATGTCATATTGTAAATGTAAATTGTGTAGCCGTGCCCATTAATTTTGACCACAAGTGTTTGTAAATATTTAATTATGTATTTGATAATGCTGCCCACATTTTTGGGGCCTTATCATGTTCAAAGAATAAATAAACTATAAACTATAAACTAAACTTACCTGCGCTTGCCATGTGAAACAATAAGGTGTGAAGATTACAGGTGCCTTTTAGAAAGTTGCATAATACAATGTAGATATTGATTAAGTGTGCAAGTTAAAGGTGATATTTATCATTTAATTTCATTAAAAGATGTTTACTATTGTCTTTTTTGAATAAATGTCTGTTGAATTTAGTAACAATAAAATATAATGTACAGTTATACATTGTTTTGAGTTTGATTCCCAATCCCCTTCTACTTATTCTTGTACTTATCTTGTAATTAACACATTAATAGAAATGAACAATTACACCTCACATACAATTAATACCATACACATAACATTTGAAGAATATACATTGAATCCCATACATAAAGCAAAATAAGCACTGAAAGAGCAAAAACCTCTGTAAACCGCACACCTCTGAAAACCGGACATTTTAGCTGGTCCGGGCACCGTGCGGTTTAGAGAGGTTCCACTGTATATCAATTTGCTGTATTTTTTGTGATCACAATCAAATTATCTAACCCCTACTAACCCTTCTATGTATAACATCAGCTCAATTTAAAAAAGGTGCAAACAGTATCAAATCATGGGTGCAATGGACCAGTGGTAATGTACACCAGCAGTTAAGATTTGGGTATATCAAACCCATTTTGAGAAAGGATTTTTCAAAGCAAAGTACTGGTCCAACCCAAGAACTATTGAAAGGAATATGTATAAGTTGTGATAGCTTGTTTTACAATTAATAAACCTAAAAAATATGTTTGAGCTATAAAACTTGATTGGTCTTGTTTTATATTACTGGTAATACATTTTATATTATTATTATTATTGTTTTGTTTGTTTTTTGGGGGGATGGGGAGTGAGGAATCATATTTGGTAAAAGGGGTCAGTAAGTCAGGCAAATGAGCTAGAAGATGAGACTTAGAATTCTGCATATAATTCTATATTCATTTACCAATTTCCTGTAACATTCAATAACATCATCAGTTGAAAATATGAAGACAGGAATATAATTTTCAATGAGTGGAGCTCTCATAATATTGTTAACATGTTTGAGCACAAAGTGGTAAAAGAAAAAAAGCTATTCATCCAGGACACATATTGCTATAAATCATCATTTGTATAGTAAGAAAATAAATAAATGAAAATAAAGTAGAGAGAGTCAGCTTCAATGTTACAGAAATCTATCAATCAAAGTTAATTTCATCCAATATGCAGACCAAACCAGATATCCCTAGAACCAAAGACAGCTCATATGCATTTTATCATACTTTATATTCACCAATTTGATGTACTTTATATTCAGTGATCCAATATTTAATATTAAAACGTTCCTAACATATTCATTGTGGCACACTTATCAAGATAGGGCCGTAATATCTGCTTATTTATACAGGAACACACAGACTCTCTGATGCCTTCTGAGTAAGTAGTATAATATATATAACCAAATTTGACTGACTACTGCTGAGTCAGCAGAGAATCTTGACCCTTACAGGCATGTACCGGTATCCAGATTACACACAAAAAAAAGTCATACGCAAATGCGTACAATTCATCAGAAAACGTGAAAAAAAGAAAATACAAAATTGAATTACAAAATACCACTCAAAAACTGATATATCTAGAGAGGTATAATTTGTCTCAAAACAATCTATGGGGACTCCAAGTTCCTACATCTAATGTGGATATTGGCATCGCTGCTCATATTTGGCGTAAAATCAACAATTATCCATGTATGCCCTTGTCTTCATTATTGATACAAGCAATTTTGCATATTATATGATATATCACAGAAAATCTGGATCAGACTGAAAGTACTTCTCACTCTGAGTAAGTGTCATCAAGATACTTCCTGATTTTCACAGCAATGATTAGTATAGCGTATATCTTGAAAACCACATCTTACATGTGATCCTTTATTTAATATTTTTTCCTCCAGCAAGTTTCTTCCAAATTTCTGCATTTTATACCGATCTCCTCAGTACAACAAAAGTAATAGTCCCCCTCCACACACACACAACTTAGTTGTCTAAACAGTTTCACAGATGCTTTTACGGTCATTTTGCTACCAAATAAAAACCCCGTCTGACCTAATGTCACTGATTCACCAGTAAAATCTGAGTCATACCTTTTTTATTATCAAATCAAGAAATAAAACATACAGAGTAATGCAAAAAAGGAAAAAAATGTTGTTACATTTTACAAGCAGCAAGGAATTTTCCTGTAATTTCGAGACTTTAACAACATTGATGCTGCCTCCCTCTTGGACAATAAAATCACTATCTTTAGATCCAACTTCCTGCTTTTTCATTAAATTGAATTCTAAATTTGAAATAAATCATTCAAACTGAAATTGCCAAACAATCAATGCAAAGGAGATCTTATTTCCACGCTGATCATCCTTAACAAGTTTTGTGATCATATTTTTTTCTAATTTGCAAAAGGAATAACTTGTGAATCCCTTGTGGAATCCTGAAGACTCGTTGCCATAGATAAAGAGCATCTCTTGTTTTCGTCTGATCATTAGATAGTAAGCTAATTGCGTCTTATTAACAAGATTGTATCAAAATCCTGTCCAGATATAGTGTTTTTCAATAGGATCAAGTTTCTCACTATCTTTTTCTCTGAGCCGCTCATCCTTCCTTAATCAAAGTATGCATTATTTAATTGGCAAGGTACCCATGGTGATTTCAACTAAATACCTATGATTTTGCTAGAACAGATGATAAATCCAAGTGTAAAACATCCAGTGGAAATCAAACTGCATAGAAGTGTTTAAACATTTAAATCCTATACCCACTCTCCCATTGTTAACATTAGCCTCCCTATCCTTTTGCTAATCAAACACTTAATTAAACCGAAGTCAGGTGATTAATCAACCAATCAGAAGATCTGTAATAGCAAATTGCAGCAACTGCCTGAATTAGATTTATTCTGATTGGCTGATTTGTTTTCATTACCTAATGAAGAATCTCTATATCCAAATGGACTGATGGCTTATTGGATTATTTAACAACATCTAAATTTACAATTTAATGCCCTTTCAAGAAAATTTGTATCAAACAAGACCTGATGGTATCATGGTCCATCCACTTCAGCAACTGTCCAAATATTGAAGCAATCCAGTGAAGCACATAGAAGTTAAAGCAGAAATTATAGCATAGTTGTACTGAATACATAATCCATGAGATCATTTTATTTCCACAAACTAAACAGTGCATAAGGTCAAAATTTGAAGTCCATCTTGACTGAGAGATTATGGCTTTAAACATTGTCAGTGAAACTTCAAAACCATTACTTAAGAAATGAAGATGCTGGAGTGCAAACAGTGAAATCTGGCATTTTTATTACTTCAAGGGCAATAACTCCTGACTTATAATCTAATATCAGCCAAAGTCTGACTTGACTATTTGAGTTTACTGTTGCTTCAACAATATTTCAGTCATATAGAGACGTCCAGCTAATTACAAATGGAGGAAGACCCCAAATGCATGGAGGCATCAGAGTAGAACATCTGACCAACCGCAAGCCAGCTGGAAGACTTCCTCATATGAAAATCCCAATGACCCTGCCGGAATTCAAAACCACGCTGTGAGGGGCTGAGTGAGTGTTAAAGTCAGCAACTTTACCCTCTCAGCCATGGAGGCCCCCTTCAGCCACAGTCAAACTTGGCCTAGAGATTATAGCTATTAACATTTTCAGAAATTTTGAAAATGTTTGCTAAAGAAATGAAAATGCTAGAGGGCAAACAAAGTTAAATCTGGCATTTTTTTTAACATTAAGAAAGGACATAACTCCTGACGAAACTAGCCAATATCAGCCATAATCAATTTTGGCCTAGTTGATTATAGCTTTAAATTATGTCATAAAGTTTGAAAATGATACCTTAAGAAATGAAGATGCTAGAATAAAGAGAAATCTGGCATTTTTTAAAATTGAAAGGGGCATAACTCCTGTCCTAAATGGGCAATATCAGCAACAATTGATCCTGACCAAATGAATATGAATATAAACATTGTTAAAGAGTTTGAAGATGATTAATTGAGAAAATGAAGATGCTAGAGTGCAAACTAAGTGAAATCTGGCATTTATTTATATCTAAAGGGGCATAACCCCTGACCTAACTAGTGGATATCAGCCATAATCAAACTTGGCCGAAAGAATATGGCTATAAACATTATTCTAAAGTTTGAAGATGTTTACTTGAGAAATGGAAATGCTAGAGTGCAAACAAAATGAAATCTGGCATTTTATAATATCAAAAGGGGCATAAGTCCTGATCTAATTGGCTGATATCAGCCATAATCAAATTTGGATGAGAGATTATGGTAATAAACATTGTCATAAAGTTTGAAGATGATTGCTTAAAAAATGAAGATACTGGAGTGCAAACAAAGTGAAATCTGGCATTTTTTTATATTAAAAGGTGCATAACTCCTATCCTAACTAGCTGACATCAGCCATAATCGAACTTTGCCAAGAGATTATAGCTATAAACATTGCTATAGAGTTTCAAGATGATAACTTGAGAAATGAAGATGCTAGAGTGCAAATCTGGCATTTTTTTTAATATAAAAAGGGGCATAACTCCTGACTTAATTTGCCGATATCAGCCATAATCAAATCTGGCCATGAGATTGTAGCATAAAGTTTGAAGATGATTGCTCAAGAAATGAAGGTGCCAGAGTGCAAACAAAGTGAAATCTGGCGTTTTTTATTATTAAAAGGGGCAGAACACCTGACTTTTTAGGCCGATATCAGCCATAATCGAACTTGGCCGAGATATTATGGTAATAGACATAGTCATAAAGTTTGAAGATGATTGCTTAAAAAATGTAGATGCTAGAGTGCAAACAAACTAGTTGTGGACGACGGACGGACGACAGACATTCATAGATCCTAATAGCTCATCCTGAGCACATAATATTATGCTCAGGTGAGCTAAAAAGTCAACATGAGCAGGCACCAAACACTGCTGGACATTATCAATTAAAAGGACGGTATTTTTCATTGAATAACTTTTAATGAATAACCCATCCAAAAAGCACATTTTTTGACTTGCAAAGACATAAAAAGTACATCACAGTACTGTTGTTACTTTAAGAAAAATATGTAAATATCATTTACATGCTTTCTAGGAACTTCACTTAATTTTCACATCAACACTTTCTGTATTTATACAAATTAGGTTGAATTTTCCTGACACTTTATATTAAGATGAACTCTTGAAAAAAACAAAAAAACATACATTCTGAAAGTAAACTGATTTCTAATTGATTCCACTGTACAACTTCGAGAGTTAATTTCTCTGAAATGTTTGGGAAGCATAAACATAAGTTCAAAGAAATTTCTTCCTTTATTTCCCCAGTTTCTGTGGTGAAAATACTGTCATTATTCATCAGTCGCAAATGAAACCAATGGGAAAAAGTCTCTAAAATCTATCCTAATAATTCACGTAACTTTCCAAATTTATTACACTAACATCAAACAGAAAATCTTTGACAGAGTAATGTTGCTGAGAAGCAGGTTGTCTTTCTGAAAAGAATAAAACTGGTCTTACAGCTATACATATAAATACTTTTAGTGCTGTTCTAGTGCTCTGTTAACCTTTAAAACAATAAATGTGCAATCTGGGGAGCACTGATGATTTTATTTGCAATTAATCATGTATCTTGTCTGTACAGTTTTATTAAGCATTCACCACAAGATATATATGAGGAAAGTAACTTATAGAACTAGAATAAAAGCAAATCATCCTGCTGCTGATCTGCAGGCTGATTTGGATTTATAAGGGTCCATTCTTGTCAGTGTCGTTGAGAAGAATCAGTAATGCTGTAAATTATACTCAAATAAAAACAGGTGTCTATTTTAATGGTCAAGAAATGAGGTAAATGGTATTGTACCAGAGTAATACAGGGACAGACATGTAAAAATTCATGCTGATGAACTAATCTATTGTTGTGTAACACAAGTAAACGCCAGAATCCAAACTTCAGCTTGATTCCATGGTGCCATGTTACCCTTTTACTAAAATTGTATTATTTTATTTGTTCCAAACATAAAGCAAGTCTTTATTTTTCTTTGTATGAAAGCCTTTATAGTAGTTAGCCTGAGAGTAAACAAGTGGACAATATTCAGCTTTATATCATAAAGAGGCATTATAATCGAAAACAAACAGTTTGTTGGTTTTGATGTCCCTGACAGTATTTTAAGTAATTTGGAGACTATATCTACTTGAGACAGATAAATTGCTGCCACACTGCAGAATCACGCCGCAGACATGTGGCATGATACCAATCATATTATCTTGACACTGGGTCAAACTACCCTGTATATATGCTGAATGCAAAGCACAGAGTAACATTTTCAAAGAAGTATGTTGTGTTCAGAGTGAAAACAAACTGACCTGTGATATTACAAAATTATGGAGAATTGAGAAAAAAAAATAAAAAAAAAAAAAAACTGACCTCCTTATTGGAAATTGTGGTTTTGGCAATCAGACCACAAGCACTTCTTTTAGAATGATTCCTAATGCACAATGGTATCAGAAAAACAACAAAGGATTTACCCCCCCCCCCCATATTATTAAAAAAAAAAAAAGCCTGTAAAAGATACCAGCTCAAATGAAGCCTAACATGGAAACACACTTTTCACACCATGACTAACTGAGAGGATATCCTTCGCTGTTTGCCCAGCAACACTTTCACAGCAGTGAAATCAATCCTTACCCAATAAAACAAGTACTTGTGATGCCTCCAAACCAGATTACTATGTTTTTATTTTATTTGCAAAGTTTCGTGTTCTGCTGTGAGAAATCACACAATGCAATCAAAAGGCACATTCTAAATTGCATTGTGTGTACAAAGCAATATTGCCTGGGAAAACTATATGCAACAGCATTACTGTAAATGATGATCAAAACAGCCCTGCTCTAGTCATGGACAAATTTATAACGCATCAAATGTGGAGATTTACATGAAGCTGTATTTCAATAAGTTAAAATTATGTTCTTGTAATTTCCTGTGATATATCATCGCAAGAAGAAAATTATTGGGAAAGACATTTCTTAATTATAAACATGTATACAAACAGATATATCATAATTTTACTCACAAATTTTAGAATATTCAAAATGAACGACATTACATAATAACAAGAGGGTCATGAAGGCCCTGGAAATGCTCATCTGATAACCAGGTATTAGTGGGAGGAAAAGAAACAGCAAATATCTTATATTTTAGAAATGAGCTCTGTTCCCTGGCAGCCATATTTTTCGATGGATCCAAATAATTTTTTCAATCTTGATAGAGATTGACCCAGGGAACGTTTGTGCTGAAAATCTTTTAGATTCCAATATGTACTTTTGGACAAGATGTTTTTTTACCAATCCAGATTATTTTTACAATCATGGTAGAGAATGACCCAAGGAACAGTGGTCACCAAAAAAATGAAATCCAGCCAGTATTTTTGGAAAAGGATTCTTTTTGATGGTGGATGGCAGACAACGTTCACCAGACGCTGGACATTCATCAGTCACAATAGCTCAGCGTTGGAAAAGGTGAGCTAAAAGGAGCAGTGAAATAAGTGCAAAAAGGTCAAAGCTCTACAATCGCTGTCCACAGGATATGACAGAAACTTGTAAGGCATTATTTTCTTACAGTGGGGATTAATTCATATTGACTCTCTCTGCCTTGCTTTTCATGAAACTCTTCTGAGAGCATAGAATTCCCTTATTGTTTTCTACCTAAAGAAGACAAATTTGCATGTATGCTATTATTAGCATGCTGTCTTAATTTCTTCAAAATTCCATATTTGTGGTGACTTACTATCTGAGATTTTTTAATCTCCCCTTGAGATGTTTCATGAAATGCAAGAAAGGCACTTGATGAACAAAAAAAAAATCCAAAGGGCAATAACTCTGGAATTATCAAAATACTCCAATAAAACTTAAATGTTTTTTCCCTCTATGATAATAAATATTCGCACAACTGCAAGATTTGAAGCCAATTCACCCCTCCTAACTAGAGATCAGACTGGACACCCTTTTACTATTTATAGCAACAGTGACCTATTTTGGATGTCTCAAAGGAGCCTGCTTAATATAGCCCCACCATAGGGTACATGGAATTATTAGGTCATCCCTGTGAATTCATACAATATTTATCAATATAATGTATATGTTTAATACAAATACAGCATCAATTTTTTTTTTCTCACAAAATCTAAGAGTTAGCAAAATTCTTGAAGATTAACAAACAAATGGAAATTTTCAAACCATTAAAATCTTCCTATGAAGAGACAGAAAACATGCTGAGATATGAACAACTCAACTTAAGAAGGAAAAAACATCAACAAGACAATATAATACAGAAAACAATGCCAGTATCACCTAGTCATATTTATTTTACCAAAGGTAAAAACTGAAGCTCCATTTGAAATTTGATAACAGGGTGATTTTTTTTTTATGGCTTAAAACTGGCATATTGTATTAAAATACTTAGGTTCTTAAATCAAAACTAAAATGGATGAAAAAATAATTATCTTGTTTTTACTGAATTTGTTCCAAAAGATCTAATCCTTCACTTACTTAAAAATATCCCCTGATGTCAAACAGGCTATTCTTTTATTCAATTTTCTTTGAATCTTTTTTTTATTTCAATTATGGTAAAAAACACTATACATTTTGCATTTTCACTAGAGGCAAAACATTTTGCAAATTACTGATAAAATAAGTCGTTTGCTCAAAAACTATTTATTTTTTTCATTTTATCATGAAACAGTTTGACTCAATTTTGTCTTTGATGTTTAAATGGATTGTTTAAGTTTTGGAAAAATAACAAAGGAATAAAAACAGAACAGTTCATTAGAAAATTTGATTGATTATTGATTGCTGGATGAAACCACTCAATTTCCAATTAGTGCATTTCATTTGCAGCTCCTATGTTTCTGTTGATTGTTTACCGACAGAGTTAATTTGATCTAGTTATATAGTGAAACCATCAATCAAGGCAGTTTTTATATGAGAGGTATTCTAATTATGTTTACAGACCTGAAACTTAATTTTGTAACCTATTCTATCCACATTTGATAAAGAAATCTGTATCAGGTCTGGTTTTAACATAAGTAGACTCCAAGTTTTCTCAACTTATTAAGCACAATTCAGAACATGCCATGTGTGTTAATTATGAATAAATATTTATTAAACTTTTTTATATTTCCTATGAATATCCTGAATTGCAATATATAATCTTATGAATATATCATTCTTCCATATCTTTTAAATGTTTGTATACATGTCAACTTAATTTTAGCGCAAAATCAATTCATGTTTATTATTTGTTCATATATCACCAAGGTAATGTGCATTATAAATGTGATTCTGGGTGAATGGTATTGTAATATAGCATTGTGCCTCAAAAAAAAAATGAGTTTAAGTCTGTTTGCAAGAGACCTATGGCAAGCAGCTGAAAGGCTCTAAGTGACCGTGCTGACCCGCAGTGGTAGGGGGCGTCATCTACTTTAACAACACTGCCACCAAGGCCCAATCTGAGTCATGCAGCCATTTTCTTATCTTGAGTAAGATGTGATTGACTGTAGAGCCATGCAGCCATTTTCTAATCTTGAGTAAGATGTGTTTGACTGTAATGTATTTTTACTTTTACTGAACTTTCTTTTTTTTGAATTCTAACCTCCATCAATTCTACCAACTGCTGAGACTAGCAGACATCTGCCTGAAAATCATCCCAAGTTCTGAATGTTTAAACAACCATAAATAAATGAGATCAAAGGAAGGTTCTGTGGGTTTCTTCAAATGCCTATGTCATAAAATTCTAAATAGCAAGGAACAAATCAAATTTATTATATTGTTTTCCAGGATAACTTTGCACATCTATGGATCTATTCAAATGTTTGGATGATCTAGTATACAGCACAAACATAATAAAAATGCTAACGCAATGTTTATGGCATATATTCCTAATTTCATACATGGTTGGAATGGCTTTATTGATTTCTATTTTTATACTGTAACTTTCAACACTGAATCATGAATTATTTCTAGAAAGAGTTATTGTTTGACAAAATGGCAGCTGTAACATCAGCACCGGCATTAGGTAACAGACAAAACTAACAAAGTGATACCTTTGTGTCTTGCTTGTGCTAAACAAGCATAAATGATACCTTCAGGTGAAATCTTAGCAACTGCCACATGGTGAAATTATGATGAAATACAAAATTATTAAAACATTCTCGCCGTACAATCATGATAAAAAATTAGTCACAATAAATAACTCAATAAGAACTGCAAAATATTTAAGAAAATATTTTTTAATTGCTGCATTTTTTTTAGAAGCATATAGAATTAAATATATCAGCTTTTAAATGAAGTTTAAACTTATCAATCTTATGTCAACGGAAATAAGTTCTAACAACTTATTCTTATCCTTTTCAATGATTCCTGGTTTGGAACAGTACTTAGAGTCAGGTGGTTTTACAGTCCGTGTCAGCCAACCAAAATTCCTTTATGTCTCTCCCAATACCTGCAGTGCATTTCAACATCATCTTACTAACAACTGCTGTAAGAAATATTGATTACAGATGCATTATGGGGGAAACCATTAATGACAGAGATACTACTCTCATCAATTTGTAATGATATATAAATCTTATCTGCATTTTTTTGTTCCATTTAGGGTCTTGATTTAAGTTATCCCTAAGCTACCAAGATATACAGGGATTAATCTTCGATTACAGCATTCTCTGATGAAAGATGGGTCATGAAGAACATAATTAACAGATCAAAAAAAAAAAAAATACTCTCATGGGAGGTGGGATAAATGGATACATACAAAAGTCTTCCACTAGACTGCTTTTCAATTTTTGTTATAATATCATGGATTTTATGTTTCTTAAAATCTTGGCCCTGTATTGTTAACCATCACATGGAGCAGCTGACTGATGTAATGTTCTGCATGGGCTGGTTCCCATTAATGTTCAGAATCAAACAGAGAATCAGTCTGAAACTAATGTTTTCCAAAGACTGGTTCACTTATTTTACTGATCACCCAAATCCCACTAGACCCCTCCTGCAACATCCCATAATTACAGTTTTCTATGGTTAAGGATCAATTCCTTTTCCACTTGTCTGATTTAAACACAGGTCGACCACAATGGGGCAAGCTACTGCCCTGGCGTGCATGCAAACTACAGCAATGCATCAAAGCCAGATCGCTGTTGAGTAGAATCCTTTACTCCAGCCTCCATATTGTGCTACTTATTGATTCAGAGCTTCGTCACATTAAATTAAAAAAACAAACAAAAAAACGGGAAATACAGAAAAGAAAAATTATCTAAACTGTCATTGGTCTCTTTAGAGGTATCATCATCATTTGTTGGATACATCATCATGATCAAAAACAACCAGGCTTCCTGACTCCTTCATTTTTTCCATGTGTACCTTCTTTTCTGCAACGCAATAAAATACATACCATCATTAATCTTATGCACCAGAGCAGTTTCGAAATGAAGAACTCGAAACTCTTTTTTTTATCATTATTCATAACATAAAACAGTTGTCATGGGGGGATTTTTATCTTCTTTTTTTTCATTTACTGGAAAGAGACACAGTTTCACTTCACTTTGGAATCGAGTTGTTTTAATCATTTAAATGCAACTGGTAAAAATAATTTTCAAGTAACATGTGCAATATTCAGTTATTTTGCACTTGTCAGGGCTTCTTTCTTAGAAATTCAAAACCACACCAATATTTAAATATCCAAATGAGAATCTCTGTCTGATTTTGATATTTTTGTAATTCTTGAACAAGAGTTAAATTCCGTAAAGTTTGGAAACGCAGGCAACAAAAATGCAACCATAAAAGGTTACAAAAAATCAAGAAATCAATGCTTTGGACAGAATTTTACAAATAGTAGTTCTCAGTTGAGGCTTACAATAACTATGTCCATCCATACTTAACTGAGATATGATTATATCAACCCATGAACATCCATGAATTTATGATAAATACTGATTTAATGACCTTAAAATGGTAAAAGAAACATTGGATTTTTCAATTTTTGCAAAAGTGTGTGAGCAAACAGAAGAGACCCTGATCAGACAGTTCCTGGAAGGAGGTGTTTGATCTGGTCTGCTCAGCTGTTTGCCAATGTTCATAATGTGTCTATATTAGGTAATGAGTTGATCTCAATGATTACTATAAAAACACTGCTTTATGATCATTAGTTTCAGTTTAATGTTAGAATCAAGCTGGTTTTCCAAATAGCAAGATTATTACATGACTGTGTACAAGAGAGACAAAAAAACAAAACAAAAAAAACACTTAATCACTGATGATATGTCCAGTCTGAGTTAAAAGAACAGTAGTTGAAGACAGCTGATGCAGAGAGAGATAGCGCCTCTCCGATACTCTCCTGGAATGCTGCACCAGCTCCCTGTCTGCGTGCATTGATCAGGATCTTAATGTCATACGGCTGTATCTGTTCCCTGTCGCTTAATGAAGCAAGACACGTATCTCTTGTGCCATGCAACAGTCTCATTCTCATCCTCAGTCACCCTGCTTATCCCCTTTCTATGCCCCTGTCACTCTGTAACTTCATTACGGACAGTAGCATGACATTTAATGACAGGATCAGATCCAGGGAAATGCCAGGCCGGTACTCTGATCTCAGCTTCTATTGCTGAGCCATTTCCTTCAGACCTGCCTCAGTTTGTCTCTCCTATACATTTATATACAAATTCCTTCAAAAGCATGCAGACTGGTTGTTTCTGAGATGTTTTTTCTTCCTGAGTAGGATGAAGGAATGTCACGAAAACACCATCTTAATGAGATATTTTCACCCTGAATTAGTGCCTGCAACTGTTTGTGTGGTATTTTATATGGCATGTCACAAACAAGGGGCTTAATTCATTTCTCCTCAGTGGAGGTACAGACCTGAATGTTGATAAATTCCAAACTGCAAGGGGGAAGTCTTGTATACATGAGGATATTAACAACATAATACTGCTTTTTGTATGAAAACAATTATTATGTCTTAGTGCATGGTAGGGTGGTCTAGGCAGATATTTGTTGTGCAAGAGGACTATACACAACAATTGAACATTGTTAGGTCTTGTATTTCAATGATAGCTTATTTTCACCATATTTATCTTTCAATTTTAAATACATAGTTTCAACAACATATCAATCACTGGATGTAATGTATGTAATATGTTTTGAGCTAAATCTAGCAAATTTGAGAACCAATAAAATTCTCTATCTCAAAAAAAAACACACAAAAAAAACCACAAGCAAAATAAAAGCTGGATATATATAACACAACTAAATTGCTTAAAAATAGGTACATGTACATAATATAACCCTGCAACAGGTATTAATTACTGCAAAATAATGTAAAATAAAAATAAAAAAAATCAGAGAAATTCATTCTGTTAATTTTGATTTTATAATTTCAATGCTTTACCACAATCTCATGATACACAATAGAAGATAAAATTTATAAAGAGAATTGTTCTCATTCTTAACAAGTTTACAAAGAAACTTTCTCATCTTTAAAGTAATTGAGAGCAGCTTACAATATAAAACCTGTTTTGGTATTATACAAGTTACACACAGTATTTCTTGGTAGCTTGATGCGGTGAAATATTTAGTAAAAGGAAGCACACTGTGGAGATAGTTGACACTGATAACATTCATCTGGATGGAGATGAGATACTACATGTAGTAGGTTTTTTTCTTCTTTTTGTTTTTTCATATTTTTTTTTTCAAATAAGTACAAATGTCACATTGAAATGTTCAAATTGGTCCCTTTTAAATAATAAATGTCACGCAGATATGTGTTAAAAATACTAAAACCATGTCACATTGAAAAAATTCTTCCCATCCTTCAACATCCATCTGATGAAAATGTAAATTCAAACCCAGCTTTCCATATATCAATTAAACAACATTAAGTTGAAGTATGGGAAGGAAAACTGGTTCAAGATGAATCACTTTAGATAATCAAGACAGATCTCTATATAATACAGATCAATTCATTCCCAGGCAATCGACCACTCCATCTCAATACGTCACTCCAGTTCAGGCTGCAGTCATCAATTATATTACCTTCTAATATACAAATATGTAATATACCCTGTAATATGAGCTAATAATTGCCCAATCAATCAGAATCTTGGCTCAAATAAGGCCTTTTTAGGATTGCAGAAAATCTTCATTGAATTTGGCTCTTTAGTGTGAAGGGAAATGAAGGCCAAAGTAAGACTCCATTTTAGAGAAGGGCAATTCAAGGCATACATAAGGCAGGTGATTCAAGGCCAAAAATGACCACTTTTAAAATGGGGTCAAAATAAGCCATTCTAAAGGGCATGGAAAACTTAAGACAGAAGAAGGTCTCTAGGTAAGGAGGGATCTATGGTGACAGGGTGGAAAGTCAGTGTATGGCCTACCTGTAGTTCTGGACTGGTTTCTCAATGACCTTCAGGGTACTGGTCTTGAAACACTCGAGTTCATCAGACTCCATTGTGGCCTCCAGGGCAGCAAGAGCCTGCTCCGGGTGGATCTGTAACAACCAGGGAACATCATGTATAGCCTGATTACATGTACTTTATCAACTGTCAAGGTCATTTTGGAAGCATGTAAAATAGTGCAAGCTATCTGACCAACAGTATACATCTATATAGTTACTTACCAGATTCAAGATCATACATTATATTGATATATGCTAGAGTATTTACTTTGCCATAGCCTGGAAAATATAAACACAATCACAATGTAATCAGGACTTAACCCTTTCCCTCATAGAGAAAACCATGAAAAGACTTATGCGAACAACATAAAACCAGATCAGCCTGCGAGTAACTCACAGGCTGATCAGGTTTTATGCTGTTCGCTGCTCCTCAGTGGTCTGGAAATGAGGACTTTATAATCAAATTTGGTAAGGTTTAACTGTGGTTTTCTGCAGATCAGGCTTTATGTAGTACCTATTGAGTGCGTCAAAATGAGTCTATATGAGGGAAAGGGTTAAACTGGAAGCTATTAACTAGCCTATACTTCCACACCTAAAGGTCTCCTTGATATAGTTGCCATTGAGCCTATGGCAATCAAAGGACAATAGGTCAGGGTATTCAGGAAACCTTGCTACTATGCCACTGCTGATGTAACAAATGATGAAGACACTTCACAAATGGCCTTGTAACATATCATGGTGTGTATCATTTTAACACTTTATAAATTTGACATTTTACAATTATAACCTTTAGCCATCATATTCAATGGAAATAGAAATGAATACAAATATATTGTAAAGTCTTTACAATTCAATTATCCTTTTTTTTCTTTTATTTTCGAATATTTGATAAATTAAATTATAAAAAAGGCACATCTTAAAATGAGAATAAACATTCAACACTTGCAATACTACAAAAACCAAGTCGTTCTACAACAACTAATAGCCAATATCAAAGTTGAACAACATTTTGCTTGTCTCAGCTTAAATCACACTACCATTTCTATGTACAAACTATGTTTGTTTTTACAGTTTTCTTAGTAGGTGAGCTGCTTATTTTCTCCTTTGAATACTTCTTCAATAATACATTCTGACATTAAGTTCTTCATTATCATAACATCCTGAATGACTGGTATTTGGACACCCAACTTGACTATTCA
>CM037778.1:44037494-44087494 GCA_021229015.1 Solen grandis | reverse complement strand
CAGCATGATCCGCTTTCCAGAGTTTCTTCTGAGAATGATGATAGAGAGTCTTTAGATAACACGTTGAATGCTGAAGACAACGGCTTAAGTGATACAGATCCTAAACGTTTATGCGGTGATTGTGATACTCGATTTCAGGTCAGTAATAAGAATACCACCAGAGTTACAGGAAGTCATCATCAAGATAGAGCTCAAACTCCGACACGACACGGATCAAGGCAAAGAGATGCCGATCTTGGTCACGACAATAGCATGACATGTAGAAAAATGGTTGCACCAAGTAGGAAAAATCAGTTTAGAAACGGAACTCATTTACAAGGGCCAAGTAATTCAAATCAAATACTTCAATGCACAAGGCAGCATCAGGAGAACAACAGACACTCTCATTTTTTGAGTGCAGAGTTGCCCTCCAACGCGTCAAGTCACAGTGGTCCACATGCAATCTTACATTCCTCATCTCCGTTAGATTCGGGTTATCCACGAAGCACATCTTATAACTGATAATTCACAATATCCAGTCTGAGAGACGAAGTGGCGAATTCCAAAAATTTTCAAAGTTTTTTTATGATTACCTTTTGAGATGTGTAGAATTTGCTTGTAATTTATATCACATTATTCCATATGTACAAAGAAATTTAGAGTTAGGGTTCAGAATAAAATTGATTTGAAAAGCTTAAAAAATGTCACCAGTACCCGTTCCCGGGAATCAATACTCCAGTTTTATGCAAGGCTCTGTTGTGAACTGGTTACTGACTGAATTTTTTAAATGCATTTTTAAATCGTAGGTACAATTGGAGATGCAAATACATTATGACACTGCATACTAATGAATGATATCAATTTGGCAATGGAAATAATGACACGGGTATTTGTGGTTTTGATCTACAGATGTTCCGTATAGAAACAGTTGTATGTGTGCACGATATAAAACGAATAGACAATCAAAACAGACCATTTATACACAAAGTATTCCTATAGTCTTATTCGAAAATTGGAGGTGTTGCTAAAGAATGATGTATACATATTTTTCAAGATCACATATCGAGGGTTGAGAGCAGAACTAGGCTATTAAAGTGCTAATACACATATATGCACTTACCCCTTGATATTCTTTATGCGTATTACAGAACTAGGTGTTCCCCTCTGTCATCCCTGGGTTACCGACTCATGTTACGACAAGAAAGGCTCATTTCCTGTTCCGACTGCTCACTATACATGACCAGGATCAAAACCAGACCATTTTTATTTGGTCGGTTTCTGTTGAATTTCCATCCTAATAAATATGTTAATCATTTAAGATAACAGTTGACTATTTACAAAAATAATCAGGATACTAAATTTGTAATGTTAGTATTACTTTAGAGTTTTAGATGTTTCAGAAATTAAATGTTTTTGTTTTTCTTTGTATGTCTTGGCTGTGATATTTTTTGTATACATATGTATTATTTTTGCATTCTAAATAAATTTTGTCAAATTATTTCCTAAGTCATTCCAGTACTGATACTCTCCATTTGACGTGCAAGTAATTATAAGTTCATTGTGTCGGAGACTAGTCTACAAGTATAGCTCCATTACTTGGCGCTCAGCATATTAAGGTAGTTCCAGGACTGGCTTGTCAGGCGTCAGGATAATGTGACTGGGTGTGGTATCATGCCACACGTCTACGGCGTGATACTGCAGTGTGGCAGCACTATATCTGTCTCGAGTAGACATAGTCTTCAAATGACTGAAATACTGTCCGTGGGACGTTAAACCCAATAAACAAACAATATACCCGAAAAGAATCAGTCGAACAGTTAACAGTGTATTTTAGGAGCGTATCATAGTTGACCTGTAAATTCTACTGTAGAAAATTGATTTACGGTACGTAGCATTTTTGTAAAGAAAACCATACTTGTAAACGAACTTCTCTATTCACAACCGTATTGGAATTGGCGGTTTTAGGTGAACATGTATTTTGCTGTGCATATTATTTCTCATCATTCTGTTTTCGAAAATCAATATCTGTCTTCCAAAATGACATGGAATAATAGACTTCAGAAGTAGGAGAAAAAAAAAAGATATCACAAAATTCCACAAAGAAATCAGATTCAGCGGTCTTCTAATGAAAACAGTGAATTAATTGATAATTATACCCCCAGATCAAAGTATAAGGGGACAATATTAAGGCCACATCCGCCCGTCTGTAGACGTGATTTGTTCGCTCTATTTCCCGGTTACCTTTGGTCGCATTTTGATTAAACTTTATACGACTGATTAGTACCAAACCTAGTAGCGCATATCGTTGGAATGTCACGATTGGCTTGATTTTACAGGAGTAATGACTTTTGTTATTTTAATTAAATATATTTTGTCCGCTCTATTTCTTGGCTACTTCCGGTTGAAAGTTGACAGCATAAAAAAGTACCAAGAATAGTTGCGCATATCCTCGGCACACCATGATTCACTTAATTTTAAATGAGTGATGGCCCTTTGTTATATATATTGAATGTACTCTCGTAACCTTTGGTTGGATTTTAATTTAACTTGATAAATACCAGAGACTTATAAACAGAGACTGGCTGCTTATTCTTTGCCCATATCGACTTTATGAAGTCGTTCGCGACCAACGCGACTTCAACGAGACCCGGCCGAGATTGGAAATCAAACATACATTTATGGTTAGTACCAATGGATATTAAAAGTAATATCAGTAAGCAAGCATTCCACATGTTTGCCTTTGAAGATTTGTGTTACTAACACAAGTCAAAATCCCTTACCGGCAAAAATTACGGGTTAATCCTGCATGTACACAAGGCTGTCATGTACCTCAACGTTTTCTCATGCTGTGCTTAGTCATATCGGACCAGTTATCTAGTTGTTTTTATTCCTTGCCCCCCCCCCCCCCTCTCTCTTAATTATAATTAAACTAAAAAGTACTAAAATCATGCATCCGTCTTCTTCTTTCGTTCATCTAAACTCACTTTAGCTATAAAATCAGTAAAGGTGGGCACGCTCTCGTTAACTATCGAGGCACGCGATAAAGCACGTTATTTCGGAAAGCTGTCAATCTCTGTTTATAAGTCTCTGTAAATACCAAGCCTAGTTGCTCATATCGTAGGCATGTGATGATTGCTTCAATTTGCACAGAGTTATTCTCCCTTCTCATATTTATCTGCTCTATTGGTTAAATGTTGATTTAATTGTACATTATTTATGATATCATTGCTAGTTGCAGGAGTTCGCTTATCATGACGTGCAGCAGTTCACGCTGGCATGTAATATCGGTATGTCATCGGTTAGGTACATGCAAATAAAATCATGCCTTTCACTGAAATATCATATATTCGGCGCTCACACTAAAATGATATATTAACTACATGACATGGAAAATCAATAAAACAGTCCCAACTTACAAGCCACCTGACGTACTCCCTATGCTTAACGTAACATTGTAAGTCTCAGTCCATTAATTAGTTACTGTCGTTTGTCGTATTTATTGAATTCTATTTGTCTGCGATAAATGTATAAGTGTATCAGAGCTCTAACGTTTTTAGTTGTGTGTGACGTAGTCACTCACAACTATAGTACCTACATTCTGAGTGTCCGTTTCTCTACATTTAAAACCGAATAACCTCTCAATTTTGTATGAATGACCGAACGTTTGAACAGAATTCTACAATACAGATATGATTAGATTCAGCAAAAGTAGTGAAAACTTAGTTTTGAGTAAAAAATAAATATTTACGGGACACAATAATTGTATGTAGCATAAAGCACAAAAGAACTATTTTCCCTAGGATGTTGTGTAACTCACTTTACTACGCGGAGGAGTATACACATGTAGTTTCTTTCGACTGCATGTTTAATGTGCAGGTTTCGGTTAGTAGTGTTTCAATGGTCCATATAGAAAGCTTGAACTACGATAAAAATCCGTATAACCTCCTTATAATCACATCTATCTATCTCAGATATATTAGAGATATCTCCAGGGGTTATATGTGGCTCTATAAAATGGCTGATACAGGTGTTTATCTGCTATCTGAAGTTACTAAAACCACAGTGTTGCATCTATAAATTGAAACTGTGTCGTCGCTCGGTGGTACATATCAAAGCGCTGATAGAGTTAAGGGAACAGTATTGTCTCATTTCTTTTGTTTATCACAGTAAATTTATTTAACGGAGGTCAAATTTTCGCAAAATGCAAATAACCCCGCTTTAACGTTGCGTTAACATGGTTATTAGATGAAAACACCATTTGTTTCAACAGACTGATAACAATTAGCACATTGCCACTCTTACTCCCCCTATATTTCTATGGCCTTCAATGAACAATCCTTTAGAAAAACTAAGTTACCCTGCATATTTGCAGCTTTTCAAACCCTCTTCCACTTGAGACACACACAACTTCAGTGCCTTCAGCGCTTTGATTATTTTCATCCTTCATCTGTGTCATCACTGTCTCCAACATGGTTACAATAACTGTGACAAAGCAATATCTTGGGGTATTAATCATCTTCAATGATAGGTATTGTCTTCAATTAATTCAAAACACATTAAACTTATCCAATGTGTAAACCTACGACTGATTATTTTCTTTACTAATTGCAACGTTGACTTATATATCAACTTGTTTTCAACATTGTCGTCGTTGACGTCCCGTCCACTCTAGTGGAATCTGTGGCGTATTGACGTCCCGTCCACCCTGGTGGAATCTGTAGCGTGTTGATGTCCCGTCCACCCTGGTGGAATCTGTAGCATGTTGACGTCCCAACCACTCTAGTGGAATCTGTAGCGTGTTGACGTCCCGAACACCCTGATGGAATCTGTAGCGTGTTGACGTCCCGTCCACCCTGATGGAATCTGTAGCGTGTTGACGTCCTGTCCACCCTGGTGGAATCTGTAGCGTGTTGACGTCCGTCCACCCTGGTGGAATCTGTAGCGTGTTGACGTCCCGTCCGCCCTGGTGGAATCTGTAGCGTGTTGACGTCCCGTCCACCCTGGTGGAATCTGTAGCGTGTTGACGTCCCGTCCACCCTGGTGGAATCTGTAGCGTGTTGACGTCCCGTCCACCCTGGTGGAATCTGTAGCGTGTTGACGTCCCGACCACTCTAGTGGAATCTGTAGCGTGTGGAATCTGTAGCATGTTGACGTCCCGTCCCCCTGGTGGAATCTGTAGTGACGTACCGTCCGCCCTGGTGGAATCTGAAGCGTGTTGATGTCCTGTCCACCCTGGTGGAATCTGTAGCGTGTTGACGTCCCTTCCACCCTGGTGGAATCTGTAGCGTGTTGACGTCCCGTTCACCATAGTGGAATCTGTAGCGTCCGCCCTGGTGGAATCTGTAGCGTGTTGACGTCCAGATCACTCTGGTGGAATCTGTAGCGTGTTGACATCCCGTCAACCCTGGTGGAAATTGTAGCGTGTTGACGTCCCGTCAGCCCTGGTGGAATCTGTGGCGTGTTGACGTCCCGTCCACCCTGGTGGAATCTGAAGCGTGTTGACGTCCCGTCCACCCTGGTGGGATCTGTAGCGTGTTGATGTCCCGTTCACCCTGGTGGAATCTGTAGCGTGTTGACATCCCGTCAGCCCTGGTGGAATCTGTAGCGTGATGACGTCCCGTCAGCCCTGGTAGAATCTGTAGCGTGTTGCTGTCCCGTCCACCCTGGTGGAATCTGTAGCGTGTTGATGTCCCGTCCGCCCTGGTGGAATCTGTAGCGTGTTGACGTCCCGACAACTGGTGGAATCTGTAGCGTGTTGACGTCCCGACCACTCTGGTGGAATCTGTAGCGTGTTGACGTCCCGTCAACCCTGGTGGAATCTGTAGCGTGTTGACGTCCCGACCACCCTGGTAGAATCTGTAGCGTGTTGACGTCCCGTCCACCCTGGTGAAATCTGCAGCGTGTTGGCACACTGCACGCTCCTGACAAGCGCCTATTGCATTGAGTCAACTTAATCAGGACATGGAACCAAACACGATGTAAATGGAATTATCTAGACTTTGTAACTTCTGTATGACTTGTGTATGGAAGCGAATTGAAGAAAAATAAGTGCTTATACTTTATTGATGAAAAGAATCTTAAGTTACAGCAGGATCTTTATATTAGAGTATCTCCTGTAATAAATTTTTTTAGAACATCTCTAAAATCTATTCTCTACGCTACGCTATGAAAATTGTGTACTTTAGTCAAACTGAGAACCTCTCAGCTCTAGATAAATATTCTTTATTCTTATTAATATGCATCTAAGTGCTAATAAAAAGGGAATATTATATAGCAGCAAAGGAAAACTGATATAATGCGAGAGTGACGGTCGAACGAGATGTCAAATTTTACTACGCGGCGAGTTGAAAAATACAAAGCATTTTCCTTTTATAATATACCTATACATATTCATGACACAAGAAATCAGTTAATACAGATTTTAATGATTTAAGTAAGTTTTTGTCTTCAAGAAATCAAATCTTTATCAATGGCGGGCGAACTTGAAGCCACGCCCCAATGTAAAAAGTTGCAGTCGACAGCAATAGGGCCTTACCAGTGTGTTATTTGAGTATATTTACAAGGGAAAACTTGACTATATTTACTAGGGAAAACTTTACTATATTTACTAGGGAAAACTTGACTATATTTACAAGGAAAAAATTCTAACGTTTGTGAAGTGTGAGAAGCTTTGCATGACAGAAATCGTCTTAAACAAGAATATTAATTTTGACTTACTAAAAATAGAAAGACCTTTTCGAAGAAGTTTGCACGGTCGTACGTCACACTACCATTTTGGAATAGGGAATTTCAATCTGAATGTATTTGAGCCAGAAAATTAATAGACCAAGGTATATAATTAAAGGTCGAAGTCGCTTAGCAAGCATCTGCATTTATTTAAGCGTTAAAATTTAAATCACATAAACTTGTAGTTAAAACTAGAAACAATCGCCGATATCTTCTTGCACAACTAAAAGCGAAAAAATAGGCGTATCGAAAACTTTTCATCTGGTCAACATACTCAATAGAGACGATCTATTTATTCACTGTCTACAACTGTCATATTCTGCAAGGCGCTGCTCTCTCTTCCCCTCCCACTTCTTCAATGCGTCACTTTCAAGCATTTCCCGCATCACCGCTCGCATGAGTTTATCACAGTTACCATAGATAAGACATCCAACAGGCTTTCCATTTTCATCGACTTGTGTACAATAATTATCATACAGTGTCGCATGCCTGAAAAAATGATATTTTTTCCAAGATATTATTTAACAAAATTCTGACAGACAAATGATTTTCAATACTGAACTATATTATGATAAAACATTCGGTTGCCTAATTTCTTGTTACATACATTTAATAATACAAGACGAAACATATTTTCAATGAGAATATCCTACTTAAATATTCCTATTCTATGTATGGATTTGCCAGGAGCAACACGTCGCGAACGTTATCACTCGTTAATCATTAAATTAAGCCGAATGTATAATGCACATGTTTTTTATACCACTCGGATACTTATACATGTATGATATATTCTGACATCTCCTTTTGGTTAATAAACAAACATGAAGGACCATACATACATTTGTGAACACTTGCCAAACTGTGATAATGACGGTCAATTTTGTGTTAACTGAACCATTTCACAGGTAAACTTAAGTATAGGGACCTACAAATTCTTTTGTCTTAGCCGATTTTTCACTGTATCCGATTTTATCTTATGCGGGCTTGGGTCCATAGAAATAATGAAGGAAGTAGTCGGTGAATGACTTTTATTTTGTTTTGAGCTGTATTTTATCCGATTTCATGAGCTTTACTGTAGTTAATTTCCAATGCTTTCTGAACAACAAGAGGCCCATGATGACCCTAAATCGCTCACCTGAGATAAATAGGTTGACCCAAGGAACATCTGTACCAATTTATTTTAAAATCTGGCCAGTAAATTTGAAGCAGATGATTTTTAAAGTTTTCATATTTTTTTCTTTTTGTTGCCATGGCAACCAGAGTTCTATGTGGATCAAGTTTATTTTAAGAACGTTTGTGAAGGTTGACCCAAGGATCATTCCTGCCAAGTTTAATCAAATTCTGTCCAGTGGTTTCTCCAGTGGTTTCAGAGGAAATGTTGATTAAAGTTATATACATATAAGGCAAATAAGCCCCGCCCCTGGCCGCCATGTTTTTTACGGATCGGAAATTTTTTAGCAACTTTGGTAGAGGTTGACCCAAGGAACATCTGTACCAATTTATTTTAAAATCTGGCCAGTAAATTTGAAGCAGATGATTTTTAAAGTTTTCATTTTCTTTTTGTTGCCATGGCAACCAGAGTTCTACATGGATCAAGTTTATTTTAGCAACTTTTGTGAAGGTTGACCCAAGGATCATTCCTGCCAAGTTTAATCAAATTCTGTCCAGTGGTTTCAGAGGAGATGTTGTTTAAAGGTTTCTCTATATACATATAAGGCAAATAAGCCCCGCCCCTGGCGGCCATGTTTTTTTACGGATCGGAATAATTTTAGCAACTTTGGTAGAGGTTGACCCAAGGAACATCTGTACCAATTTATTTTAAAATCTGGCCAGTAGTTTTAAAGGAGATGATTTTTAAAGTTTTCAAATTATTTTTCTTTTTGTTGCCATGGCAACCAGAGTTCTTCATTGATCAACTGTATTTTAGCAACCTTTGTAGAGCCTCATCCAAGGAACATTCCTGCCAAGTTTCATTAAATTCTGTCCAGCGGTTTCAGAGGAGATGTCGTTTAAAGCAAATTGTTGACGACGCACGACGCACGTCGCACGACGGACGACGACGGACGCCGGACGAAGGGCGATCACAAAAGCTCACCTTGAGCACTTTGTGCTCAGGTGAGCTAAAAACAACGATATCCAAATACTTTTTGCATCGCTGAACAATCTGGAGTGCAGCCCCTTTAAAAAAAAGGAACTTTGAACTTTTATTTCAATCACATGTGTTTTTGTATTTTCGCATAAGAGCAACTCAACAAATTTAGGAACATTTGGACTTGTATAGAAATATCTTTTTATATATATTTTTTTCTAATATCACCAAAAAGTGGACATGTCAAAATGTAGTGGTATTCGTCTCCTATATCATTACATCCAAAAACACATTTTCTATTATATATAGGGATATTTTTCCATCGACCGGTTTCTCCAGGAAGTCTGTGATTTCTAGTTATGAAGGCTTTTAGGCGTTTACAGTGATAACTAGGTAGTGATTTTATACAGTGATTTTGAGCAAAGCGATTTAACCTGTAAAATTGTATATATTACTATTAGACGTTAAAGATATGTCTGATTGTCAGGTCTGTATGAACAAATCTTTTACCTTAGGTTTCAAGGAATTACTTAACCATTTTCCATTAATAGTGTTTTTAGTATCCCAAATCCCCGAGTAACCACTGTTGCATAAAATAGTTTTGATTGTTTCTATCCATTTGGATTTAAAAGAGTTATACATATAAAAAAAGTAACACATATATTTTAGAAGATACTTTTTTAGTATTTTCGTTATTTATATCGTTCATTATTCTTATTCAAACATTTAACATTCGAATTTATTAATGGTGTAATTCCAATTTCTTCGTATATCATGTAATTTGGTGTTGATTTTTTCAGCTAAATATATATTTATAAAATTTTAACTGTATTTTTTCTAACACGTCTACTGATTCGAAACCCCAAATTTCACATCCATATAAAAGAATAGGTTTGATAGTTTTTTCAAAGAGGTCAATCTGTACATCAAAAGGTAGTGACAACGATCTAATTTTTCGCAATAAAGAGAATGAGGCCTTATTTGCTTGTTCGGCTATATATTTCTTTGCCTTGATAAATGATCCAGTTTTGTTAAAATAAATTCCCAGATATTTGTACTCATTTATGTTTTCAAGAATGCATATTCCAATTTTAAAATTAGGGAGGTTTTTGCTATTTCCTTTCCTAAATATTAGTATTTTTGTTTCAGACAAGTTTATCTTCAGTTTCCAAGAATCACAATAAGATTTCAAGTTATCAAGAGCTAACTGAAGATCAGTCTCATTGTTACTAAAAATAACTGTGTTATCTGCATATAACAAGATAAATAGTTTTAAAAACAAATGAGTTTCTTCGATGTTATTTTGAATACCAATTACTCCTTTACTGTTTAAGAAATTTTCAAGGTCATTTAGGTAAATACTAAATAAAAATGGACTAAGATTTTCGCCCTGTCTCACACCGACCGAACAGTCAAAATAAGGTGAAGATCCTTCAGAAGAAATAATGCAAGATTTTATAATATTGTGTAAATTATAAATTACCTGAAAACATTTTCCATCAATAATTTCGTCTAAAAGTTTTCTTCAAAGACCAATTCGCCAAACTGAGTCAAAGTGCTTGTTTAAAATCAATAAAACAAGAGTAAAGTTTCTTTTTACTAGTATGAACAATATCTATTAATGATTTAAGAATAAACAAATTGTCAATAGTTAAGAAATCTTTTCTAAATCCTGCTCGTGTATCATGTATTAATTCGACACGCTCCGCATACTTTTTTAAGACGAGTATTGAGAATACTGGCAAACAATTTACCAAAGCAGCTTAATAAAGAAATTGGTCTATAATTTTCTGGCAGTCGCTAAATTGTAAGCAAACAAACTGTGGACGACGGACAGATGACGGACATTCATCGAGCGGTGTGTGTTTAGAATAGAATAGATCGAGTATTGGATATAATTCTGCAAAAAAACAACAACAAAAAACATGAATTACTGAAAAATCATTCAACAATATAAACAACAGTATAATATCAATATCAGTATAATATTAAAATATTGATATTTTTGTATGATTTTTCAGTAATTTATGGCCAGAGGCTCGTTTATAGTAGTGGAACCCTAATGCATGAATTTTGAAATTCTGGTTACTTTGGTGTGTTTTTTATTCTATACATTAAAGAAAGCCTTTTGTGCAATATAAGATCTTATAAATGATTTTCAGTCTGTCTAACCCTGTACTGAAATGCTTTCGCAAATTGTGTGGGGTTTTACGAATAAAAACTGCTATACAATCATCAAATTTCCCATTTTTTCTCATGAATTGATTTATGATTGTAATAAACTCGACCCGGCTCAAGAACGAACCTGGTCCGCCGACTTGCAGGTCCAATGCTCTAAACACTGAGCCAAAGAGTCGACTTACTGACGCAGTTGTCAGAGATTGTATTTATACCTGTGACGACGCGTCATCAAAAACATATACTTAAGGCATATATCAAATGGAAAACATATTAAAACCCAAGAGAAACTTGATAAAATGTTTATTTATATATTTACGTAGAAAGTCTTCATATTACAGTTTGATATTTTTCCCCAACACTAAAATTCCTGGTAAAAAAACATAACTTTTATACAAATTTCTCGAAACAAGCTGCTAAAAAACTCATAAACTATATCAAACATAAAAATACACAAATTTATATAGGTTAACCATAAATATATAAAGTAACAACAGTTTGTATTACCTGACCCCCTATTTTTAAGCTCAGTAAAAACACAGAATATAAGGTTTTGGTTGCTTCCTCAGTTCTTTTCAGGTACAAGGTGAGCACAAACTTGAAATAATAATTACAATTATCCTATTAAGTGTCATTTTCCATTGCATGATTAATGTAAAATTATTGTTAAGTGAAATAATGAACAGATAATAAAAGATTTTCGAAGAAAATTCCCGCAATTACATATGAACTTTCCCATGAAACATCATTCACCCTTTTGTATTGTTCATAAACAAATGTACTCGTACAACTACAGATTTATTTTCTTAATAAACCATTTCATTTCAAAATTATTTGTTACTTGTTTTTTAAGAATTTAAAGTTTAAGCATTCAATAAAATTTATATGAAGATTTTAATACATGTACAAAACATTTTGACCAAGTACATACGAAAGAATCACTGTTACAATTTTCAGCTTCACATGAATTTTCAATACACGAACTTGTGTTCTGTAATTATGGTTGATTAAGATACCCTTTGCCATTTAAAATTTGCTTTTTTCTTTCAATTACGCATTTTAACAAATCTAGAGGAATTCCAAAATGACATCACCGGAAGTAATTCGGTGATTTTTTTTCTTCTCTTTTTAAAAAAGAAACAATATTTTTGCATTTAGATAGATGAATACCAATCACAATTGTTACATCTGATTAACACTGATATAAGATACCATGACTGAAACTTCTTAATGAAAAAGAATCACATTCCGAAGAATATCGGAAGTTGGGCGATCTTTGTCGACATTTGCCGAGCCAATTAGGGCTCATTACTTGTAAAGTAAAACTTGATATGAAATGACAATTCATGTCAGATTCTTTATATAATATGACTTTACTGACAATAAATCGCAATATAACAAACTAACAAAAACATGAATGAACGGACTGTGAACGAATTACTATTAATTTTGTAATCTAACACAAAGAAAATACATGTAGTTTCAAATAATAACTGAAAATAACGTGTGTATTTCTCAAACATATTCAATATCATATGAATGATGCATCTTTTTATCAAAGTTAGTTGCATCTAACACATTTCATCCAGCTGTTCGAGTTCAACACACGATGCATATATATAGAATACGCGTATGACGCTGAGTGATGTAATTCGGCCTAAAAGTTATTTGTAATGTGTTAAATATAGGCAAATATGTGATGGTTATACGAAACCGCAAACAGCTGTTTAAGCATAATGTCATATGTTAAAAATATATACTGTGTCTTTGCATTTCATTTTCCACACTGCCTTAATGAAGATTAAGAACAAACCATGTGTATTTCACAAAGACAGAGGTGAACTTTACATCTATTTGATATACACATTGGATAAGATGGGTTCACTGCCTACAGTTATCATATTTTGCAAGGCGCTGCTCTCTCTTCCCCTCCCATTCCTTCAATGCGTCACTTCCAAGCATTTCCCGCATCACCGCTCGCATAAGATTATCACAGTCACCATAGATACGACATCCAACAGGCTTTCCATTTTCATCAACTTGGGTACAATAATTATCATACGGTGTCTTTTGCCTGTAAAATATGACAATATGCATATAACAAGTTCTGAAAAAAATTCTGAACAATTTGTAATACATGCACATATATATATGACTATGCTATTGATAAACAATTCCTAGGTGTTGCTCTGTGCAAGGCATATTTCGACAAGAAAGTCAGTAGAACTGACAGATGCTCCCCGAAGAACGTCATTGTTACAAATAAGGCCTTGGTCAATGGGTGGGAGGATATGTTGAAATCCCCATTCCTAAATCATATCTATTCTCCTCATCAGATGAGATGTTTTACCAACTCTAATTTGGAGACTTAGTAACAGTTTTCTATTTAATATGATAATACGTGTTACTCATCAGATCTTTCATTGATTTTTTTAAAGTTTTTATACTACTAAAAAAAAAGTCATACATTTCAATGTGTGCTAATATCAAAAAGGTTAACCAACACTCTTGACATATGACTGGATAATTGAAATAGTGTATAATGGCCTAAACAACAATTAGCTGACATGATTATGATTGACATTACTAGCATATTGAATTTTTGTTTGGTTTTGTTTAAATGATATCTCCTGTTAAATTAGGCAAATGACATGAATATTAGTCAACAACATGGTAGTAGGGGCCATAACTCTCTTAAAAATTGAGGAACCAGGTCACGTCGACGATATGCGTATCTACTCTTGGTAATAAAGCTTCCCATAAAGTTTCATTGAATTCAAGCCATTAGTTCCTGAGAAATAGCCTGGACAAGAATCATGCAATATGTACTATAGGCCGAAAAGTCAATGGGCCATAACTCTGTGAAAAATTGAGGAACCAGGTCAGCTGACGATATGCGTATCTCTCTTGGTATAAAGCTTCCCATAAGTTTCGTTGAATTCAAGCCATTAGTTCCTGAGAAATAGCCCGGACAAGAATCATGCAATATGAACTATAGGCCAAAAAGTCAAGGGGCCTTAACTCTGTGAAAATTTAGGAATCGGGTCATGCTGACGATATGCGCATCTCCTCTTGGTAATAAAGCTTCCCATATAGTTTCGTTGAATTCAAGCCATTAGTTCCTGAGAAATAGCCCGGACAAGAATCATGCAATATGTACTATAGGCCGAAAAGTCAATAGGCCATAACTCTGTGAAAAATTTAGGAATCGGGTCATGCTGACGATATGCGCATCTCCTCTTGGTAATAAAGCTTCCCATAAAGTTTCGTTGATTTCAAGCCGTTAGTTCCTGAGAAATAGTCCGGACAAGGAAAGTGTGACGGACGAACGGACGGACGGACGGACGAACGGACGGACGAAGCGGCGACTATATGCGTCACCTTCGGTGAGCATAAAAATACTTAGGTACTATACTCAAATCCCTTTTAATTAAAACTAACAGGCATAGGTTGAGTATAAATATGCAAATCAAACTGAAGTCCCATTTTTATTTTCGAAAACCTCCTCATTTTTCTAGTTTTGTCATATAATTATGTCGTAATCGTTATCCGGATGAAACTTGTTATTAATCTGTATTAAAGCTTTTCATCATGTCGTCGCTTCTGTAGTGCTTTTCGTGTGATAGTCTTTGGTGTCTCCTGTACCATACAAGATTCGCATCAAACTCCACGAAGTAGTTACCTCCTTTACAGTTGTAGATCATTATTTCGCTAAAACTGCGTGGAGTATGGGTTCGCACTCGGATTTAACTAAAGCAGTACCATTCTATCATATTTAAATAAAATACAGTACGGACCTGTTGCAGATAACCAGTCTGATGGGCTGGTGCCCCATCTCCACAAGACTGTTTGCAGGAGACACCATCAGGGTGGAGCCGAGACACAGTACTATGTCCGCTTTCTTGGCGTTATCCTCCGCACTCCCGAGTACTTGCCTCTCCAGGTAGTCACCGAAGTTGATGATGGTGTTCATCAAATACCCGCCACATTTCTAATGAGATAAAACAAAGACAGGATATTTAGTAACAAGAAGAATACATCACATCTATTTAGTGAAACACTGAATCTTTCCAATGCAATTGACAAAATCCCAAATCATCATTGTTTGGTACTTCAATGAAATAATTATAACTAGAGATTATTGTAATTTAATTATTCTTACAAGTTATCTAAACAATCATTGACTAAATCAGTAACATGCTTCCACGACTCTGTCATTAAATTATCAAATAGAACCTTAAATCATCAAATCCGAATTACATTCTCAAAAGAAAATTGCTAATAAATCAACATCACTTCCGGTGGAGTGGAAAAAGAAATGAGGAAGAGCTGAAAAAGAGAACTAATTCATTCAAGGAAATGCATACTTTGTCTTCACATACGAGTCCAGTCCGATGGTTTATTCTACATCTCTCACATTTTTTCTCTGGAACACTTTGTTTCTGAGAAGCATACTGTCGATGGCCCTTGTTGTATAGGTATCGTTTGTTACATTTCTCGCACTTTTGTACAAACGCGTTGCCATGCAATTCTGATATGCTCTCCTCAGCTACTCCCGACAGTCTGTGAAGACCGTCTGTATTCTGGCTGATTAGGTACTTCAGTGTTCCGATCTCGAGAAGTTTGACGATGGCCTCATGTGTGTAGGTGGGTCGCAGGTCAATCATACTTTTCCGATTACCGCTCGCCCCCTTGCCGCCTCTTTGACCTAGATACATTGTAATATCAAAACGTCAAAGCAACCTCGTTGTTAAGTGAAGTTTAAAAAAGCCAATGCAAAAACTGAATTAACAGGTTTACATGTCATTCCATTGGTTTTGACTTTTACAACCCATTAGAGGATCCAGAGGGGGAGATCGGGGGTCAGGAACCCGCCCCCTGAAATTTGGCTATTATGCCTAAAATATGCATATGCATAAAAGAGTGGGCAAAGGGGTATGACCCCCCCCCCCCCCCCCATGGGAGTTGGCTATGAAGTTAAACAATCCTTTAATCAAATCACGGTCTGACTCAAACCCTACCCCCACGTACTGTGATTTTCAGAATTGCCCCCTCCACGTACGGTATTTTTCATAGTTGGAATTGGACATGGTAATTATACCTGTCGGACCCCCCTGAGACAAACTGCTGGATCCTCGCATGCATCCTATACCTATTTACCATCTAAGGGCAATGAAAACTATATATGGACCATGCTACAAGTTGTTATTTTATGTTTATAGATGTGTAAAATAAAAATACCATGTTCTTTCGCTTTATCTTGATCTGTCCACTTTCCATGTATGCCCCGGAAGTCGCCAATACCAGCCGCGGTGGAAATTCCTGCACCTGAAATCGGAATCATTATCACCACATATGATTATTCAACCGTAATTCTTATACATGTATAAATCCCCCAAAAAATTCATATCAATCGTAGTTACTGGGACGCTGTTACCCTAAAAAATACGACAATGATTTTATTCTATTTGTTTGCTTGTTTGTTTGATGGGCTTAAACTCTCAATCACAGTAATTCAATCATTTGAAGACTATGACTACTTGAGACAAATATAGTGCTGCCACACTGCAGTATGACATGCGATATGATACATTACCCCGTCACATTGTCCTAACGCCGGGCTAATCATGCCTGACACAACCCCTATATACTGAGCGCCGAGCATTTTTTACGACTTTTGTATGTCGCGGTCGGCGATCGAACCCACGACCTCATGCCCCCGAGGCCGACGCTTAAACCACTCTACCACCGGGGATAGTACACTAATTTGACTAAATATTTCTGACCAATACAAAGAAAATGAAATGAATCTGAACCCGAAATGTAACTTTTACTTGACAGATATTAGGGTTTCCTTTTTTTCATTTACAAATTAACACTAAAACACCAAATAAAATAATAATAATAATAATTATAATAACAGTAATAAAATAAAAAAAATAATAAAATAAAAAAACAACAACAACAAAAAACAATAACCTGTAAATGCAATGGCGTATTTTGCTCTCCGAAGCATATCTGCTATTCGTCTAGCCTCCCCAGCTATATGAGAATCCGGGTCATGCATTTCAGCAGTCTTGTTGGCCTCTTCCACCAGCTTAACTTCCAGCTCACCCAGTGGTCTCTCCTCGCCAACATTTCTAGCTCGTAACTTCAAGCCTGACCAGCAGTCCTTGTGAAAACTGGCTGCACCATCTAGGCCCCAATATGCCTGTCAAAGTACATACAGAGTTTCAACATTGGTTTTCTATAAAAGTCATGGCTTCCGCTTCAAAACTGAAATGTTAAAATTTTGTGGCGAATATACAAGTGTGACCTTTCCAGTCCCTTATAGCATTTCATTATTTTGATTTCTTGACTTTGTACATTTCATGGAGAAACTGATTAGCGGGACTGCATGGACTGTTCCAAATGTGTAGGTAGGTGGTCTCATTTTCAAAAGTTAAATACAATGTTTATACAAATCAATGAAAATATATGTGTGTGATAATTTCAGTAATTAATCGCCAATTCAGCCACCTTAATACTTTTAAATACATGTACATGTAGTTTAAACTGACATCTCTTTAATTCATAATTCGTTTCTCTTTATGGTTACTGGATAAAACTTTTAGCATAACTCTAAATCCGCCACCTTCTTTCAAAAGATATATTCAAATTTAAAATTTCCTGTCATATGAACTCATCCAAGATGAATATTCTATTTGAAATATTAATGTAAATTCGGAAATTTAACAGTTATATTTTTCATTTTGAAATATTCCTTATCACCCTCCAGATATAATAAATTTTGACTATTATTACAACTCACTGTAAGATTTTTCCTCTCTCCCTCGTGTATTTGGAAAGCTCGAACGTCTACTCGGCCAGTGTCAGGTGTTATGTCCCTTGAACAAGATACCAAAGCGCACTTCATGCTTGTCGATTCGAGATGCTGAAAAGAAAATTAACAAGTGCGCTGGTACTCCAGTCCTGTGATTTTATGAATCCAAGGGTCATTACTCTGGTGTGTGTCTAAGACTGCCTTGCTGGGCGTCGAACATGGTTGAGATATTGTGCAAGACATTGTGACTAAGTTGGTAAAGATTTGGTCACGATTATAAGTGTCAGAGAGCGGACACTGTTAATTTTAAAAACAAGTGTTCCTTTGAACACATGTGTCACCTGTTCAAGCATGATGGAAAAAATATGATTGACAGACAGGCAGACAGACAGACAGACAGGGTAATAACTTAGAAAATATTGATGCGAGATTTATGAATATTGTGTCAGACGGTTCCTCTTGTCAATATCTGTCCATATATGAAATGAAATTTCAATAGCATGATTAGAGCAGGAGTTATCGCAGAATAAAGAGGTGTGACGGTGCAAAAGAAAGAAGTATGAATGAAAAGGGAACAACTAAAAAATCGATACCAGAGTTATAGACCTTGTGAATGGCAATTCCTTATGTCAAGCTATGTCCATAAATGAAATTTCATTTCAACAGCATGATAAGAGTAAGAGTTATTGCAGATTAAAAAAAAAAGTGTGACGGACAGACAGACGACGGAAAGGTGATCCCTATGTGTCACCTCTGCTTGCATCAGGTTACACACACACACACACACACACAAAAAAAAACCAACACACACACGCACACACACATCATATATTCCAAGGGCCGTAAATCTGGTGTGTCTGAGACATTTTGACTGGTTATCAAAGTTGCCCGAGAGTTCGGTACAGATCGATTTACGTTCGGTTATCAGAGAAAGAGAGTGAACACTGTTACTTTTGTTTTCATCAATGCATAGGTCGTAACCCTGGGGCGTCGTAGACATTCTGGCTGGTTATTGAACTTGGTCGAGATAGTATGGGGGCCTCCGTGGCCGAGAGGGTAAAGTCGCTGACTTTGATACTCACTCAGCCCCTCACCGCGTGGGTTCGAATCCCGGCAGGGTCATTCGGATTTTCATGTGAGGAAGCCTTCCACCTGGCTGGCGGTAGGTCGGTGGTTCTACCCGGATGCCTACGTGCATTCGGGGTCTTCCTCCACCTGTAATTAGCTGGACGTCGCTATATGACTGAAATACTGTCGAAGCGACGGTAAACTCAGATAGTCAAGTCGGGATAGTATGCCCATACACACAAACTCCGCCGCAGTAGTTATCTCCCCTTACAGTTGTCGATAACCACTGCCACAAGAAGATTCGGCTGATATAGGCCGGAATACTTTTATCATTTTTGCCTTTAGTTTTGAATATATCATATTAGTTTCGTTATATTTCACGAAAATAACATTCATGATTATGTAAAAAGTAAAAAATAAAATAAAAAAAACAACAACTTTTATTTATAAAATTATGCGTTTTGGTCACATGGTTTCAACTATCATCACGTGACTTGTGTGGTGGCAGTGGTTAAAGTAGCGTAGCGTGACGTAACCGGTGCGCGGAGTTTGCCATACACATTGAAACCAAGTTTGGTAAAGATCAGTTCATGTTTGATAGAGTTAGACAGCGGACACCCGAGTAAACGCCACCCACTCATCGCAGGTGAATAATTTAACTGTCTGGTAGTTAGTTACGCTACTCGCTAGATTTTCATACATTTCTCAATAACCAGAAACCATGAAATACGTAGGACCGATTAATCAACTTCACTGCAAATAAATAGCCTGTTTGTGAAGTAAAATGAGCTACGCCCAAGTTATTTTCCCTCAGGTGATTTTGAAACATGCATTAGTTGACGAAGATGACTCAAAACTATAACTTAATAGAAAAAAAAAATTACAACCACATTCTTGCAAAAGTTGATTCCTCTAAATACATTGGTATAACCCTTCAAAGTAACTTTAGATGGGATAAACAAATACATTCTATAACAAATAAAGCAAATCTATCACTTGGATTCCTTAGAAGAAATATGAAAATTAACCCTATCCCTGCTACAGACCATGACTATAAGGCCAAAATTAGAATATTCATCAACTGTATGGGACCCCTATGCCAGAAGCCAAGTAGACCATGCAGACTAACAAAATGCAGCGGCGGGTAGCAAGGCCATCATGATACCATCTGAGTTACAGATATGCTATCTACTCTTAATTTGCAAAATCTCTAACTTCGAAGAACTAGAGCCCGACTTATTATGTTCTAAAAATTGTTCCATAGTTACGTAGCCATCTATCAGAGCATTTATTTGTTTCTACTGACTCCAGAACCAGACAGGGCAGTGCACAGTGCTTTCAACAAATATCAACTTCTAAAGACTCACATAAATATTATTTTAACCTCAGAAGAATTACTCAAAGGAACTTGCTGCCTGCTGCCGTTCACCAAGCCAGTACAGTTGATGCCTTTAACCCTTTCCCTCATTTAGATTCATTTTGACGCACTCAATAGGTATCACATAAAGCAGAAAACCACAGTTAAACCTTACTAAATTTAATTACAAAATACTCATTACCAGACCACTGAGGAGCAGCGAACAGCATAAAACCTGATCAGCCTGCGAATTACTCGCAGGCTGATCTGGTTTTATGCTGTTCGCATAGGTCTTTTCATGGTGTCCTCTATGAGGGAAAGGGTTAAGGCCGTTGTCGCAGTGCCCGTCAATATGTTCATCACTCCTTAAATTAATTTCTGTACACGATTTTAACATTTCACTCGGATATTATGTGCCGACATTAGATATACACATATTGTTTCTTTATATACTTAAACCAGCGCCTTCGCAAACAACCTCAAAAGTGAGAGAGCAAAGAATTAATGAAGAAGATGATGTAAATGTCGATATACTGTTACCACAAAAAAACCATCGAGAACTTCCAAGCATCACTTGGGCATTAAGAACTACTAAAACTGTCTAGTACTAGCGTATGCCACTAAGGATTAAAATAAGAAGGCAAAATGCATGGAAAAGACTTATTGTACTATGAACTTACAAGGTGGCATTAAGAAGTATTAGAATGGTACATTTATTAGCAAGTAATTCATGTAAATGACTCATTGTACCAAAATGATTCAATAAGCCAAATCTCCTTTGGAAGCAAATGAAAACAAACCGACATATATCAAAGCCTCATTTAATGATTTTCTGGAGTCAAACTCACGAACTAATTTATCTGTCTATTTTATTTCATAAGAGGAGCGGGTGGGCGCAAAGAAGTATTATATAATAATACAGAAATATTCGACATTATTTAAATGCTATCAATGCTCACTGTTTCTTTTAGCGAGTTGGCATTTAGCATATATTATCGTTAATCATTCCAGAATACCCTCCGAGATCGTACTATATATGCATTATGCAAACATAAAGGAAACAACCTAAACGAATTTACAAAAGAGCTGTATGATTTAGAAACAAGAAATTCTCTTGCCAGTTGCCTGGTGTGAAATGGGGTCTATATGTAATACTGTGGTTGCTGTTGACGGTGATGATAATGATGATGTTGGTGATAATGAAAAAAAATTTTGTTGATGTGATGAGAGATGAGAAAAGGTTGTAGCAAGGCTATAGATAATCTTAATGCCGATCACTGTCTCCAGGGCGTTCCTGGTCTGTTGTAAGCTCGGAAGAGGTTGTGTTTTTCTCGTTGTCAATAACTTATCGATTTTCAAGATTACATGAAAGGCATTTGTGATTATCAATAAAATATAAAATAGGTTTGAATAAGTATGCTGATATAAAGTTTATATGGAGCAGACATACAAGAGAGAGAGAGAGAGAGAGAGAGAGAGAGAGAGAGAAGACTTGAAAAGCTTAGTCTATTTTTTAACTGCCCAGAAGCTTTATTACAAAGCAAGTAAGTCAAAATATTGACTTAATTCTAAAATCAAAATTTCTGGACAGGAGTTATTCTGCTTTATCAATTATAAATTATGATGAAATGAATATATAATAGTAATGTGCCCCCTGTCAGCTGCTAAAACTTTATTTATTGAGTTTAATGTCCCGCCACTTGGAGACAATGTCTATTTGAGACGGATATATGCTCTCACACATCAATATCACTCTCTCACATTATTCTGACACCGGGCGAACCAGTCTCTAAACTACCCTATTATAGTAAGCCGCGAGCAAGGGAGCTATACCAGTACCAGTACTATTATACGACTTTAGCATGTCGCGGCCGGGATTGAACCTTCGACCTCCCGCTCCCGAGGCGAACGCTCTATAACCACTAGGCAACTTGTGATTGAGTTGAGACTTAGATCTTTCAGAATATAAAATAAATTAAAATTACACCAATCTTAAAAGTTAAGCCAATCTAGGCTGAAGATGTTTGCTCACTAGTTAAGCGCAGTGTTTAAGCGGGTATATGCGCCCACGGTAAGTGAATTGTAAAATAAAAGCTCATACATTTTACGTCATATCGATGAAACGAGACACCTGTAAACAAAGACCGGTGACAAGCCCGTCGATTAATATCGATTTGGATACTTATGAAAACTCAGTGATTGCCGCATGGCTGTGAAGACAAGTAACAAGAGAGTACAGTTCAATACAGAAAAAAATATAATATAATGCATATTTGTGTATTTAAAAGCATATAAGAAACTTATTAAACCCCAACAAAACGATTTTTTATTATGTCCAATAAAGGCATTTAATCTTTACCACTTACTACGACATACAATAATCAATATGTTTGTACTGTTCCATTATTCTATGCAATGAAATGCACTTTATCAGTGGTAGTGTTGTAAAAAGCATGACTAGATATATTTTTTATCGTCTACAATGTATTCTCAATGATCTTTGGTGGTTAAAAAGCACATGAACTTGATTGAAAGTGTTTCAATACATGTACTAAAACTGGTAAATTCGTATATTAATTAAGAAAGTATCGTTTAAAAACTGGTACTTTGTGGTGCATAGCTTTTGTTTGTGCTATAAGTTTCGAATTTAACTGGCTCAAATTCCACCAACAATACTTAGGGCTAAGTAATACATTAATTCTTAAACTAGGTAGATACACATTCCACCATTATCATTTTATGAAATATTCAACTAAGCTGAAATGAATTATTACCTTAATAACTAACAATAATTGTTAAGAAATGAAATACTTGGGAATTTTATTAGAGAAACAAGACTAATGAAAATCGCCCTTAAGTATTAAAGTTTTACTTAGCGCTAAGAATTGTTGGTGGAATTCGACCCTGATATAAAAATACTAGGCAATTTTCCAAATCATTGTTTAGTGTCATACTTTCTGAACCCAAACTTAAAGAGAGAGAGAGAGAGAGAGAGCTAGAGAGAGAGAGAGAGAGAGAGAGAGAGAGAGAGATCATCACTCATCAGTGAACCATGTTTTAACTCAAGAGGCGGATACATGTCGTGTAAACCCTGTATAAAAGACGACTACACCTATCAAACATATACATATACTAACACCAATCATTATACGATATATTCATTTACTCTTAGTATACAGCATACTGTTTCTACAGCATGGTCAGAAAGAATATGTGAGAGAGAGGGAGAAATGTTACACATGTGTATGCATATGTCTCACAGGAACATATACTCGTATAAAGGTACAGAGAAATTCAGAGAATAAATCAAACTTCACAGTCATATGTTAAGCAGATCGATTCTTTCATTCAGAAGCATAGTGAAACATTTAAGCCCTTACCTCGAGAAGTCTTAGACGTCAAATGAAGATCCTGATACCCGATATACCTGGATTTGTCATACCTATATTTACGTTGTTGTTATGACGGTTATGACGATTAATTGTCTATTTATAGAACGTCATTCCTATGGTATGTCTGGGTGTATTGGACGAGTTGCGTCCCTTTAAATGTAATGTCTCAAGCCACACAGCCTGGAAAAAATACACCTTTTATTGATAACTTCAAGCCTGGATCCAGAGTATGCGTGTGTGTGTGTGTGGTGATGTCGCGGGAAAAGACTTACTGAAGAGTATGGGGGGAGGGGGATCTTTTATATTGAAAAATCTAAACCTTGAGCGATGTACCTTTTCTATGTTCATAAGTAATTGTCTACAACTGCAGAATCGAACCTTTTTTTTCTATCGCGCGTGCGGGGGTGGGGGGATCATAATGGGAGAGTGATGACACTGGTATTTGTGAAAGGGCATCAACCCTTAGGTTATCATACTCGTAATCATTTGTTGTCGATTGGTGAACATGTTCTTACACGTTATAGTAATCACTATATACTGTTCCTGCGTTGGACCAGTACTTTCAGTTATCGCTTGGGGAAGTCATTTAAAGTCCTTGCTCCCAACAGGGTTCGAACTCTTCTCATCGAGACCTTTGGTCATTTTTCATTCAAATTCACGATAAGTAAAGCGCTGACAGGGCTAACAGTTCCTCAGCAGGATTTCTGCCAGCCACTTATCCACTTAGTTCTGTCGAAACTTTTCTGAAAAATTGTCACCTATTCAGTTAGTATCTGGCAAACTTTTCAAGTCATCCACTTAGGTATCTTAACAGGACTAAACTGTCTGTTAGTGCCCACTACTGCCTATCACATGTTCTCTTATGTTACCTGGATATAAGTTTTTGTCCAGATAATTATGTGAAAAAAGCTTGTTATCAACATAATTTAACTAACTTGAAAAAAGGCGATATATCCAGTTATCTTAAGTGAATATATGGCTTACAGTAGTGGGCACTAACAGGCAGTTTTGTCTTGTTAAGATACCTAAGAGGATAACACGAAAGTTTTCTACTTGCCAAATACTAACTGAATACGTGATTTTTTTTTTCAGAATAGTTTCGACATATCTAAGTTCTTTCATTTTTTTTTTCTAAACGCGCTCGCCTTTCCTCACTTCATGACTGCGCTTTTTTCTCCCATCCTTTCAAGTAATTCTCTCACTCTTCATTTCTGAGTGCGACATTTTATCACGATTTACAATTATTTTACATGTAAACAACTGTCTCACCTGTCCTCGGACGTGTAATGATTATTTAATGTATGAATCTGCGTTTACGAATTAAACCGAACACTTTCATCTCTCTCTATGCGTATTAATGTTCTTTTTTCTTTCATTCTTTTTCTAACTCTTGATATTTCCCCGTAATGCGCGTGTTTTGTATGTGTGTTCGAAATATAGGGACTTGAGAAAACAATACATGAAACAATATTTTTGCCATTGGCCGACGATACATAAATTTGTCTCACTTCTTACATGTAATGATATTAATGTCATAAAAAACACTGCCAAATTTATTTACTATGCTTATCAAATTCGTGATAAAAAATAATATTCATATTTATATTATTTAATTATAAGGATATTTATGTTTTATTCTCTGAAAATATTGCTTTCACCCTTTGTATGTTATCATTTGTTGGCTATATTTGTATACAAATTATGTCAATAAAGTTATGTTATGTTATGTTTTGCTGTTTGTTTCTCTTTCTCTCTGCTTATTAATCCTCTTATTCTATTAATACTCTCACCCTCTCGCTATATATTACTTAGTAGGATTTTAGGAATCTTTATTCTTCTCTCAATCCGTCACCGCTTTGAGTTCGAATCCCGGTCAGGAATTCGGTTTCTTACTCGAGAAAGCCTTCGAGCGGGTTTTCGGTAGGTCGGGATTCTCCCATGCCGCTGTTCGAATCCCGGATGACTACGGATTCCCTAGGAATCATTCCAGGTGATACGGTAAGTTGGTTATATCAAGGTCTCTCACACAAAGACGAAAATTGGATTTATTTCAATTCATTTTATTTTTTTTACATAAAATGAAACAACAACATACATTAAAAAAAGTGGCCGCCGCATCAGTTTCTGAAATGATAAAAATATTAACAATAATAATAAGAAATAATTATGAAATAATAATAATTGACTTGACTTGACTTGACTATTTGGGTTTACCATCGCTTCGACAGTACTTCAGTCATATAGCGACGTCCAGCTAATGGCAAATAAATGAAAAAATAAAAAAGAAAATGATATCAATCATACAAACAGATCGCGACCTCGACTGAGAGAACGTTAAAACATGAAGTTTAATAATATCAGATGTTAACTGCTAATAGTGTGAAGAAAAAAAATCTGATAAAAAGTTATACTACGTATATAAGCGTAATTTCACTCATGAACGTATATAATTATTATTATTAATTGACCAAAAGATTACTTACAGTTCTTTAAGCATTTTCTGAGCAATGGATAGCTCGTGACTGATTAGTTCGAGCTGTCGGCTCAACTTAGCCTGAAATAGCAACAACAATAGTATTTATAAAATTTATCGTGATTTAGATAATGAACAAAATAAAATTTCGTTTCTTAATATTTTACAACGGGGATGTATTTTAATATTCAATTTGTTGTATTCTGAAAAGAATTAGTCACTTATGTAAACGAATATGTACGAATAAATATATACTTACAAGCTTCGATTTCCAGTGGACACTGGAGACCTGAAAATGAAAAAAAGTATTGATTCGAATTTTAGTTTTAACAAAAAAAAAATTTTTTTAAAAAAAGAAATATCTGTTTATTTGTTACTGTAGTATGTTAAATGTAATAAAATATCGTGTTATATAATCGTTTTTCTCGTTTTAGAAGCGAATTCTTAGATTAAGCTCATTATATATATATACATTTACGTCATTTTCTTTGATCTCCGTAGGGGTCACCGCTTCGACTTCTATAGAGGACTTTTCAGAATCGGGTGTCTAAAAGAGAGAGAAAACAGGAAATATAAGATGACGGGACTGAGAGTGTAAAATGAATAAATATAAAGCGTAATATGATGTCTGTCATTACTAAAAGAACACGTCTATCGGAATTTCAAGTCGGTCGCGCGAACGATTTTTCCATTACGAAGTTCTCCGGGCCTATACACAATTAACGGTCAGAATTCAAACCGACCAATCGTTGAACGCATCATAAGAACACATTTCGTAACCCGAAAAACTGAAATATAATATTAGCGTCTCTCTCTCTCTCCCCCCCCCCCCTCTCTATATATAAATATATATAGCGAATCTAAAATTAGATAACTGGTTATTAACTTATGTTTTTAAAATATATATGGATCAGTTGATTATATTTTATGATTTATTTGATAAAAATGTTAAGATTGAATTAAAAAATCGATATATTGCAAGTATTATTAAAGAGTATTCAGTAGAATGCTAAAACTTTTAAAACGATTAACTATAAAATATTAAAACCGACTGTGAACCATTCGTTAATATTAAACGTTTTATTTTATAAAGTTGTTAATATTTACATTCAAACTGTATAAAACAGAAATAACACGCATTTTTATTATCAGTAATATTTCATGAAACTTGTAAATAAAAAAGATAAATGTGATTCATGTTGATGCGGTTTTTTCCTTAAAAAACGTGATACTGCTTTGATTTACTTGTAACTTGTATTACTCTCAAGAATTTTTTTTCCATAAATTTGATAGTGATTTATGATCTTGATATGAATTTAAAGAACAAGAAATACGTATAATTAAAAAATATAAATAAATAGATTAAAAAGAACGAGTACTTACTGCGTTATTCGACATTTTCCTCGGACAAGACAAGTCAAGTCAAGTCAAAATGTTTTATTGGCATAAACAAACAAATTGTTCAACGCCAACTACACCGTGGCGGTACAGGTATATAAACATCTGAAAAGTACAATTTTGAACAAAACAGAACATATTATACATATAAGACAGAACACGAATAATTTATGTTTAATCTAGTATTTGAATATATATCGAATAATCTTAACATCTGCCACTACAGAAACAGGACAGTTGGGCAGGATTTGGTGCGTTGATAAATACCGCAACGACATCAATCGGTACCAGAATTACCGACCCCTTTAGCGATGTCACCCGCCTTTTGTTCTAGATTATCAAATGACAGGTGTATTTCTTAGCGGGAAATTCTATAAAAGCACAAAACAATTTACATTTTTTGGCAAGAACATTTTGTGTAATAGAATGAAATATAAAAATGCATTCAGTAGTGCTGTGATTTTCCCTAAATCCAAAATGAGCGTCTGTAAAAACGTTATTTCACACCAATTGTATATTCTGTTTCGTAGCATAAGAAAGAAAAGTTTAGCCATAGTGTTAACAGAACATAACAGAACAGAACATAATTTTATTGGCATAAAATATCATATACATATTTATAGCCAAAACATTACAGACAGACAGACGACAGACAGACAGACAGACTTTTATTCAGATTTGTATAATAGAGTACATCATCATATACATAATATCGAACAAATAAATTATAATGTCACAATTATCTGAAAATAAAATAGATAAGATATAGTTAATTAAGGCTGGAAATAGAAATAACTATATGCATTATAATTGACAAAAGTATCATATATGTGCCATCTAAAATATGTTAACAGTCAGTGATACATATCAGTTTGAATATCACGGAGAATGGATAGTATGCTAATACAAATAAGTAAATAAAGATGAAAATACTACACGATTTCATGTAAAGTAAGTGTGGAAATTACATATATATAAACTTAATCATTCTGAGATACAGGCCTTTCAATATTTCTTAGAATATTATCTCTTCTTTCGTGAGCTAGTTTGAGATATTTACATAGATTTAACAGAGTAAGTTTGTTATTTGTATTTAAGAGTTGAAAAAATTTCATCATGTTTGCATTATTGTAATAATATTTCTTTATATACTTCTTACGTAAGTCTAAAAAACGGTTGCACTTAATTACAAAGTGGAATTCATCTTCTATGTCAATATGAGTTTCCTGCAAACAAAACTGGCAATATCTTGACCTCTCGGTATCTGTTCTCTGAATCTTGCTGAATTAATTCTAAACAAATTCGAAGAAATGCGTAATTTAGTTAGTTCTTTGCGTAACCGTTTAGATACAATTAGTGACAAATATTCTTCAGGATTAAATGTACACTTTAGGTGACTATAAAAATAACAAAGTATCCTATTGTTATTAATATCAGTAAACCAGTTGTTGAAAAACGTCAATTACACGTTGTTTAAATACTTTTACAAAGGTAGGTACATGTACACTTTCAGGATATATCCATACTTCTGAAAATCCATATTCATCTAAAAGACCTTTAACTTTCTGGGGCCAATGTCTCTTCTATTCATGTTATAAAGACTGTTATAATATAGTGTTTTTAGTATTATATTATCTGTGTGTATCAATTTAAACCAATCTTTTATGATTTGAACATATCTGTTAACATAGAGTGGGTATCTACGGAAACGTTAAAGGGCCTTCATTTAATGACATGTTTTTGTGCTAAGTCGACATTTTTTTTTATTCGCATTGATCAGATATTTTAACACTTGTCAATTTATTTTGCTCGCATAATGAAAATTTTATAGATATTGCAACTTTAATTTTCACGACATGTTTGAATGTTTTTGTCAAGGCGAATTAGCCCAACTATTTGATAAAGTGAAAAAATACCTATTCGCTTTTCACAAAAACATCAATCATATCGAGAAAAGTATAGATGCATTATCTATATAGATTTAGTGTTTGCGAGCTATATAAATTGACAAGTGTTAAAGTATCTGATCAAGGCGAATAGAAAGTTTTTGACTTAACACAAAACATGTCATTAATTGAAGGCCCTTTAACGTTTCCGTAGGTATCTACCCAACTCACCATACACATCTGCATTACAAGCGTTTTGACCCACCCCAAGTATACTTTTACAAAACTTCATGTGTAATCTTACAATCTCTTTAGATTTTGAAACTCCCCAAACTAGCCATGCATAATTTAAAATTGAACCAACAAATGAGTCAAATAATTGTAATGAAATTTTAGGCATTATTTCTAAGTCTTTAATATGTCTAAGAAGAACATACATCGCCTTTGAAGCTTTACCTATTATATAATGATTATGTTATACAAATGAACCTGTATAATTAAAAACAACACCCAGATAGTTAAAGTCGTTCACAATTTCTAAAATTTCATCGTTATAAAACCATTGCTCTTCAGGTCTGAGGGGGCCTCTTTTTCGAAATTCAACTATTTTTGTTTTTGAAGTGTTTACTTCTAACCCCCATAAAGCACAATATTCATGATTTTTTTTTAAATTACGTTGTAAATCTGTGGTTGATTTTCTTATAATCACCATATCCTCTGCAAAAAGTATAATTATGAGGCATAAATCAAAAATTTCAATTCCAGGTTCCGCCCCATTCTGCAAATACATTTCCAAGTCTTGAATAAACAGAGAAAAAAAAGCTGGAGAGTTATTTTGACCTTGTCTTAAACCAATTGTAATATCAAAAAAATCCGAAAAGGAATACACTGTTTAATACAAGATTTAACAATATCATACATTGATCTAAAGATCACGATAATTTTCCCATCTAGCCCCAAATTAAATAACTTAAACCACAATGCATTTCTATATACAGAATCAAAAGCTTTCTTTCAAATCTATAAACGCGCACGGTAATCTCAACTTGTTACTAACAATACAAAAATAGCATCTACAGTATTGCATCCTTTTCTGAAACCGAATTGTGCGTCTGAAATAATTTTATTTTCTTCAATCCACTTTTCTATGCGGTTTGTTAAAACACTAGTAAATAATTTACCGAAACAGCTTAATAGTGTAATTCCCCTATAGTTATTGGGGTCATTTTTATCTCCTTTCTTGTGTATAGGAATTATGTAACCCAGTGACCACTCACGTGGAAAATATCCTGCATTAAACAGTTTATTAAAAATATCTGTGATATGTCCACCTACGATATCAAATGATTCTATAAAATACTCATTTAAAATACTATCGCAGGGGCAACAAGCTTTATTTCTTTTTAAGCGTTTAACTGCATCATATACTTCCTAAAGGGTTATGGGTATATTTAGTTCCCGAAAAGTTGGATTATCGCTTTGAATATTAAATGTTTCCATATCGTCTAATACTGTTGAATGGATGTCATTAAACAGAGGTGAAAGATATTCCTTAAATTCATCACTTGATATATTATTACTTGAAGTTGTTTTTTTTCTTAAAGAAAGTCCAAATATCTTTAGGGCGCCTTGATTTCATATTTTCTAACTCCTTAGACTGTTTTTTTTTTTTTTTAAACCTTTTTTATTTCACAAAATTCCATTCTATATTCGTACGACTTTGCATTGTTATAATTTGATAAAGCCTCTTTATAATGTAATTTAGCTTCGATACACTCCCGATCGAACCACTCTTTATTATTACAACTGATGTTGTTACATGAATCGATTTTTTTTATTATGCTTGAATAATGGTTCAGCGACTTCACAAAAGGCGTTAAAAAATTACTTATTAGATTATCTAATGAATTAATGTCACATTCGTTCACATTATTTATGACCCTATTCAAGTGTGGCAATTTACCTATCAAACCCCTTCTAAATATTTCTTTTTTCTCGTTTGACCATCTGTAGTATGAGCTATATTGTGAACTTTCATTGTCATTTACTGTTCTTACTGCATTACTTTGTAATGTAAAATATAACGGTGCATGGTCACTAAACAGTGTGAAGTCGCCAATGTTGAAATCATGTATCAATGGAAAATCTGATTCTTTCAACAAAAGGTAATCTATTGTTGTATGTGCATTGTGATTAAAATATGTATAGGACCCTGTGTTCGAGTCCGCACCAAGTCTACCGTTACCTATTCGTAGTGACGTTGCTCTACACAACTCTAACAATTTCGTGCCTCGTGCGTTACACACGGGATCTTGTGAGGCCCTGACAAGAGGTATATCGGGCCTATATTCACAATCATCTACATGTATATCTGAAATAAAAGAGTCATTTATAACATAATCACATTTATTGCCTACGCGAGATTCCAATCACCAAAATATCAAACAAGTCAACATTGTAATTCTAGCTACGGGCGAATCATCAGTCTACATGTAATCACAACATAAATATATATCATCCTTTAAGCTAAAAAAATATTTATCTAATTTTAGCCAAATCATAGTATCATACCAATTTTTTTATAACTTTAAATCCTGGTAATAGCATGTCCCTAACAAATATAACTATTTCCCCACTATTTCTCTTAGCATTTTTATGCCGAGGTTTCCTATAAAAGTTGAAACAAGTAAAATCACAAAATGAGTTTTCAAAGTTTTCATCCGTCCATGGTTCCGACAAAACCACAATATCATTACAAGTCAGCAAATCAGTAAATTCCCTATCAGAAATCTTACTTCGAGTCAAACGGTTACAGTTCCACACTAATAACCTTACACCATGCTCCTGTAATTCCTAGTCCGTTTTCACTGGTTTCCCTTCTACATAAAGGGTGTCATACGCAATCCAGGCGTTTTTCCCCTCCTGTTTTGCCTGCCTCAGCTTTGGTACAAGTCGCTGACGCTTTGATACCACATCCGATGGGAACTGTTCATGGATATAGAAACCAGTATTTCGGAGTTCCATGCGTTTCTTCCCTACATTCTCTCTATTTTTGAACAAGGTAAACTTGCACACAATTTTCGTTCCTTGATGTTGCTGGGAGCCATTGCGTAATGTACCCATTCTGTGCGCCCGTTCTATGCCAATTGATTTTACGTAATCCTGTGCCATCTTCAGCTTGTCTGTCATGAACTCACGTACAATAGCTTCAGTATCTTCAGGTTTTTCATTAGGGAGCTCATCCAAATTACAAAAAATGAGATTGTTTCTCATACTCTGAGACTGAAGATACGATATAGAATCCTTTAACTTCTCGTTTTCCCTTACTAATACATGAAGTTTATCCTCCTCCTCACTTAGCGAAAACTCAACATTATCTAAACGTTCATCAAATTTCAATATCTTGTCCTCTGTCGTTTTACTGTTCTTACTGAACTGTGACCATAGGTTTTTTTAAGTCTTTTTCAAACGAGTCAACTTTCTTCTCTAGGGTCTCAAGCTTCATCAACTTTTGATCAACATTACAAGCTTATTGTCATTTTTTTTTCAGGAAAGAGATTATTTCATCATTTGATGTAGGTTGATGTGATTTTTGGCTACTGTTATCGGTCATGTTTGGTTGAGTGGTGGGGGGCGTTCTGATATCACTTGGAGACTGACATTGCTCAGAGTTTATGTGAGTAGAATAATCATGAAGAACTGGTATAGAATCATCAAACAGTACTGATCTTGTTTTTTTCAAAATGTCACTCACTTCCTCTCCAAAGTTTGTCCCCTCCGCCGGACCTCCGTGTTTACGTTGCTTCGGTGTGTAGTATTGTTCGTCTCCACTGCTGCTGACATTTTTTCTCCTCTCACGTTCGCGATCTTTTTTGCCCATCACATCACTACGAAGATTCACTATAATCCAATAATCTCGCGAAAATAAGTCCAAATATTGTTACGCTCCGCCCTTGGTCTGCTCTGGTCTTACTTTGGGCTGGCGTGGTCTTTATGTATATGTGCGTGATGGGTAGTGTTAAGGTTGGACTCCAAAATATAAGGTATAAATAAAAATAGAACAATTGATAAAATTATTTTAATTTAATTGAGGTGTGAAAATTAATATCTATACTGCTATAAAATAATTCATGTCACTAGAACCTGAGCAAATCTATCTGCCAACAACTCTTAAAACTAACAAGAGTGGCACTGCAAATCGGAGGTAAATAACCAGAGAACAAATACTGCGATATCACGACTGATAGCAAACACTATGAGAAAACATAGACTAGTACAGAGGAACTGCCAACTTATGCCTTGTAATAAGTTGTATCATGAAAATTACTGCTAAAATGAATAATTATATTTAGGGGAAAAAATCCCTTTTAAATCAGCAGATTCCTATTTCATTTAAAGGTGTAAAGTTTTAAATAAATTAAATTAATTATACAGACTGCAGTTTTAACTAAAACACAATTTATAACTTAGATCATGCTAAAAAAACTATCATGTTGCAATTTATGCATACCTAACACAAAATGGCTAAAAGAAATGCAGTCTGTGAATAAAGGTTCACAAATGGTGGAGTCCCTGAAATGACTGAACACAGTATATATACTCTCTGTGTGCTCACAGCACACAACCGTGGGATTCACAGGTCCACAGTGTGATCTGTGTGCTCACAGCTCACACTGTGGACAGTGGGCGCACACAGCTCACAGTGTGTGGTGTGGAAACATAGCCCACAGCTGCTTATACAGGGTGATATCTAAAAATAGAACAATTTACTTAAGTTCAAAATTACTTTTAAATAACAATAACCTCAAAAGTTCTCTTTCTGCAATTCAAAAATTGAGTCATTGCTAGAGGTTTAAGTTTAACAACTGTGTACTTTAAATTTGCCGCTTCTGTGGTTGCTTAGCAACTGCACTCAGTTGAAACAAAAATGGCGGATGTGTTTACACAACCAGAACATGATTTGGAATAAATCTCAAAAATATGGAATTATAACAAGTGAACATTTACAAATACTGTGCAAAACCAAGTTTTAACATGGACTAGATCAAACTGACTAGGAAATATTGCCTAGGATTGCATAAATAACAAATAGGATGGATAGCTGCTAGGTCACGAAAACTAGTGACATAAGCACCAAACAGGGATTCTGCTGTGGAAAACTCAGGGAAACTGACAAATAACTATAAGGATAGAGAAACACTGGCAAGAATACTGAATGAGGATTTGTTGTTCTGTGATTTTTACCAGAACAAGGATCTAAATCATGTCTTAGTGCCAGTAAAATCATCACAATTAAGGAAAATAGGAATAGGCAAGCCAAAAGCCCAAGGTAAGATTTGGAAAAACCCTGATCATTACAATATATAATAAGGCACTTTTAAGACACATTCAAGTTCATTAAAGTCTATTTAAGTCCATTAAAATCACCAAAAATCAGGAGCCCACAAAACTACGTCTTCCCTCCACAAATCACGTGTCTACATCAATAGACATGGATGCATTCGTTATTAATAGATACATGTAGTTGCATAACATGAACATTTTCAGAGAAATATATATAAATATATTCATTAAAGTACGAGTAAAATTGATCTACAATTAAAAAGTACAATTAAATTTGGTTTTAAATAAAACTCATATACATAGATTTATGACAAAAATACCAATATTTAACTGTAATAAGAGTATATGATGAAATATTTTTTGGAATTGTTAAGGTATATAGATCAATAAATTACACAACAGTTAAACTAGTAGTTGCAATGTAAAGAAAAACTACTAGATCATTTATTTCCTAATCTGAATTTCTTATTTTTGATGCAGTGTATATAAATCGTGATGTATTATTAACTACGGAAACGTTAAAGGGCCTTCATTTAATGACATGTTTTGTGCTAAGTCGACATTTTTTTTTATTCGCATTGATCAGATATTTTAACACTTGTCAATTTATTTAGCTCGCATGATGAGAATTTTATAGATATTGCAACTTGACGACATGTTTGAATGTTTTTGTCAAGGTGAATTAGCCCCTTTATTTGATAAAGTGAAAAAATACCTATTCGCTTTGACAAAACATCAATCATATCGAGAAAAGTATAGACGCATTATCTATATAGATTTAGTGTTTGCGAGCTATATAAATTGACAAGTGTTAAAGTATCTGATTTAGGCGAATAGAAAGTTTTTGACTTAACACAAAACATGTCATTAATTGAAGACCCTTTAACGTTTCCGTGATTTCGAGGACATTAATGATATAAATTTGTTTATCGTTGGCCATTGACAAAAATACTGTTTAAAATATTTTCTTCTTAATTCACTATATAGATTCGTGAGTAGTAAGGTCGTCGGTTTGGGGCCAAGACTGCGCATGCGCAGGAGTGACGTCATCAGATTATTTGCGCATGTGCGGCGGCCATATTGGTTTTCTATATTTAGAATGACATCATGATCTATAGTTAGAAATGGCATCATGATCTATATTTAGAATGACATCATGATCTATAGTTAGAAATGACATCAATGTACAGAGTTGTACATTTGACCTAGGGCTAAGGAGATTGAAGGTCAAGTCTTAGGCGGAGACACATGGTAAACACCAAAGAACATGAGATACAAAAGAGGTATTGATAGTCCCAATAATATACAGAGCTGACTTGTATATTCAGTCATAAGGCTTAATCACGGACATTGAGGGTCAGGTCCTCAGCCTTAGACGGGGACTATACAAAATCTTAAATCAATAATGTTATCAACATATGATCATCATACAATAAACATACAATATATAAAACTATATCAAATAATATTTAGAAAAAAAAATAATAACGACATTACTTACGATGTGAACAGCTCCTGGTTCTGTTATAAAATGAACTCAACACTCATGTCTTATGCGTGATCTGCCGTTTATGGTCATAATACTTCCGTCCGGAAACTATATTTAGAAATGTATTTAGCACTGTACAACTAGAATAAACCAGAATTAACCAGTTTTTATCTAAAATTAACTATGATTTTGATCAACAACCAATCAGAATAGAGAGCGATGACATTATTTTTAAAAATAAAGTCAATCTTGGAACGCATTTTTTTAACATGCCTGTACACGTTACTTCAACACAAAACGGAAATAAAGATCAAATTATCAGAATTCAGACGTGTGTGGAACACACTTTTTGAACATGTCTGTACACATTATTTCAACACAATTTTTGAACATGTCTGTACACGTTATTTCAACATGAAATGGAAATAAAGATCAAATCCTTAGAATTCAGGTGTGCGTGGAACACAATTTTTGAACATGTCTGTACACGTTATTTCAACATAATGACTTCTTTGCGAATATTGAAATCATTTAAAGCAGGCACCAGTACATTTCATAATCACATACACTGTGACCTATATAGCAACAGAAAGAAAAAACATCTTACCTACCATGCATGGATACATTTTACTTTGAATCTGGAGTAACACATTCCATTTGTTAAATTCTCTCTCTCTCTCTCTCTCTTAATTTCTGTAGAGTTTGTATATGATTATATAAGCACATTCTCATACTTAAAGTATCAAATTTAATGAAGTACATGAACACGTACATGTATACATGTAACATTTTCATGTTATATTCCCTCTCTCTCTCTCTCTCACACACACACACACACGTGATATACCATTTTAAGTCAAAGTATTTCCGGTAATTATTCTTGGAAATGTATTTCCAGTATACAACTAGAGTAAACCAGAAATAACTGGTTTACAATTTGAACCGACCAATGCCATGTCTTCATTTTATATCGATTGAACAAGTATAGACATGTTGTCTAAAAATAACCATGACTTAGATCAACAACAAAAAATATTACAACCAATAACATGTTTCATTCCATGAATAGGCATGACATTGCACAACAACCAGCAATCATTTTTACTCCATGAACCTATGAGGCGTATACACACACACACACGCACACTTTCAAACAAATGTGAAAGCGTTCTGGAAATGAAATGGACATGCCGAGTAAGGTAATCTTTTTAATATATAAATCACCTACCTTTTTTCCTCGGTATCCATTTTTTTATATCACACAACAGAATTTCCAAAAAGTGAATGACATGTATATCCATTAGTCTTTAGAAATTTCCTGCACACAAAAAATTCCAACTGATCACTCTAAGAGAGCATACATAGAAAAAAAACCTGTGTACTCTGTGCGTGAAAAAGATTATGTTTTGGGCTTCGTTAACTTAAAACACATGTGTGTGTGTAATCGGTATACTCTTAACAGCTGTTACCTTGCAGCAGAAAAGCTAATTAAAAAGTCATTACCTCTTTCAGTTTACCAAATTATATACCATTCGAATATAAGTATAAAACATTGAACGAATTTTGTTATTTTGAATTTTTGAAACTCAGTTTATTTATATTGCTTTAGTGCAAATCAAGTCTAAATACATGATTGATCCAATATTGATTATTTATCGATTTTTGTTATATCATACAAAAAATCAATATTTTCCTTTTGTTCACTGATATTTAGTCATTTGAACAAACAAATAGTAAGAAGCTTCAAAATAAATCTGTTGTTTTTATTTTCAATCGAATTATTGTCAATTACCGATTTCATTGATTTCCCCCACCCACTTTTTTAAAGGTACAATGTTAAAAGGTAATATCTCCCTTAGTTGTTATCCGATTTGAATCATTTTCATAGCAATGGAAAGCTATAAGTGAAATCTTTACTTTAAACTTCTAACCGGAAGTCCATGATAAACAAAAAACCGGAAATGACGTCATTCTATGTAAAAATGACTCTATCTTCATTAGTTTGAACTTCGAGGGTAGAAAAAAACATACGAAAATCTTGTCCTATAAGATGGACAAAGTCATGAACTACGACGAGGGATTTTCAGAGCTGGATCTAGAGATGTGTGAAGCCTGTTTTATATAAGAACAAGCAGGATCAAAGTCTTGGGACTTATAAAAGCTTATAAGGGGAAGTGCCTCCTTTTTTCAGTTCATAAAATATGTTTTCTACAAAGTGTTTAGAGTGTGAACAAGTATTCACAAGAAGGGACAATATGTTAAGACATTGTGCATTTAAACACGGAAATGAAAAGACAGTCATTGAAAGGCCTCCTCCTCCGGAATTGACTCCTCCTCCTCCTCCTCCGGAATTGACTCCTCCTCCTCCTCCTCCTCCTCCTCAGGGAGGAGGAATTCTCCCTCTTTCTCCTCCTCAAGGGGGAGGTTCGATATTTCAGGGAGTACAGACACAAACGAAAGTTAGGGAAATACCTCCTTCAACATTAACTAATGGACAGGAATTTGTTTTTCAACATCCCTTTACGTGTATGGTCAGCGGACCGATCTCTTGTGGTAAAACTTACTTCGTATCACAGCTACTACAGAGGGCTTATGAAAAACTTCGTCCCGCTCCACAACGTATTATCTGGTTATACAAGAGATGGCAACCGTTATATGACGAAATACAAAGAAACGTTTTTCCGGAAGTAGAATTCAAAAAAGGAGTACCTTTTAATCTGGAAAAAGACGAGTTTTTGGACCCTAGAGTCAGAAATGTGATCATATTAGATGACATGGCTACGGAAGCGGTGAAAGACCAACGAGTGACCGATTTATTCACGGAAGGTAGCCACCATAGAAATCTGTCTGTCATCGCTATCAACCAAAACCTGTATTTCAGCAAGGATCCTACCCAGAGACGAAATTGCCATTATCTGGTATTATTTAACAACCCTATAGACAGACAACAGGTTATGACCCTTGCCCGACAAATGTACCCCAGTAACCCCCAAGAACTGTTAAGACCTTTTGAAAAGGCTGTTAGTCATCCCTATGGCTATTTACTCGTAGATTTAAAGCCACTTACACCAGCTTCACTGCGCATGCGCACAAATGTGATGGAATTTATAAGGGAAACAGATTGTAGAATGGAACCACCAAACGATATACAGAGACAGGATACTGTTCCAGTTGAAACTTTGCAAAACATCATGATTTCTTGCGACGACTGCGGTTCTATGTTTTCAGACATTAGTAACTTACAAAAACATGTCAGAGCATGGTGTCCGGCGGTGTTGAAAAGAAAAGCTGAACATACTAGTAATGAAGATGAGCCTACGAGTAAAGTAGGCCGTCGAGATTGGATCACCTGCGATGATGGTTCTGATAATGAAAGTTCTATGGACGAACAAGACTTCATTGAAGACATAAATGAATATTTCGAATCCTTAGCCAAAAAAGCTGGTGAGAAAACGGAAACAATTTGGGATGAAAAATACTACGAATATAGAAATGAAGGAAACTCAGAAGAGAAAGCCCGTTCAAAAGCCTACGAGTTTGTCTTTGAAGACGATAAAAAAGAATTCATGCGAATGTATACAGATTTTTTGAGAACAGCGGCTCAACTAGAAGGAAGCGTCGTTCATCAGAAAATTCTTCGAGAAATTTTGGATTCAGACAATAAAAAGAAAGTGATTAAACGAGTATTGAAAAAGTACAATCATTGGTTCGATGAGGTCATTGGTCACGGAGAGATAGATTCGGGATCTAGTGATGATGATGATGATGATGAATAAGTTTATAAGGGGGAGAAGATTAATAGACATAAATAAAAACTAATAATGAACATTGACAGATGGTCACAACATTTTCGCCTCATGGCCGAGGGAAAACTACGTCCTAATCATAAAGGACACTACGTTGTAGAAAAAATACAGACTGGTGGCACGTCTAAAGAACCGACCATTCAGTATGTTACCCCTGTGGCACAAGCAGTAGAAATGGCCAAGTCAGAACTCAAGAGACAAGACTCTCCACCAAGGGAAAGAAAGTCTACTTCCATGAAACGTCAGAATATGAGTTTCCCTGTAAAATCAAACAAAAGATTTCGACCACCAGGAATTCCAGCCAATTCAACCTTCTATGTTTGAGACTAAGGATATTATAATTGTAGAACAGAAAATGTGTTCATGTTAAAACTATTTGTATTGCAAAATAAAATTTAAATTGTATAATTGTAGAACGAAAAATGTGTGCATATGAAAGCGAATTGTATTGCAAAATAAAATAAGTAACAGATTAAAATGTGTTTGTTTTCTTTGACAATAGGATCCTCAAAACAACCAACTCTTTAAAAAATGGGAAATCAATGAAATCGATAATTGACAATAATTCGATTGGAAATCAAAATTAGCTTTTCATAGCTATAAAAAAATATATAAAGGAAATAGGGTCAATTTTCATTGATGACGTCATTTCCGGTTAAGACCCATGGATTTCCGGTTTAGAAGTTCAAAGTAAAGATCTCACTTTAAGCTTTCCATAGCTATAAAAATGATTCAAATCGGATAACAACTAAGGGAGATAGAGTCATTTTTTTCCGGTTTTTATCATGGACTTTTTAAAAAAGGGGGGGGAATTAAAAAAAAATTTATTTTTTCTTATATTTGTTTTACAATGACTAAATATCAGTGAACAAAAGGAAAATATTGATTTTTTGTATGATATAACAAAAATCGATAAATAATCAATATTGGATCAATCATGTGTTTAGACTTAATTTGCACTAAAACAATATCAATCAATTGATTTCTGAAATTAAAATAACAAAATTCGTTCAATGTTTTATACTTATATTCGAATGGTATATAATTTGGTAAACTGAAAGAGGTAATGACTTTTTAATTAGCTTTTCTGCTGCAAGGTCAATCAATTTTAGAGTGATCAGTTGGAATTTTTTGTGTGCAGGAAATTTCTAAAGACTAATGGATATACATGTCATTCACTTTTTGGAAATTCTGTTGTGTGATATAAAAAAATGGATACCGAGGAAAAAAAAAGATTACCTTACTCGGCATGTCCATTTCATTTCCAGAACGCTTTCACATTTGTTTGAAAGTGTGCGTGTGTGTGTGTGTATACGCCTCATAGGTTCATGGAGTAAAAATGATTGCTGGTTGTTGTGCAATGTCATGCCTATTCATGGAATGAAACATGTTATTGGTTGTAATACTACATTTCGTTTCTGATTGGTTGTTGATCTAAGTCATGGTTATTTTTAGACAACATGTCTATACTTGTTCAATCGATATAAAATGAAGACATGTTGGAAAAAATTTTTTCTAGTTGTATACTGGAAATACATTTCCAAGAATAATTACCGGAAATACTTTGACTTAAAATGGTATATCACGTGTGTGTGTGTGTGTGTGTGTGTGTGTGAGAGAGAGAGAGAGAGAGAGAGAGAGGGAATATAACATGAAAATGTTACATGTATACATGTACGTGTTCATGTACTTCATTAAATTTGATACTTTAAGTATGAGAATGTGCTTATATAATCATATACAAACTCTACAGAAATTAAGAGAGAGAGAGAGAGAATTTAACAAATGGAATGTGTTACTCCAGATTCAAAGTAAAATGTATCCATGCATGGTAGGTAAGATGTTTTTTCTTTCTGTTGCTATATAGGTCACAGTGTATGTGATTATGAAATGTACTGGTGCCTGCTTTAAATGATTTCAATATTCGCAAAGAAGTCATTATGTTGAAATAACGTGTACAGACATGTTCAAAAATTGTGTTCCACGCACACCTGAATTCTGAGGATTTGATCTCTATTTCCATTTCATGTTGAAATAACGTGTACAGACATGTTCAAAAATTGTGTTGAAATAATGTGTACAGACATGTTCAAAAAGTGTGTTCCACACACGTCTGAATTCTGAAAATTTGATCTTTATTTCCGTTTTGTGTTGAAATAACGTGTACAGACATGTTCAAAAATTGTGTTGAATTCAAAAAGTGTGTTCCACACACGTCTGAATTCTGAAATTTGATCTTTATTTCCGTTTTGTGTTGAATAACGTGTACAGCATGTTAAAAAATGGTTAAGATTGACTTTATTTTTAAAAATAATGTCATCGCTCTCTATTTTGGTTTTAAAATTAATTTTAAAAAGGTTAATTCTGGTTTATTCTAGTTGTACAGTGCTAAATACATTTCTAAATATAGTTTCCGGACGGAAGTATTATGACCATAAACGGCAGATCACGCATAAGACATGAGTGTTGAGTTCATTTTATAACAGAACCAGGAGCTGTTCACATCGTAAGTAATGTCGTTATTTTTTTTTTCTAAATATTATTTGATATAGTTTTATATATTGTATGTTTATTGTATGATGATCATATGTTGATAACATTATTGATTTAAGATTTTGTATAGTCCCCGTCTAAGGCTGAGGACCTGACCCTCAATGTCCGTGATTAAGCCTTATGACTGAATATACAAGTCAGCTCTGTATATTATTGGGACTATCAATACCTCTTTTGTATCTCATGTTCTTTGGTGTTTACAATGTGTCTCCGCCTAAGACTTGACCTTCAATCTCCTTAGCCCTAGGTCAAATGTACAACTCTGTACATTGATGTCATTTCTAACTATAGATCATGATGTCATTCTAAATATAGATCATGATGCCATTTCTAACTATAGATCATGATGTCATTCTAAATATAGAAAACCAATATGGCCGCCGCACATGCGCAAATAATCTGATGACGTCACTCCTGCGCATGAGCAGTCTTGGCCCCAAACCGACGACCTTACTACTTTCGTGTTACAAACAGCGAATAAACGAAAATAATTCTAATTTATCTCACTTGTCGAAATGTTTCTTTTTGAAATGTGAAATGCATTGATATATTTGAAACATTATTTCGTTTGGCGAAAAAATATCTATGATGGCATATTTCTGCCAGCCACATATCCACTTAGCTATATCGAAACTTTCCGAAAATTTGTCACAAATTCAGTTATTATCTGGCAAGTAGAAAATTAAGTTATCTACTTAGGTATCTTAACAGGACTAAACTGTCTGTTAGTGCCCACTAATGCCAATTACATATTCACTTAGGTTAACTGGATATCATGCTTTTTTTCCAGATAATTATGTGAAAAAATGCTTGTTATCCACATAATTTAACTGACTAACTTGAAAAAAGGCGAGATATGCAGTTATCTTTAGTAAATATATGGCTGGCAGTAGTGGGCACTAACAGGCAGTTTTGTCTTGTTAAGATACCTTAGAGGATAACATGAAAGTTTTCTATTTGCCAGATAATAACTGAATATGTGACAATTTTTCAGAAAATATAATCGACTTCATATTAAACATATCATCAAATGGAGGCCCTTAGACGATTCCGTACGTTTCCGTAAATATTTATCCTACTAGACTATCGAATAATTTACATTTGTCATTAGTAGAAAGCTCTATTTGGTCAAATATTGTAAATAAGTTATACATAGCGTATGATGAGTGTGAAGCAAGTTTTTTCTGTGTTCTGTGTCCAATTACCGTTTTTATACATGTCTATGCCAAGATATTTAAAGGAATCTACATTTTCTAGAACTGTATTGTTGTATGTAAAGTTATAGTTTGTATGACGACCTTTTTCAAATATCATATTTTTTGTTTTTTGTTTTTCTGGTATTAATCTTTAATTCCCATGTATTACAGTAAGAACATAAACCATTTAATAGTGATTGTGGCACTTCGGGCGTTTATGCGAAAAGGACAGCATCATCGGCAAATAAAGAATATATAACTTAATATCATCAAGCGAAACCAGACCGTTAATGTTAGTGTTAAACTTGGATAATATACCATATATAAAACATAAAAACAAAATACTAGAACACTGATCCCCTTGTTTCACTCCGATATTTTAATAAAAAAAATATACTGATGTATCTCCTTTTTACCTTACACAGGCTTTCACAACTCTAAACATACTCTCTAGCGCTTGAACCATTTTTGAGCTTATATTTTCTTTAATCAATTTATTGAATAAATAGTTTCTATCAATCGTGTCAAACATTTCTCAAATTCCACGAAGGCACAATATAATTTCATTTTTTTTCTTCAGATAGTGTTTTTGCTATTATTGAGTGTAAATCAAAGATGCAGTCAATTATAGACTTCCCTTTTTGAAATCCAAATTGATTCTGAATATTTTTTGTTCATATTTATTGCTCTATTTTGTAAGTCTATTTAAAAGTATTTTTGAGTATATTTTGGATAGTATATTTATAAGTGTCACTCCTCTATAGTTTTTCGCATCTTCCATGTCCCCTCTTTAAATATTGGGCATATAATACCTTCTCCAAAACATGTTGGATATTCTCCATTTGAAAATAAACTGTTAAATAATTTTAATATAATTGGTGAGATTTCATCAAAAGAATGTTTAAAGATTTCAGCACATATATCATCCAGACCACTACTTTTATTGTTGTTTTGACTAAATACTGCGTCTCTTAGTTCAGATATTGTTATTTCTGCGTCTAAAGTTTCGTCATTTATATGTACATTGTAACCATGCTGTTCATTGGTACCGTGTTATTATTTTCCTTGCTAGAATACAATCCTTTAAAGTGATCATATAGATCTGTTATATTTAATTCTTGTGCTTGTTTGTGTTGCTTTTTGTATTGTGATTTAATTTTTTTCCAAAACATTTTTGGGTTTGATTAACCTTAACGTGTTAGTTTACTTTTCTCCTTGTTTAGGAATTGACACTTATTTATGCGCTTTGTTAAAATTAGACTTTGAAGTTACATATTCGTTTCTTAACGTACCGTTTTTTTATTGTATGCATTTCTTGCTTTCGAAAACCGTTCCTTGCTTATAACAATCCTTATTGAACCATGGCTTTTTATTTTGACAAATGTCTGTGTTTTGCTTAACTGACTGTTTCCTACGCCCAAATACACTTAAAGAGCAATCGCGTAGAATATTAATAAAATTGTTTGTGATGTTTTCGATGTTACCCTCTTGTTCTATATTATTAAAAATGTCAGTAATATAGTGTCGTACTAATATGACTTTTTGCTTAAATTTGTCAACTTTTGAGATTTTAAAACAAATAAATCATCACAAGTATGTGAACTATTATTAGCAGTGAATGTATTTGGTTCAAGGGATTTGAATGTAAATGAAAGACCCGAATGATCAGAAAAATAATTTGGATCCGTGATCATAAAGTTAGTTACATCTTTTATATCATTCATATACAAAGGTAAGTAATTTTCTACACTAGAAGCATTTTGTGAATGAAATGTGTAGTCCCCTACATCTTTGTCACTGTGTAGACGACCATATTGCCTATGATAAACGACGTTGATTGGCATACCGTAGGCATCTATCACGTGATCTTGTGAAACACGTGCTGGTATGTAAATACTGTTTGACAGCTGGCTGTCAATATGTGTGTTATCATGATCAATATAGTAATTATGTTGTATGTAATCTTTGGCATTGGAACACCTAGAATTTAGATCGCAAGTTATAAAGCATTTTCCTAATACATTGTCTATTTCTATACATATTTCTAGTTCCTCAAGGAAATCAAATTTGTTTAATTGGAATTATCTGAATTCTTTGATGGTATATATACCGCACCAATATAAACATTTTCATTAAAAAAATAAATCCGTGCTTAGTTTTATCCAGATTATACCATTTTTTTTCTCAGTAATTCGTACTTTATTTGAAATTGATTGTTTGAAGTAAATTGATATTCCTCCACTATAACTGCCTTTTTTTTTAACTTTGTGTGTTTTATTTCCGAATAAATGTTCACTTTCAAAACTTGGTATCTCTAAATTAGAATTAGTTGTTCTTGACGACTCTGTGAAAATGATAATATCGTATGTTTGCACACAGTCAATAAAATCTGGGTCCTGAATTTTCCGCACTAGGCCGTTTACATTCCATGACGGTATTGATAAGTTCTTCTCTTGACCTTCCTATTCCGTTGAATAGTCACATACACTATCATTTACATACTTCTTTCTCACAACATTGTTAACATACAATTTGTTACTAACAATCCTAGTGTTGTCCCCTTTCTCCTCTTTCTGTTTGCTGAGTGGATACAGTGCCTTCCTGGCCTCTCGGTACTCCTGGTGGGATTGCACTCCTATGCCGATCCTGGATTTGATTGTGGATACCAGTGATTTTACTCGAATTGTTTCACGGTCCGAGTAGCTGTGAAATTTAACTACTATAGACCTAGTCTTTCTCGCTGATCGGGGTCCTATCCTGTGTGCTCTGTCGAATTTCAGTTGTTCTGGGTCAATCTCTAGGTAGGTTTTGATTAAAGTTTTTTACCAATATTTCGCAATTATCATGTTCAGTACTCTCTTTGATGCCATAATTGACGAGATTTTCCCTCATTGACCGAGACTTAAGATCTAAAAGATCATCTGAGGATTTTTCAAACTTTGTTTCACTGATTTTCAGAGCATTTTCCAACCTTTTACATGTTTTGTCTAGCTCCTTGATGCGATCTTTAGCCTGTTTTGATTTCAGCATTCTGGGTGTCGGCTTCTTTGCTTATAAAATACATGAGCATTCTATTTCGGACATTTATGTCTCTAGACTTGTGACTCTTGTTTTCATTTGCGAAACTTTAACTCTGATATTGTCTTAAGTTTCTCCTATTTTGTCAATTTTTGGGATGACAGACTTAATTGGTTGACATAATTCAGCAATTCCGCTGCCCATGGGGATGGGGTATTCATACTGCCTGGGTTGGATTGAGGTTGACTCGACTGGGCTGAGAATACCGTTGGTGTTTGTGCTTGGAATGAAAACGGCATTTTTAGAAAGGTCATTATAGGAGTCAGGTTCGGATTCATGATTATACGTGATTAAATAATATCAGTAAATATGGCGCTATAAAATCTTTTGAATGAATAAAAAAGTCAACATTTTAGAATAGTCACAGGATTTATGACGTTTCATGCATTATAACGTTTTAATAACTTCTTCTACAGTAAAACAACAATCTAGTTCATCTATATGTAATGGCGATTCACTTTCCTCAGAAATATCTTCATTGAAATAACTAATATGTGGAGTATAACATGTATGATTAAAATGTGTTAAAGTTCATCGAGGTTTATTCTATTATTTCTATCGCTTGCAATTTTGTATTTCTTAATATATTTCCAGAATTTTCTAGAATTTGTTTTACAAAGAGATGACAATCTTGGTTTCTCCTTATTATAATATCTATTTTCGCTTGACCTTTAACTTTACAGAAATCCGATCTAGCATTTAAAATTTTTTTCTTTCATTTTTAACAACGTTTGCGGGGTTTCTTTTTTCGTTTGTTGATTGTTTAATTATTTTCCCGTGTAGTTTAAATGACTCGTCATAAATCAGGTAAGATATGTTGTTTATGGATGTGTTAATATCACAACCACCGTTTAATAAATCAGTTAAAATGCAATCGAAATTGGGTTTGTTTTCATTAAGCAATGGAAACAAATAGTCATTATCATAGTTATCCCAAACAATTTTTTCATGTGAAATATTGTTACAACTATAATGATTCATATTATCTAATCGCAGGGAAAAATCAATCGGGCAGTGGTCAGAAAACTCCGTTAAGTCCAGTACTTTAAAATCATTAATAATTTGGAGAATATTATGATTAATAATTACATAGTCAACAACACTCGCGGCTTTATTATTTCAAGTATTCAAGTCCCGGTTTTAGCCGTCCATTTTCTATAAATAAATCAAGGGATAAAGTTTGTTACTAATATAATTATCCAGCGACAATCGCTGTGGTAAACTACGCCGTCAGGCAAATCAACAAATCTATCCAACTGTATGTTTTGTATAATGTCTGATCTTTGGCCCACTCGTGCGTTAAGATCACCTGTAATAACATAACAGAACCACGGATTTACAACGTAATTTAAATAACTTCATGGGGGTTAGAAGTAAACACTTCAAAAACAAAAATAGTTGTATTTCGAAAAATAGGCCCCTTCAGACCTGAAGAGCGATGGTTTTATAATGATGAAATTTTAGAAATTGTGAACGACTTTAACTATCTGGGCGTTGTTTTAATTATACAGGTTCATTTGTATTACATAATCATTATGTAATAGGTAAAGCTTCAAAGGCAATGTATGTTCTTTTGACTCTTTTTAATTTTAAATTATCATGTCCGTTTGGGGATTTCAAAATTAAAGAGATTGAAAATTACCATGAAGTTTTGTAAAAGTATATTGGGGTGGGTCAAAATTTTAAACAGAATACTATTTACAAATGTTCAAATCATAAAATATTGGTTTAAATTGATACACACAGATAATATTATATTAAAAACACTATATTATAACAGTCTTTATAACATGAATAGAAGAGACAGTTGGCCCCAGAAAGTTAAAGGTCTTTTAGATGAATATGGATTTTCAGAAGTATGGATATATCCTGAAAGTGTACATGTACCTACCTTTGTAAAAGTATTTAAACAACGTGTAATTGACGTTTTTCAACAACTGGTTTACTGATATTAATAATAATAGGATACTTTGTTATTTTTATAGTCACCTTAAGTGTACATTTAATCCTGAAGAATATTTGTCACTAATTGTATCTAAACGGTTACGCAAAGAACTAACTTAATTACGCATTTCTTCGAATTTGTTAAGAATTAATTCAGCAAGATTCAGAGAAAAGATACCGAGAGATCAAAGATATTGCCAGTTTTGTTTGCAGGAAACTCATATTGACATAGAAGATGAATTCCACTTTGTAATTAAGTGCAACCGTTTTTTAGACTTACGTAAGAAGTATATAAAGAAATATTATTACAATAATACAAACATGATTAATTTTTTTCAACTCTTAAATACAAATAACAAACTTACTCTGTTAAATATTTGTAAATATCTCAAACTAGCTCACGAAAGAAGAGAAAGAAATATTGAAAGGCCTGTATCTCAGAATGATTAAGTTTATATATATGTAATTTCCAAACTTACTTTACGTGAAATCGTGTAGTATTTTCATCTTTATTTACTTATTTGTATTAGCATACTATCCATTCTCCGTGATATTCAAACTGATATGTATCACTGACTGTTAACATATTTTAGATGGCACATATATGATACTTTTGTCAATTATAATGCATATAGTTATTGCCATTTCCAGCCTTAATTAACTATATCTTATCTATTTTATTTTCAGATAATTGTGACATTATAATTTATTTGTTCGAAATTCTGTATATGATGACGTACTCTATTGTACAAATCTGATTAAAAGTCTGTCTGTCTGTCTGTAATAACAATATCACCTAGGTGGCTGTACTGCCTTATGTTATTAGTAATATGATCAAAGAAATCAAATTCGTAGAGAGGCGAACTATTACTTTTATATACATTTGAGCATTCTGGTGGTATGTAACAACAGTAAATGTCATTTCTAGTACCAAAATAAGATTTATCTCATTTAAACCATATAATACCCCATTCATTTCCTCATATATCGTTCTAAAATACGCGCAGTTTCGGGTCAGTTTTTTTGCCACCTTGTGTAAGCAGGGGAAACACACAGGATTCATTTTTCCGACGTCTGTCCGTCACGCTTCTGCAGGTGATATACATGTGTTCATGAATTCACCCTTGTTTGAGTATTTGTAATTCATTTATTTATTAGATATATGTTTCAGCTCGGAAGTATAAATTTCCCGCCAAGACATACACCTGTCATTTGATAA
>CM037778.1:43987394-44037394 GCA_021229015.1 Solen grandis | reverse complement strand
TATTATAGCAAAATTTGTGTTGGACCACCATAGGATCATTCATGCCAAGTTTCATCTGCATAATGGTTTCAAAGGAGATGTTATCAATAATACATAATGCTTTATGGACACAGGGTGATCAGAATAGCTTACCTTGAGCAAATTAAATTGATGAGAATAATCATTTTGTAAACCCTTCTGCATTTGTTCCAAAATATTATTTTTCATAATTAAAAAGTATTGATAGCAGATATTAATATAGTGGTGCTATTGCATCAGTTGTCAAAAATAGTGTTTATTGTTCGTATAATATTGTATCCTATCACATCTAATCATATAAGACATCATCAATGTGATCGTACAGCATCATCATTATCGTATGGCATGGTATATTATAAATTGCACATCGTATAACATATATTGTATGGAATCACTCTTTTTGGTACAGTAAGTTTCGGGACACCCTTGACCTTTTTATTTTATTTTTTTTAAAGAAAAATTTTTTTTTTGTGTGTCTCCGATTTCAACATTTGCTTATGTATATTAATTCATATATAATTATATTACATTATACATGATTAATCTTTTTATTTAATTTTGATAACTTTCTTCCATTTACTTTTTTATGTATACATGTACAGTCGAACTTTGGTGGCTCAAACACTGACAACTGGAACACCTTACTTCATTCGAACGCATTTCATGATCCAGGCAAAACTGTTCTTAATTCTTCACTGTTTGACCTGGATTGCTTCGACCACTGATGGCTGGAATTCTTGAACTAAATTTCCAGCCCCAGGTTACAAGTGCTATATATTCACACATATCGGTCCAACCAAATAACACCCTACCCTGTGATGTTTGCTGGCGGATTTAAGTGCAGCCAGCAGGGAAGCGTGTTTTTCATACATTAAGAGATTGCCACTATCATTGGTTCAATAATTAACAAATCAAGGTGTAATAAGAAGATTTATGTTAACATTGAGCATATTGAAAATTAAAGGAGGAATTTAATTGCTATATTTGTAGATTAATTTAATTTTTTTTTTAATTTTTTTTTTAAAAGAAAAGTAAACAGAGTATGCAGAAAATGTTACGAATTGCACAAAGGCTGATACATGTGTACATGAATGCAGGGTTACAGATAAGGTGCGTATCTGCGTAAATACGCAATTAAATTCAGTGAAAAAGCAATCATTTTAAAATCAATGCGTACTGAAAATCAATTAGAAAAGTGGTTTACGCAAAAACATAAAAGCAGCCGCGTATTTGTTACACTATACTTTGCGTATAGTACAGACAAGCAAGGGGCCGCAATTTACTTTGTTTACTGTGACACCGTGCTGTTTTTTTAACCGTGACACCGGATAGACTAGACTGGTTATTGACTTTCACAAATCTACTTCACGGCACCCGGTTACAGTTCCCGGTATATAGGGTCTTTATACAGTAACCATTCGGCTAGTTTTGTTTTAAATAGTAAACCAGTCTAGTTATCTGCTACATGCGTAAACAAGGCGTCGCGTGGACGAAAAAAGCGAGTTGAGCAACAAAAAAAACACAATTACTAAATACATGAAGCCTTCCCCGAACGAACCAGAAATCGTTTGCAATGGTATCATTATTGAACTTTTGAAGAAAGTATGTTACACTCCGCATTAGATGGTAGACGGCATTATTGACGATCTTTTATCGCAAGTCTGTAAACCACCAAAGAAACATGACGGGACAAATGTCGGCAAATCCACAGTCAAGGAATTGCTTGCAAAGTATCCATGGCTTATAATAAATGATGCCTACACAAACATGAGGTGTTCCATATGTGTTGAAATGAAATCAAAATTGAAACTGACGAGTGTGTGGGCAAATGAGGGCACACCCAACACTCAGATTTCGTGTATCACGAGACACAACAAGAGTGGTGAACACAACAGTGCATGTGACGCAACTGAAAAGTGTCAAATACAGGCAGAAATAGACAGTGATGACTCTGAAATCAATCTATCTGATGCCTCACCAGTAAGTGCTGAAGATAAACTTGTGTTTAACACAGTGTACTTTGCAGCAATGAATGAAATTCCATCTACTACAGTTAATGAACTACTAGAATTGCAGACCAAAAATGGTCTCACTGTGAAATACACCAATCTCAGTTGGGACTCTTTGACAGAGATGCAGAATTGTATTGCACATGTACTGAGATCTGAGATGACAGAAGACATGAAATCATCTGGGGTATTTGCAGTTATGCTTGATGAAAGCACTGATGTAACCATTGACAAGAGATTGAGCATTTGTGTGAGGTACAGGTAAGCCTGTAACAAAAATGCTGTGTTATGTTCCACTGGATGATGGACGTGCCCATACCATTGTGAACTGTGTATCAGAGGAATTTCAACGTGTGAGCATTGATCTTCAGTACTGTACATCACTTGCAAGAGATGGAGCAGCTGTAATGATGGGGAAAAACACCGGAGTGGGCAAACAGATAGCAAATAAATACTCGCCATTTTGTACTCAAGATACACTGCATGGCACACAGAATCAACCTGGCTTGTTCTGATGCAGTCAAGAAGAATGACTTTATGATAAAGTTCAGAGAAAAGTTCAATAGTTTGTACCTGTTCATAAGTGCCTCAAGTGTCAGAACCCTTGCACTGAAAAGCATACAGAAATTGATGGATGAGCCAGAAATCAAGGTCAAAGAGCCATACTCAATTAGGTGGCTAGGACTTAGAGATGCAGTAGCTGCAGTATTTGGGTCCTTTTTATCAGTTCTAAGTACTCTTTCAAAGTTTGCAGCTGAAAAGAATTCTGCAGCCAAGGGTTTGTACAAATACTTTTGTTCATACAAAGCTGCCATAGTCATTGCTTTGGTGCTTGATGTGCACAATGAACTAGCCATCCTGACATGTGAATTGCAGAAGAAAAACCTGCTGTTCAGTGAGATAAGGCCAGTCATGGATGCCACTGTTGCAAAACTTACCAGCCTGGAAGAAAGGGATGGGAAATGCCTTACCAAGATGAAGTCAGACATAGAGAAAATAGATGAAGGTGCATTTTATGGAGTGGAGAAACTGAGTTATCATGGAAATATGGACAGTGAATTTGAAGCAATCAGGAAGGACTACATCAACAGGTTGAAACGGAACATGAAGAACAGATTTCCAAAGGGGGATAGTGCCATATTTGATGACTTGAGTCATATGTTTGAGCCAACAGTGGTGAACTCCTCCAGTGAAGAAGAATGCTATAAAGCTGTTGAGTCACTGGCCACTCTTTATGGGTATGAGAAGAAAGTAAGACTTATAGAAGGAAATCTGGCAGAAGGGCTTGAAGAGCATGAGCGTGTGATAAAGCCTTTAATTGATCCTGGCAAACTGCAAGAGGAGTGTCCAAGACTGTATGGAATGGTCAGAGGTACCTATGCAGACGAGACTACTGCTAAGCTGTGTAAGAAAGTGATTCTTTTGCACAACAAAATGATGCCAAATGTGGCCAAACTTGCTGCAATAGCCCTCTGCATGCAGCCAACTAGTGTGGAGTGTGAGCGTTCATTCAGTACTCAAAACAGACTGAAAACAAAATGTAGAGCTAGACTACAGTCTGAGCAGCTGAACACACTGATGTTAATCAGCATGTTGGGTGCAAGTGTTGAATTGTTTGATCCAGTTCCAGCTGCAAGATACTGGAAGAACTTGAAGAAAAGGAGAAAAGGTCGGCTCTTCACAGAGTACAAACCTAGGCCAGCAAAGAGGCCTAGGCTTTGTTAGATGATTGACTATGATCCAGAACAGTTGAACTATCATTAAAGCTGGAAAGAAGCAGCTAGTTTCCTGTTAACAGTTAATATATTAAGTAGATTTAGATTTAAAGACAGTTGAAGATTTCAGTTAACATAATTATGACATGATCAGGAAGATCACATAGGAAGATCAGGAAGATCACATAGGAATTTCATCATAAGTAGAAGTTACAGAGCAGTACAGAAGCGACATATATCAGTAAGTAACTTGATGTAGCATGTATATAGATCTAGTTTGTTGATAAGAATTTGCGTAAAAAAGCAATTCATTTCAGATTGATAGAGTAACCGTTCTTGTGATACTCAATTGAAAATTCCAAATACCCAATTGATTGAAAAAGTGAGGAGTAAATACCCAATTGTCACAAATCCTTATCTGTAACCCTGCATTCTGAATGTATATGAAATGTATGTCATCATTTATATTTGTGCTTTGATAATTATTTTGTAAGCTGCTGTTTATGGATTTATACGTTTTTAAAAGAATGAAAGGATGATAAGGATAATTTTTTTTATCTTATTTAATGTTACCTGTAATATTATTTCAACAACGTTAGGATAAGAAAAACAAAATACTATTATTTACTTTAATTGGTCAGTTCTAAAAGACAGCCTCATAATAAACCATATCTTTTGAATACATGTATATAAATCATTTAAACCACAATTGGGTCGAACCACCATTGACTAGAACAAATTGCTCTTCCCTCAGCCTCTTTGAGTCACTGAAGTTCATCTGTATGTACATGTTTAGAGCCCTACATGACTTTATGCAGCAGACACCATATGTCATTAAGCAATTTTATGCAGGTTTGGAATATATGTATTTGAAAGCATTATATTGATAACAAGCATTCTGAAAGTATTACTTAGGCAATACTAAGTCCCCTATAGGCAATTAGAAAACTAGGAACCCCAGCCCCTCTTCACGCTGCAAAAAAGTCAATAATTTGATCAATACTTTTGATAAAAGTCAAAATGTATGACAATAAATATCAACAAGAGGGCCAAGATGGCCCTGAATCGCTCACCTGAGAAACAGTGCCTTCATTGACAATTATGTATTATTATACATAATCCATACAGAAGTACAGCAAGATCATCTAAATTCCACACAAAAACTGTACCTGCCAAATTTTGAAGGTCATAGCTCTAATAAGTCTACATAAAATCAAGTGACTCCTGGGGTGGGGTCAATTTTGACACAAGGGCCATGATTTGAACAGATTTGATTGAGGTCCACTAGTAAACATCTTAACTCCAGGCTTTGTGGTTTCTGAGAAGAAGATCTTTTGAGGGTTTACATGAAAACTTAACAAATTTAACTTATTTTCTGGGACCTTTTTTTGTGCAGTGTTCTCTCTCTCTCTCTAACATTAAACACATTGAAAAAAATAATTGTTATTAATACATAAATATGTCATAATTCCACAGAACACATTTTCTTTTTTCTTTCTATCTCACACTTTCCCATCTGTAAGAAATTAAGCAATATAATATCCAGAAGTCTGGGGTTCGAATACCAGTTGGAGCATTTTCCACCTGTGACTGTATCGAACCAAAGACATATAAAATTTGTACCAGATGCACTCTTGCCTGGTTGCTATGGGAGCTTGGATCACTTCGACAGTATTTCAGTCATATAGCAACGCCCAGCTAATTACAGGTGGAGGAAGACCCCGAATGTACAGAGGCATCCAGGTAGAACCACCGACCTACTGCAAGCCAGCTGGAAGGCTTCCTCACATGAAAATCTGAATGACCCTGCTTGAATTCGAAACCCACGCGGTGAGGGGCTGAGTGAGTGCTAAAGTCAGCGATTTTACCCTCTCGGCCACGGGGGCCCCCAAAATGAGTTAGGGTATTCTAAATGGACTCCCATGTATCCAACCACTGTTTCTTCCAATGTTGTCTTTTCAGCAAAAAACAGGATTCCATTTGTGGGTTTACCTTGACTGCAAAGTCTAAAATATGGCCACTATAAGCAGAAAATGATTGATGGCCCTCACAATAGACATTTCTCTAACTCTCAATAAAATATCAATAATGCATATGTTATGATTACATAATAACAGACACATGGCATACCTTCTTATCAGCAGGCACAGCATGTGTTTATTTTGACCGAATATGTTACCTTTATGTATTGTTGGTTCCGGTATCCACCCCCACCCCCCCACAACCATATCGTTTTATACAACTAAAAGACTAATGGACCTTTTTTACACATATAGTAATCACATACAAGTAAGTCTGAGAGTATTATTATGATTGTTAAAACAAATAAAACAAAAACATGTTTGTAAAACAAATACGCCCCCTTATATACCATAATATTTTTACATAGCTATATTATATGTATGATGTTTGACTTCATACCATGGGCATGTCACAAATTTGTCCAAAACTTACCTTGGTAAAGGTTTACTACTGATAATTATAAACACTGCTGAAAAGATGAAACTAAATCTTCACTGAAATGAATGAATTAGAGATGATTTACATAAGTGTATGAAATTTTAAGTACAGTAACATTGACAGTAATATACAACCAAAAGATTATAAGTGTTTTATGGTTTATTATAAGAAACAAGTCAGTAGCTCATCTTAAAAGGGGGCATAATTATCAGATTTCAAGTTATCAATCAGACAATACCTACTTAAGAGTTTAGAGTAATCAGACGGACAATGCTCAATTTACACAGTGTTTGTGGGACTTTAAACTTATTACCTCATCACCTTACCTTTGAGGTACGAAGGGTCTTCTACTAGTCATAAGCAACAACCATATTAAGTCTGAGATCACAGGGTCAAATAGAACTGAAGTTATAAGTCGGACAAGACTTTCATATTAAAAGTATGTATGACCTTGATCTTTGAGGTATTGACACCAAAATCAATAGGGGTCTTATACTAGTCACAAGCAGACAGAACGACCTACCAAACAACATGTGCGAATCAAAATATTTCCTTTATTAATTCTATTGTTGCATAAAGCCTGAAGCAGTCTAAAAGAAGACATATTTGAAAATTCAGTAAAACAAGAGGGCCAAGATGGCCCTAGATCGCTCACCTGAGAAAAGTATCATTCATTGCCTGTACAAAACAGATTGCTTTAGAATTAAGATGATGAGGTGAAACAATGTTCAGGAATTTTCTGACCCCATCCACAAAAAATATCATCATGACAAACATTCTGCCAAAGTTTGAGGATGATTGGACCAAAAATTCCCAAAAATTTTTAATTTGACCTATTCTACTTTTCGGTCCAGCCCGGCCCATTTTCGAACTGGTTCGAGATATCATCAAGACAAACATTCTGACCAAGTTTGAGGAAGATTGGATTAAAATTGTAGCCTCTAGTGTGTAAACAAGATTTTTCTAAGATTTGACCTACTTTTTGATCCAACCTGACCCAATTTTCAAAAAGGTTCAAGATATCATCAAGACAAACATTCTGACCAAGTTTGAGGAAGATTGGATCAAAATTGTGGCCTCTAGTGTGTAAACAAGATTTTTCTAAGATTTGACCTACTGACCTACTTTTGGATCCTACCTGACCCATTTTGGAAAAGGTTCAAGATATCATCAAGACAAACATTCTGACCAAGTTTGAGGAAGATTGGATCAAAATTGTGGCCTCTAGTGTGTAAACAAGATTTTTCTAAGATTTGACCTACTGACCTACTTTTTGATCCTACCTGACCCATTTTCGAAAGGGTTCAAGATATCATCAAGACAAACATTCTGACCAAGTTTGAGGAAGATTGGATCAAAATTGTGGCCTCTAGTGTGTAAACAAGATTTTTCTAAGATTTGACCTCATGACCTACTTTTTGATCCTACCTGACCCATTTTGAAAAAGGTTCAAGATATCATCAAGACAAACTTTCTGACCAAGTTTGAGGAAGATTGGATCAAAATTGTGGCCTCTAGTGTGTAAACAAGATTTTTCTAAGATTTGACCTACTGACCTACTTTTGGATCCAACCTGACACATTTTCGAAAGGGTTCAAGATATCATCAAGACAAACATTCTGACCAAGTTTGAGGAAGATTGGATCAAAATTGTGGCCTCTAGTGTGTAAACAAGATTTTTCTAAGATTTGACCTACTGACCTACTTTTTGATCCTACCTGACCCATTTTCGAAAGGGTTCAAGATATCATCAAGACAAACATTCTGACCAAGTTTGAGGAAGATTGGATCAAAATTGTGGCCTCTAGTGTGTAAACAAGATTTTTCTAAGATTTGACCTACTGACCTACTTTTTGATCCTACCTGACCCATTTTGGAAAAGGTTCAAGATATCATCAAGACAAACTTTCTGACCAAGTTTGAGGAAGATTGGATCAAAATTGTGGCGTCTAATGTGTAAACAAGATTTTTCTAAGATTTGACCTACTGACCTACTTTTGGATCCAATCTGACCCATTATCGAAAGGGTTCAAGATATCATAACAAGATTTTTCTAAGATTTGACCTACTGACCTACTTTTTGATCCAACCTGACCCATTTTCAAAAGGGTTCAAGATATCATCAAGACAAACTTTCTGAACAAGTTTGAGGAAGATTAGATCAAAATTGTGGCCTCTAGTGTGTAAACAAGATTTTTCTAAGATTTGACCTACTGACCTTCTTTTTGATCCAACCTGACCCATTTTCGAAAGGGTTCAAGATATCATCAAGACAAACTTTCTGAACAAGTTTGAGGAAGATTGGATCAAAATTGTGGCCTCTAGTGTGTAAACAAGATTTTTCTAAGATTTGACCTACTGACCTACTTTTTGATCCAACTGACCCATTTTCAAAAGGGTTCAAGATATCATCAAGACAAACTTTCTGAACAAGTTTGAGGAAGATTAGATCAAAATTGTGGCCTCTAGTGTGTAAACAAGATTTTTCTAAGATTTGACCTACTGACCTTTTTGATCCAACCTGACCCATTTTCGAAAGGGTTCAAGATATTATCAAGACAAACATTCTGACCAAGTTTGAGGAAGATTGGATCAAAATTGTGGCGTCTAGTGTGTAAACATCAAAATTTTTGCATGTGATGAAGCCTTCCAGCTGGCTTGCGGTAGGTCGGTGGTTCTACCCGGGTACCTCTGTGTACTCGGGGTCTTCCTCCACCTGTAATTAGCTGGACGTCGCTATATGATTGAAATACTATCGCAGCGACGGTAAACCCCAATACAACAACAAAATTGTTGACGGACGATCAAGTATCCCAAAAGCTCACCCTGAGCTATGCTCAGGTGAGCTAAAAAGGCAATATAATTCAGTAACAAGAGTACCAAGATGGCCCTTAAGACACTCACCTGAGAAAAACTGCCTTCATTGCCTGTACAAGTTACTAAATTATAGCATAGTTGTACTAAATACATAATCCATGAGATCATTTGTAACTCCACGAAGTAAACAGTGCCTGTAGTCAAAATTTGAAGTCAAACTTGGCTGAGAAATTATGGCTTTAACACACAAATTTAAACACAAGTATTATGAAAGTATTGCTTAGGCAATACTAAGTCCCCTACCGGCAAATGGAAAACTAAGACCCCCCAACATACACACAAACACAACCTGTTTATTTCAGTCATATAACAACATCCAGCTAATTACAGGTGGAGGAAGACCTGAGTGCAGAGAACATGCTATTTAAAAAAAAATTCTAATTCCAAGGGCCGTAATTCCATCAAAAATCAATGGACCGGAATGGATAGACTCACAACCAAAAAAATATCTGCAAGTGTTTAGAAAAAAAAAGTCCGGAAAACTGCTATTTAAACGAAATTTTCTAATTCCAAGGGTCGTAATTCCGTCAAAAATCAATGGACCGGAACGAAACTCAAACTTGATCTGTAAGTCATGGTGGTAGACTCACACATCAAAAATTAGATGGATATCTGCATGTGTTTAGAAAAAAAAGTCCGGAAAACTGCTATTTTAACGAAATTTTCTAATTCCAAGGGTCGTAATTCCGTCAAAAATCAATTGACTGGAACGAAACTGAAACTTGATCTGTAAATCATGGTGGTAGACTCACACACCAAAAATTAGATGAATATCTGCAAGCGTTTAGAAAAAAGTCCGGAAAACGTGTGTGACTGACGGACGGACGGACTGACGGACTGACAGACAGACGGAAGGACGGAGTGTAAACCTATAGTCCCCTTCGGCAAAGCCGGTAGGGAACTAATTAAAGGGGCATAACTCCTGACCTAATTGACCAATATCAGCCAAAATCGATCTTGGCTGGAAGAATATGGCTATAAACATTGTCATAGAGTTTGAAGATGATTGCTTGAGAAATGGAAGATGCTAGAGCGTAAACAAAGTGAAATCTGGCATTTTTTAATATTAAAAGGGGCATAACTCCTGACCTATTTGGCCAATATCAGCCATAATCGAACCTGGCAAAGAGATTATGGTAATAAACATTGTCATTAACATAGAATCATCCCCACCAACATAGGACTGAAATTGAGTTTTAAATTTGCATATAGCATTTATAAGGAGGTATTATCTGACAATTCAAAGCCCAAAAATTGGTCAATTATACAACTATTTATTAATTTATAATTGCTATGTACCTGTATCTTTGTGTTTGTTTTCATAACAAATTCTAATAAGTATGAAATGGTTTATATTACATGTCAAAACTATACAATACAAAAAAAATCAAACTTTTATTAAATTAAAAGTGATAATATATATGTATATATTACTGTCATTATTATTTAATTATATATGTATTTTTGAAATGTAAGGTGGCTGCAGGATGGTTCCCCGACCTGCTGACACCTATGACGGGGATAATAAAAGTTTGAAAAAAAAACACAAAAAAACAACAAAAAAACAAAAAAATCGTCATTAAATTTGAAGATGATTGCTTAAGAAATGAAGATGCTAGAGTGCAAACAAAGTGAAATCTGGCATTTTTAAATATTAAAAGGGGCATAACTCCTGACCTAATAAGCTGATACTAGCTATAATTGAACATGGCCAAGAGATGATAGTTATAAAAGTTAAAAGTTGTCATAAAGTTTGAAAAGGATTGCTAGAGAAATGAAGAGTGCAAACAGTGTGAAATCTGGCATTCTTTAATATTAAAAGGGGACCAAGAGATTAGAGTTATAAACATCGTCACAAAATTTGAAGATAATTGCTTAAGAAATGAAGATGCTAGAGTGCAAACAAACTAATTGTGGATGACAGACGGACGATGGACATTCATCGAGCCTAACAGCTCATCCAGAGCATATGTGCTCAGGTGAGCTAAAATAAAACTAATAGAGATTCCGTAAAATTCGTCCAAGATGCTGCTGTTGACACCTGGAGTGACTCAGAAGAAAATTAATGAAAATGATCATAATAATGTTTGGAAAACAGAAAACAAAATACTAACATAGGCATGAGATAATCTTTGTGTTAAATAAAATTCTCATTATTTTGGTTACCATGTCAGCTTGATTTCTTATAGGTACCAATTGCAGTTGTACATTTCGCCAAACCCATTTTTTTTTTTTTTGGTGGGTGGGGGCCAATTATTTATCGCAGGGTTATGGCCCTTACTTTTTAACAACAAAGATTCTTGCTAGAACCTCTAGTCATAGGTTGGGTTGTAGCCATGGTTACCGTGCATCCCCCCCTAGACTTTTTCTCATAGGTACCAAAATGTGCATTGAGGTCTTCTGAACACGATTTGAGGGTGCCCCCAGAAAAAAACTCATTTCAGCTATGTTTAATTAAAGGGTTTCCATGGTAACCATAAAGGATTTTTCAAAATACCCTAAGTAATTATTATTGGCTATAACTTTCCTTCTGTTGATGTTACAGAGTTCAAACAAGTACCAAGGTAAAGAAAAGACTTTATAGTTTATGCACATATATAAGATTAATTAATATTCATACGTGCTATCTCATGAATATTGATGAGATAACAAAAATAGAAGAAAAATATAAAAAAATCATGATTAATACTTATTTCAAAAGCTGTTCTGATACGCAAAATGATTAAATATGGTTTTAAATTTTATCTTTAACTGTAATTTAAAAGTTTTTGGTTCACAATATTTGAGTTTAAAATTGTTAAATTAGTGCGTTTTTCTATGAAACATTTATTTTAAAAAATCAATTTAAGATATTAGTTTAAGTCACACAAAATTCAGATAAAATGTTATTTCTCAAAAATGTTTTTGAGTTGAACAATTATTTAAAATTTAATCATAATTACCCTCATGAATATTAATGAGAAGACTCAAAAATTAATAGCAGCACCCCCACCCCCCAAACTCCTGAAGTTTTGTATATTTGAAGAGATTTTTCAAAGAAAATTTTTATTAATTTTTTTTTTTTTATTATATTGAGTGACTCAATTCATTAGACAATGACCTCGAGACAATAACAATGACAATGGAGTGAGTTAGCTGATCCTCCCGAACAGGACAAAACTGTGCTTGTAGTAGAAGATGGAAATGCTCTTTTCCATTCAATGAAAGAAGTGCCAGGCAATTTCAAACAAATATCAGAAAAGTTGTTCAAAATGGTGCCTCAGAAAACCGACATCATTTTCAGTACTGACATGTACCTAGAAAACTCGGTAAAAAGCATGGAAAGAGTTAGGAGAGGAAAGTCTGAGAAGCTGTTGGTCCAAGGAGAGCATACAAAGAGACCTGCAGACTGGAAATCATTCCTGACCAATGATGATAACAAAAAGCAGCTTGTGCAGATACTGCGTAAAACATGGCAAAGTGATGGATATGCCGGCATGCTAAGGGAAAGACAGGTCATCCTCATTTGTGAGGGAGAAGCTTTCCATTACACGTCACATGATGGAAAGACTACAGTCACAACAAACATCGCAGATCTGAAATCAACACAGGAGGAAAAAGATACGAGAGTTGTACTTTACATACTCTGTGCAAAAGAGAAAGGCTACAAGACAGTTCAAGTGAGAACACCTGACAGTGACATCTTTTTTATTGTCCTGTACTTCATTGGATTGTTTGAAGGTATCACAGTCTTGTTTGACACTGGGTCTGGCAATCACAGGAAACTTATAAACATGACAGAACTTGCTGATGCCTTCACACCAGATCATCGCTCTGCATTGCTTGGCCTGCACGCCTTTTGTGGGTGTGATTCAACCAGTGCGTTCAAAGGTAGGGGACATGTTGGTCCAATCAAAACTCTGGAAAAGAGACCTGTCTACAAAGAATCTCTAGGTAGTCTTGGAAACTCTTGGGAAGTGACTGATGATTTATTGAACGATCTTGGAGCCTTCACCTGTGCCATGTACGGCAATGTCCGTGTCAAAGATGTTAACGAATTCAGACTTCTGAAAATAAAAGAGAAATGTGAGGACAAACCGACCGATGCACTAAGAAACGTAGACTTGGGGTATTTGCCTCCCTGCAAAAAGTGTCTACTGCAGCATATACGGCGGGTAAATTATCAGGTGGGCATCTGGAAGCAGTCGCACATCGCAGACCCAGACATACCAGCTGTTTCACAGCAGCATGGTTGGACCCTTGAGAGTGGAAGGATAGAACCACTCTGGATTGAAGGCGACCTACTTCCTCCATTGTTGGTAGATGTTTTAGAGAGAGCTCTTGAAGGAGATGATGCAGAAGAAGATGACACTGTAGACACTTTGGAAGATGTTGACGATGATGACTAATCGTACATGTACACTGTATATGCAGAAACATTCTTCATAAAAGCAAAATGAAACAGTTATATAGTAGCAATGGTTGATGTTGTCCAAACAGCAACAATTTCTAATATATAATACACTACTGCTGTATCTTAAGGGGCAAAACTCACTCCATTGTCATTGTTATTGTCTCGAGGTCATTGTCTAATGAATTGAGTCACTCAATATAATAAAAAAAAAAAAATTAATAAAAATTTTCTTTGAAAAATCTCTTCAAATATACAAAACTTCAGGAGTTTGGGGGGTGGGGGTGCTGCTATTAATTTTTGAGTCTTCTCATTAATATTCATGAGGGTAATTATGATTAAATTTTAAATAATTGTTCAACTCAAAAACATTTTTGAGAAATAACATTTTATCTGAATTTTGTGTGACTTAAACTAATATCTTAAATTGATTTTCATTGAATATAATCATTTTGACGTTTTAAGTTCAAATAAATGTTTCAATAGAAAAACGCAGCTATATGCAAATAGGCTTAATTTAACAATTTTAAACTCAAATATTGTGAACCAAAAACTTTTAAATTACAGTTAAAGATAAAATTTTTTTTTTATATTTTTCTTCTATTTTTGTTATCTCATCAATATTCATGAGATAGCACGTATGAATATTAATTAATCTTATATATGTGCATAAACTATAAAGTCTTTTCTTTACCTTGGTACTTGTTTGAACTCTGTAACATCAACAGAAGGAAAGTTATAGCCAATAATAATTACTTAGGGTATTTTGAAAAATCCTTTATGGTTACCATGGAAACCCTTTAATTAAACATAGCTGAAATGAGTTTTTTTCTGGGGGCACCCTCAAATCGTGTTCAGAAGACCTCAATGCACATTTTGGTACCTATGAGAAAAAGTCTAGGGGGGGATGCACGGTAACCATGGCTACAACCCCACCTATCAGCATGCAGCATGTTTGATCGAAATGTTTAATCACAGAATTATGGACCCTTATTTTGTTTGGTGATTATGATTTTTGAGGAGGGGGGGCAGGGGGCAGTTTTTTTTATAGATTTAAAGCCCTTTATTTAATATGATGTTCAGAGCATAGCTGTCTTTATAATTAAGATATGCTAATGATATTTTATACATGCGTCGGCGTTTTCAAGACGATGAGTTGACAAACAAATTTTTCAGTACTTAATGCCTTTTGTTAAACATGTCCACAGCATTATGCTTTCTATGTCAAATCTATATTCTGTGTCAAAACCATAAGCAAGGGTATTTCATCACCTTCAGTGATAGTTCTAGTTTGTCATTGAACATTTACCAGAGAAAAATTCATGCTGATTAATCTAAAATTATACCAATAGGCTTCAGAGATAATGCTATTTGGGATTAAAATGGTTATGACACAATGCACATGATAACATAAACAGTGATTCAAATAATTAAATTTATCAAAATATTGGTATATATATATTAAATTACTATATATGAAAGTTAATTATCTCAGTAGAATAATGCCACATAATTATATATTTATAAGGAGAATAGTAGCTGAAAATTAAGAGAGAAAAAAAAAAGAAAAAAAAAAAGATTTCAGGGGTAGATAACTCTGAAGATTTGTTGTAGAAAAAATCTTTTTAACACTGTAATAACTACTGTGCCAAATCTCTTGAATCGGTAAGAACATAATGATATGTTGTGTTTTTTTGCAAATTCGGAGAATAAAACAATAGGGTCATGACGGCCCTGAATTGCTCACCTGAGAAATATTGCCTTCAATGTCTTTTATAACACAATCATACTGAAGACAAAATCCATGCAAAAGTACAGCAAAGTAATCGTAATTCCACTCAAAACTGTACCTGTGGTCCAAATTTTAATGGTTATAGCTATAAAATCAAGTGACCCCTAGGATGGGACCAGTTTGACCCAAGAACCATGATTTGAAAACTTGGTTCTGGTCAACAAGGCCATGTTACATACCAAATATCTAAACCCATGATCTTGTGATTTCTAACAAGAAGATATTTTAAAGACTTCCCCATTCAAGTCTATGTAAAATCAAGTCACCCCTGCGGCAGGGCCAATTTTGACCCAAGAGCCATGATTTGAACAAACTTGGTAGAGGTCTATAAGGACATGTAACACACCAAATATCTAAACTACAGGCCTTGTGGTTTCTGAGAAGAAGATTTTTCTAGATTATCCTATTTTAGCCTATGTAAAATCAAGTGACCCCTGGGGCGGGGCCAATTTTGACCCTAGGGCCATGATTTTAACAAAGCTGGTAGATACTCATAAGACTATGTTACAAGAAAATTTTCTTCTTTTTTTTTTCTATACAAGTCTATGTTAAATTAAGTAACATCAGGTAGGGGCCAATTTTGACCCCAGTGCCATGACTTGAACAAACTTTGAAGAGATCTTCTAGACAATGCTACACACTAAATATCTAAACTCCAGGCCTTGTGGTTTCTGAGAAGAAGATTTTTCTAGTTTCTTTTCTATATAGCCTATGTAAAATCAAGTGACCCGTGGGACGGGGCCAATTTTGACCCCAGGGCCATGATTTGAACAAACTTGGTAGAGATCCACTAGACAATGCTACACACCCATTATCTTAACTCCAGGCCTTGTGGTTTCTGAGAAGAAGATTTTTCTATTTTTTTCCTTTATAAGCCTATGTAAAATTAAGTGACCCCTGGGGCGGGGCCAATTTTGACCCCAGGGTCGTGATTTGAATAAACTTGTTAGAGGTTCACTAGACAATGCTACACACCATATATCTAAGCCCTAGGCCTTGCAGTTTTGCAGAAGAAGATTTTCAAAGTTTGCATTCTACTTTTTCAACCAATCAAAATAATTTGGACAACTTGATAGAGGACATCATAAGGATGATTCCTGTGAAGTTTGGTCTAAATCCATTCAGCAGTTTAGGAGGAGTGTTGTTTAAAGTAAATTGTTGACGCTGGACGCACGCACACACTGACGACGGACAAAAGGCGATCACAATAGCTCACCATGAGCACGTTGTGCTCAGGTGAGCTAAAAACTGAAAATTAAAACTTAACTTGACTATTTGAGTTTACCGTCGCTTTGACAGTATTTCAGTCATAAAGCAATGTCCAGCTAATTACAGGTGAAGGAAGACCCCAAATGGTGAAAATTAAAGATCAACCACAAAGATTTCATTTTCATATATCTGTTAGAATTCATTATTGTAAGACCTTCTATACAAAAAAAATGTTAAAAATATTTGTAGTTTTTTATGAAGTCAGCTATTGAAAGTTGCAAAAATGACCCAGGTGAGAAAAGATTGACTGACTTCTCTCCCTATGCTATGACGTCATCAACAGACAAAACTCTGCCAGCACTATATATCTTATTGAACAATTCACAGTTACTGTAACTAATTTCAAGCTTAATCCAAGATGACGAATGAATAAGGGTGTAATTCTTCATTCGGACTTTATAAAACTGGTTGCTTTATGTACTGAATGGTGAAGGCGGGGGGGGGGGGGAGTAATTAAAATGTCATATCATGATGCATTCTAAAAACAATATTTGATGATAATATTGACATAAAGATCCTGGTCATATCAAAAATATGAGTAATGTTAATAAATGTTAGTAGGGTATAGAAAAAAATGTAAATGCGATTCTGATTATCTAAAGAAATGATATGAGAAGATATTTTATGACATGTGAAGATATTTTACTTAAAATTTGATTTATTGACGAATGACTGACGATAAAAAGCTGTTTGTTGTTTTTAATGGCATTATGATATAAATGACAACAGGAATAAATGCGTGAAAGTAAGGTTAGTACTACTAATTCCATATTTTTATTTCTTCCTGTGTTTCAATGGGTAAAACTTTATTGCTTCCTTTTCCTAATGTGCATTACAAACAAGCATCAGTTCATAAATGTTTGAGAAGGAGAGATTAAAATAAAATAACCATGGTTACACCACTTACACCAAAGTATAGGAATACGTCAAGTCACAGTGGTGAAAACATATTCAAATTATGAAAATTTTAACTTCTATTCACTTGAAAACTTTCGTTTATCTCTGAATATATCTTTTTATTTCACAGTCAATCTGATTTGCGTATTCACAAATATATAATTTGTTTTTAATCAGATTTGCAGATTAATTTCACAGAAACAACTCAATCAAACCTTTAAATTTATACTAGACCAAAAACAAATATGACATGTTTGATTAAAATGATTAACGAGTACAAACATTTATTAGGTCGGTGGTTCTACCCGGGTACCTCTGTGTACTCGGAGTCTTCCTCCACCTGTAATTAGCTGGATGTCGCTATATGATTAAAATACTATCGCAGCGACAATAACCCCAAAAGTTTTTTTTTTTTTCCTTTCTGTTGCCATCATGGCAAGCAGAATTTTACATGGATCATGTTTATTTTAGCAACTTTTGTGAAGGTTCACCCAAAGATCATCCCTGCCAAGTTAAATAAAATATTGTCCAGGGGTTTCAGAGGAGATGTTGTTTTCAGTATACACATATAAGGAAAATAAGCCTCGCCCCTGGGGGCCATGTTTTTTTTACAGATCAAATTAATTTTAGCAATCTTGGTAGATGGTTACCCAAAGAACATCTGTACTAAAACATTTTGAAAATCTGGTCAGTTGTTTTGAAGGAGACAATTTTTTAAAGTTTTCATAATTTTTTTCTTTCAGTTGCCATGGCAACCAGAGTTCTCCATGGATCAAGTTTATTTTAGCAACTTTTGTAAAGGTTCACCCAAGGATCATCCCTGCCAAGTTTAATCAAATTCTGTCCAAAGGTTTCAGAGGAGACGTTTAAAGTAAATTGTTGACGACACACGACGGACAACAATGGACGATGGACGCAGGGTGATCGTAATAGCTCACCTTGAGCTAACAAAATATTGGCATCATCTTTTATCTTTATACATGTTTAAAAGGCACCATAATTATTAGTTTCAAATTTTGAGTTGCAATAAAAAAAAACGCCATTTATATGAAGGGACACTCAACAATGTGAAATTACCCCACCCACTTTACTCATGGACACAGCCTACAGAACTAAACTGATTAGAAAAATATTTCATTGCATGATAGCCAATATATAGTGGCATAAGTTGGCAAAGTTTGAACAAAATCCATAGTGGCCAATAAACAGGCCTTATAGAGACTGGTCCTATGATCTGCTATTTTTTTGTTTGAATTAAGTTCAAAATATATCAAAGCATCACTTTTTTTTTTTAATTTATCCCAATAACCATATCAACAAGGCTTTGTCAGTATAGCAAACTATACTGTCAGGAGTCCTCACCGGTGAAACCCACCCCCTATGAAAAATTTGTGCCTATTAATGGAAATGGGTTATGACCCCAAAACTGCACTGACCTTTCAGGCGTGCATTATTATGATTGATGTGTGCAACACACCTTTGTTTTGTGACAAACACTTCTGTTAAGTTTCATAAAAATCGAAACATAGATAATGGAAGTTATAGAGCGGATGTGAAAATGTAGCCTATTAATACCAAAGACAATTTCTAAACAAGAGGCCCATGATGGCCCTAAATCGCTCACCTGAGATAAATAGGTTGACCCAAGGAACATCTGTACCAATTTATTTTAAAATCTGGCCAGTAGTTTTAAAGAAGATGATTTTTAAAAATACCATATTTTTTTTTCTTTTTGTTGCCATGGCAACCAGAGTTCTATATGGATCAAGTTAATTTTAGGAACTTTTGTGAAGGTTGACCCAAGGATCATTCCTGCCAAATTTAATAAAATTCTGTCCAGTGGTTTCAGAGTAGATGTTGTTTAAAAGTTTCCCTATATACATATAAGGCAAATAAGCCCCGCCCCTGGCGGCCATGTTTTTTTACGGATCCGAATAATTTTAGCAACTTTGGTAGAGGTTGACCCAAGGAACATCTGTACCAATTTATTTTAAAATCTGGCCAGTAGTTTTGAAGAAGATGATTTTTAAAGTTTTCAAATTATTTTTCTTTTTGTTGCCATGGCAACCAGAGTTCTATATGGATCAAGTTTATTTTAGCAACTTTTGTGATGGTTGACCCAAGGATCATCCCTGCCAAGTTTAATCAAATTCTGTGCAGTGGTTTCAGAGGAGATGTTGTTTAAAGGTTTCTCTATATACATATAAGGCAAATAAGCCCCGCCCCTGGCGGCCATGTTTTTTTACGGATCGGAATAATTTTTGCAACTTTGGTAGAGGTTGACCCAAGGAACATCTGTACCAATTTATTTTGAAATCTGGCCAGTAGTTTTGAAGATGATTTTTAAAGTTTTCATTTTTTTTCTCTTTTTGTTGCCATGGCAACCAGAGTTCTACATGGATCAAGTTTATTTTAGCAACTTTTGTGAAGGTTGATCCAAGGATCATCCCTGCCAAGTTTCATTTAATTCTGTCCAGTGGTTTCAGAGGAGATGTCGTTTAAAGCAAATTGTTGACGACGGACGACGACGGACGCCGGGCGATCACAAAAGCTCACCTTGAGCACAAAGTGCTCAGGTGAGCTAAAAATCCAGTGACCTTGACCTTTCAATGGTTGATGCATGCGACAAATCTTTGTGTCATAACAAACAGTTCTGTAATTTTTTTTGAAAATCCAGACATAGATATGAAAGTTATAGAGTGGGCATGAAAATGAAGCCTTTGACAATTTCTAACAACTCCTATGACCTTGACCTGATTTTTCATGCATGCATATGGTTGTTGCAAAAACATATCATGTAATGACAAACACTTTTGTTAAAATCCCTCCATAAATATATGAGTTACAGAGTGGAAACAAACATGTAGCCTATAAATACCATAGAGAATTTCAAGCAACTCCAGTTACATTGACCTTTCAAAGATGAATATGTATGATGCGCACAACACACCTTTTTGTTATGACAAACACTTTTGTAAGTTTTATGAAAATCAATCCATAGATATTGAAGTTAAAAGACAGACACAAAGATGCAGCCTATAGATATCAAAGACAATTTCTAAAAACTCCAGTGACCTTGACCTTTCAAGGGCACATATTGTTGATGTGCATGACACATCTTTGTGTCATAACAACCACTTCAGTTAAGTTTTATGAAAATTCATTCATTCATATGGCAGTTACAGAGCTGACACGCAGGTGTAGCCTATAAATACCAAAAAGAATTTCTAACAGTTCTGGTGACCTTGACCTTTTAAACAAGCATATGGTTGATGCACGTGAGACATCTTTGTGTTATGACAAACACTTTTGTAAAGTTTTATGAAAATCCATTCATTAATATGGAAGTTATAAAGTGGACACAAAGATGTAGCCTATGAACACCAAAGACAATTTAAACTCCTGTGATCTTGACCTTTCAAGGGTGCATATGGTTGATGCGTGTGACACACCCTTGGGTTATGAGGAATATTTTTGCGACGTTTTATTGAAATCCATCCATTCATGTTCAAGTTATGGAGTGGACATGAAACAAGATGAATGGAATGATGGATGGGACAGACGGACGGACACATGCTAACCTAATAAACAAGAGGGCCATATGGCCCTAGATTACTCACCAGAGTACATAAGCTTATTTAAAAAAATCTTTTTATGTGGTTACCTCCAGCAGCAACCAGGTAAAGTTCAAGAAACAAGAGGGCAATGATGGCCCAATATGGCTCACCTGAATACCACTGCTCTTTAGCAGTCTTCAGTATTATGGACCATAACTCCCATATAAGGCATTATAATCCTTGGTTTATTAACATCATGTATACATCTGATCAAGATTGTTTTATAAAATGGGGGGGGGGGGGGGAATTTTCACCTACAGTTGAGGAAAAATATATACTTTTACGGATGGGAATGGGGCCAAATTTCGGCCCCATATTGGCCTTTGCACAGAAGTAGAATTTTGATGTTTTCTATATAGAGTATATAAGGGAATTAGCCAACCCCCTAGGGACCTCATTTTTTTAGGAATTAACTTTATTTTAGCCATATTGGTATACATTCATGAGGTAACTATTTGGGCCAAAGGAAATTAAATTCTCACAGCTGGCTTCATAAAAAAAGTATTTTGATGTTTTCTATATAGAGTATATAAGGAAATTAGCCAATCCCCTAGGGGCCTCATTTTTCAAGGGATCAACTTTATTTTAGCAATTATGGTAGACATTCATGAGGTGACTATTTGTGCCAAAAGAAAATAAATTCTGACCATTTGTTTCAGAGGAGATGATTTTCAAAGTTTTCAATTATTTTTTTCTATTTGTTGCCATGGCAACCAGAGTTCTTCATGGATCAACTGTATTTGAGCAATTTTTGTAGAGGCCCATCCAAGGATCATACATGCCAAGTTTTATCAAATTCTGTCTAGCGGTTTCAGAGGATATGATTTTCAAAGTTTTCAATTATTTTTTCTATTTGTTGCCATGGCAACCAGAGTTCTTCATGGATCAACTTTATTTGAGCAATTTTCATAGAGACCCATCCAAGGATCATACATGCCAAGTTTTATCAAATTCTGTCCAGTGGTTTCAGAGGAGATGATTTTCAAAGTTTTCAATTATTTTTTCTATTTGTTGCCATGGCAACCAGAGTTCTTCATGGATCAACTTTATTTGAGCAATTTTTGTAGAGGCCCACCCAAGGATCATACATGCCAAGTTTTATCAAATTCTGTCCAGCGGTTTCAGATGAGATGTCTTTTAAAGCAAATTGTTGACGATGGATGATCCCAATAGCTCACCCTGAGCACTTCGTGCTCTGGTGAGCTAAAAAGTAGGTCAAAGGTCAAGGTCACATGGTCAAGTATATAATGTAAAGGTCCATTCACTTAAGCAATTGTCCATATATTGAAGAAATCCAATAAAGGACATAGAAGTTATAGCAAAACAAGAATCATGGCCCTGGATTGCATACCTGAGTATAAGGTTACCAAGGAACATCTGTATTAAAACATTTTGAAATCTGGCCATTAGTTTTGAAGGAGATGACTTTTAAAGTTTTCATAAATCATTTCTTTCCATTGCCATGACAACCTGAGTTCTACATGGATATATTTGTTTTAACAACTTTTGTGAAGTTTTATCAAATTCTGTCAAGCAGTTTCAGAGGAGAGGTAGTTTTATTTTTTCACTTTATACATGTGAAGCAAATGAGCCCCGCCCATGGCGGCCATGTTTTTTAACAGACTGAAATAATTTCAGCAACTTTTGTGAAGCTTCACCCAAGAATCATCCCTGCCAAATTTAATCAAATTCTGTCCAGCGGTTTCAGAGGAGATGTCATTTAAAAGATTTTACTATATACAGTAAAACCTCACTCTGAGACCAACTCATTATCACGACCAACTCAATATTACAGGCACATTTTGCCGGACCCGAATTTTTCTCTATATATTTCAATGGTCGCTCACCTTATTAAAGCGGGCAACTCAGAATTGCGTAAAAAGACCACTAAAATCGGACCAAATCGTAGAATAAGTCTTCTTTTGACCTCAATATTGCGAACGATGGTCCTGTGAAAAAGTTGATTAAGTTGTCATTTTACGACATCTGGTTTCCGGTACAGGTGAAGGTCGTACATGCCGTAATTCGGATGTTTTGATAACACGGTAGATAAGATTCGATGGAGAGTGAAAACAATGGGTGAGATGGGTAATATTACGTAACTGAGAGCAATTTTGGGATCTATGGATGTATTTGCTGTCAAGCTATTTGTTATATGTGATTAGCAGTAACAATCACCGTGATGCGTTTCGATTGATTAAAGTTTTGACAGTCGTTAATTGGCACTAAGACTTCCCACGAAAACTTTACTAAAATAGAATTAGATATCCCGTCATATTAGTCAATCACTTTCATAACTACTTTCCAAAGACTTTGCTTTAAAACTGAAATAAAACGTTAAGATCTTTAAATTAAAAAAAAATTGTCTTGAATCAAAACAGCACGGGGAAAAGTCAGAGGTAATTGGATAATTAAAACAAGAGGCCCATGATGGCCCTAAATCGCTCACCTGAGATAAATAGGTTGACCCAAGGAACATCTGTTCCAATTTATTTTAAAATCTGGCCAGTAGTTTTGAAGAAGATGATTTTTAAAGTTTTCATATTTTTTTTCTTTTTGTTGCCATGGCAACCAGAGTTCTACATGGATCAACTTTATTTTAGCAACTTTTGTGAAGGTTGATCCAAGGATCATCCCTGCCAAGTTTAATCAAATTCTGTCCAGTGGTTTCAGAGGAGATGTTTTTTAAAGGTTTCTCTATATACATATAAGGCAAATAAGCCCCGCCCCTGGCCGCCATGTTTTTTTACGGATCGGAATAATTTTAGCAACTTTGGTAGAGGTTGACCCAAGGAACATCTGTACCAAATTATTTTGAAATCTGGCCAGTAGTTTTGAAGGAAAATGATTTTTAAAGTTTTCAATTTTTTTTTTTTTGTTGCCATGGCAACCAGAGTTCTCATGGATCAACTTTATTTTAGCAACTTTTGTGATGACCTCACCCAAGGAACATTTCTGCCAAGTTTCATTAAAAATTCTGTCCAGCTTGTTTAGAGGAGATGTTGTTTTAAAGCAAATTGTTGACACTATAGCAACTCGAGAGCCACAAGACACGCAACGAGCGGAAAAGGGGAGACGACGACGGGGGGACGAAGGGCGATCACAAAAGCTCACCTTGAGCACTTTGTGCTCAGGTGAGCTAAAAATCTTATTACTACAACAATTGAATAAGCAATCACTTTGATAATTATATGAAAATTAGAGAAATTTAAAATGGGTAGACTTTTAATCGGCATGATATGACCATGGATTTTAATTTTTAATGTCAAAAAAAAGTTTTATAAAAAAAAATCAGGATTATATTTCATAACAATACTTTTTAAAAACATTAAATTGATTCAAGAGATATTATTTTCATCTATCAAATTAAAAAAAAAAGTATTGAATTTGATTAACATTAAATATTTATATATATTTATTCCTGTGAAGTTTCTTTAAAATTGGCCCAGTGGTTTAGGAAGAGATGTCGTTTTAAGCTAAATGTTGATGCCAGATGACGGATATTCATCAGTCACAAAAAAGAGGGCCATGATGGCCCTGGAATCGCTCACCTGAGAACCAGGTATTAGTGGGTGGAAAAGAAACAGCGATATCTTATGATTTTATGGAAAATGGGCTCTGCCCCATGCCAGCCATAGTTTTAGACCAATCCAAATAACTCTAACAATCTTGGTAAAGAGAGACACAAGGAACATCAATGCTAAACTAGAAATGTGTCCGTACACAGATGCCCCCTCGCTGCATTTTCTAAAACAAAGGCCAACACCCAGGTGCACAAGTCATGTCCTGAGTAATATATCCATGAAATTTGAAGTCTGTAGCACAACTACTTTCAGAGTCAAGTGTGTCACAAGGATAAAATTCCATATTACTCAAAAACAAGGCCCATAACTCTGTCAACTTCAACAAAGGTTCTATAAATACCCAGGTGCACAAATTCATGTCCTAAATAATATATCCATGAAATTTCAAGTCTAAAGTACAAATATTTTCAGAGTAATGTGTGTCACAAGCTTAAAATTCCATATTTTTAAAAAACAAAAGCCCATAACTCTGTCAACTTCAAAGATGGTTCAATGAAAATAACCAGGTGCGCATGTTATTGTCCATGAAATTTCAAGTATGACAAGTATAAATACTTTTGGAGTTATGCGTGTCACAAAGTTTTGGGACGGATGGACGGATAAATTGATGGACAAATCTATATGCTCCCCCCCCCCCAATTTTGGTGGGGGCATAAACAATTTTGAAATCATCCAATATGCACCTTTTTCAAATTTGTACTATATACATATAAGTAAAACTGCAAAAATATTTTAAAATCAAGCCAGTACTTTTGGAGAAATCCCCACCAGTGAAAAAAACCCATAAAGATTTTGTATCAGATAGAAACAAGAAAATAATGGAATAATGGATATGGGTTATGATCCCTGAACTGAACTGACCTTCCAAGCATGCATATACTTGATTCATGTGATTGCCTATGTTTTATGACAGACACTTCTGTAAAATTTCATGCTGAAGTTACAGAGCGGACTTGAAAATAGAGCGTATGAATACCAAAGACCAAAGACAATTTCTAACAATTCCGTTGACCTTGACCTTTCAAGGATGCATCTGGTTGATGCGCGGGACACACCCTTGGGTTTTGAGGAATACTTCTGTAAAGTTTTACTGAAATCCATCTATAAATATGCATGTTAATGAGCAGACATGAAAGCAGGACAGACAGACAGAATTATGGACAAAAGGATGTGCGCAAACCTATGGTCCCCTACCTGTTTCCATGGTGGGGATGAATAAACTTCTAAGGAGAAGAATTTTGAGACATTTTCTTTACAAATTTTAAGGAAACTAGGTCACCTCTTGAAATTCTCTTTGTTCAAAGGACCAAACTTTGTTTTAGCAATAATGGTAGAGTGAGGATAGGTGATAATTTATGCAAAATAATATCAATATCTGATGAATCAAGTTTATTTTATGAACTTTTGTGAAAGGCTATCCAAGGATCATTCCTGCTATGTTTCATCAATATCTACCCACTGATTAATGAGATGCCTTAAAAAGCAAATTGTTGATGCCACACTACGAACAACACATAATGACAGATACAGGGTGGTCAGAATAGCTTAACAAACGGACCAAGATGGCCCTCACCTGAGAAATATTGCATTCATTACCTGCACAAGTTACTGTATTATAACATAGTTGTACTGAATACATAATCCATGGAGAAATACAGCAAGATCATTTCAATTCCAAAAATCAAACAGTACCTGTGGTCAAAATTTGAAGTCAAACTTGGCTGACAGATTATGACCATAAACTTTGTCAAGAAACTTTTTTTTTGATAATTAAAGGGCCCCAACTCCTGACTTAATTAACCAGTATAACAGCCATAGCCTAACTTTGCCAAGAGATTATGACTATAGATATTGTCATAAAGTTTGAAGGTGATTGCTTAAGAAATAAAGACGCCACAGTGCAAACAGGAGTGTTTTTTGGAACAGGTATGTCACATGCTGAAGCGTGACGGAAAAAGTGAGTTAAACAGACAGATGACAGAAAAGTGATCCCTATGTCACCTACAGCAGGTGACACATAAAAGTGAGATCTGGCATTTTTTAATATAAAAAGGCCCATAAATCCTGACCTGATTGTCAGATATCAGCCATAATTGAACTTGGCCGAAAGATTATGGCTATAAACATTGTCATAAAGTTTGAAGATGATTGCTTATGAAATGAAGATGCTTATAGTGTAAATAAAGTAAAATCTGGCATTTTTGCAATACTGAAAGGGCCATAACTGCTGACCTAACTGGCTGATTTCAGCCATAACTTAACTTGGCTGAGAGATTATGGCAATAAACATTGTCCTTAAGTTTGAAGATGATGAATGCTTCAGAAATGAAGATGCTAAAGTGCAAACTAATTGTTAAAGTGCAAACTAACTAATTGTGGATGATGGACATTCATCAATCCTTATAGCTCATTCTTAGCATATGTGCTCAAGTGAGCTACAGAAAAACATTGAGCACATTGTGCTATGGGGATCTAAAAATTATGCCTAAAGCATCAAATAAAACATGAACTCAGGAAGGAATGTTAAGATTAAATGCTTACTGTTACTAGTATTATTCCACTGTTACACTCTTTGCTAGGTTTCTCGGGCAATCAACCTACAATGATAACAATGAGGTATGGAAGAAAAAAACATATCTGATCATCTAATTGCTGTAATTAAAGAAAGATTTCTATTTCATTCACAAACAAGAGGGCCATAGTGGCCCTAGATCGCTCAACAGAGAACATAAGCTCAAGTAACTTGAACCTTCAGCAGTAACTACGAGGGTGAATCAATAAATAACCAGCCTAACCTATTTCGGGTTGAGATCTACCTCTTCTTTTTCAATATAATTTCCCTCCAGGGCTACACACTTGGACCAACGTTGTTAAAGTGCCATCAGCCCAGAAGTGAAGAAGTCAGGGTCCTTTCCATGGAACCACTCCTCAACTGCCGCCACGACCTCTTCGTCAGACCGGAAATGACATCCACGTATATCCTTTTTCAAATTTGGAAAAAGGAAGAAGTCGCTACGAGCCAGGTCTGGTGAGTAGGCAGGGTGCAGTATTAATTCATACCCATTTCGCTCAACAGCATCCATTGCAACTTCACAAGTGTGGACTCTTGCATTGTCCTGTTGCAGCAAAACACCTTTGGAGAGTTTACCATGGCGTTTCTCGTGGATGGCGTTCCTCAGCTGGTCTAGCAAGTTTGCATAGTATGCTCCGGTTATTGTACGTCTCTTGGGTAAAATGTCCGACAAAATAACGCCCTTTGTGTCCCAAAATACTGTGGCCATCACTTTGCCAGCAGATGGTTGAGTCTTGAACTTCTTTGGCCTTGGGGATCCCGGCCCTACCCACTGACGACTCTGGGCTTTATTTTCTGGTTCATAATAATGCACCCAATTCTCATCCACAGTAACTAGACGCAAAAGGAATTCATCTTTTAACCTCAAACGCTTCAACAACGCACTGCATACTGATGCTCTCGTTGCCATTTGCTCATTGCTAAGGGATTTTGGGACCCAACGGGCTGTAAGCTTGCGCATCCCTAAACGATCATGCAAGATTGTTGAAACGGTACCATGTGAAATGCCTAATGCCTGTGCTATTTCTTCAACCTGACTTCGCCTGAGTATACCAGATCTCTGACTTTATTACACAATTCTTCGTCGTTGGCATCAACTGCGCGTCCAGACCTGGCTTCCGCGTTTAAACTCCCCAACCCAGAATTTAACTTGAGAATAAGATGGTGCAGAAGACCCATACACATCAACTAACTCAGCATGTATGTCCTTACCAGTTTTACCTTTTAAATGCAAGTACTGAATTACAGCACAGTACTCCACTCTTGATGAAAAGCTTGCTTTTACATCACTAGCCATGTTTGACATTCAATATCTGACAAACAAATGACCGTATACATGTGTTGTTTTGTACACAGGTATAGTACATGTACTGAAACAATGTGTAAAAATTGTGGATGTCTCGGTTGATCGGAGGTGTCAGGCTGGTTATTTATTGACTCGCCCTCGTAGATTCAAATTTGAGATAAAAAAAATTCTTAGGTCAAACAAGAGGGCTATGATGGCCCTATAATGCTCACCTAAGTACCTCTCCTCTAAAGGCAACCTGAAGTATTATGGACCGTAACTCCCATACAAGGCATAATAATCATTGGTTTATTAACATTATGTATACATCTGACCAAGATTGCTTTATAATTGTGGATGCTTGAATGTGAACAAAGTTAAATATGACATTTTTCATACTTTAAGGGCCAAAATTGGAGAGTGGTCCAATACCAAGTCAGCCTTGATCGTAAGCTTAAAATCATTAACATTACTTTCAGGTGTGTATAAGTTTACTGTCTAAATAATGCCAAAGTTCTACATCAATCAAGTTTATTTTAACAACATTTGTAGAGAGTTACCCAAGGTACTCCTGTGCCAAAAAATTCTAAAATTTGGCCTACAGTTTTGGAAAACAGGTCTCTGTAGTTTTCACTATATATATATAAGACAAATGGTCACCTCATTGCCCTGTAAAATAACTGCTAGTACAATGTGTAAAGTTGATGGGGTAGAGAGCCCAATCCCTGGCAGCCATGTTTTTTTTACGAAACAGAATAATTTAGCAATCTTGCTAGAGGGTTACTCAAGAAACATCTGTACTAAAACATTTGAAATCTGGCCAGTAGTTTTGAAGATGATTTTTAAAGTTTTCATAATTTTTTTCTTTCCGTTGTCATGGCAACCAGAGTTCTACATGGATCAAGATTATTTTAGCAACTTTTGTGAAGGTTCACCTAAGGATCATCCCTGCCAAGTTTAATTAAATTCTGTCCAGTGGTTTCAGAGGAAATGTCGTTTAAAGCAATTTTTTTGACGATGGATGGCACACAACAGACACAGGGTGATCACAAAAGCTCACCTTGAGCACAATGTGCTCAGGTGAGCTAAAAATTAGTAAACCAACTGGAGGCCTCAATTCAAAGGATCAAAAATGCTTAAGCAATTATGGTAGAAGACCATTTTGAAATTTCAAATAAAGGAGTATATAAGGAATCCTAGCCCCCCTGGTAAAGAGCCAAATGGAATTATATTTAAAGAAAGAGAGTATAAAGTGTATATAATTACTGAAACTAGAGGAACCCCTATTGGGCTATGAGGTGACCATATATGCCACAATGAATATAAATTCTGACAATTGGTTTCATAACATTGTCGAAAATCCATTGCATAGATTCCATTATCACACTGTATATACTGTGGGAATTTCAAATGACAAGACTTCCTTTTCATGAATATTAATCAGTTACTTTCTTACCAATGAAATTACGCATAGTATTTTTAATATTCTTTTTAAAAAAGCAAAAGATGACTCATTGTTTCCACAAGATAAACCGCTACACTAGACGAGTAGCATGACATCCCACCATCATCTAGATAAAACTATCAGTAATCTTTTGCTATCATTTGTTTAAAAAAATCGTTCTCTATTACATATGCTTAACATTGGTCTTGATGGAGATCGCATAGTCCGTCACTTTTTCAGGGGGACCGCAATTTAGTTTGTCCCCATTTCCTGTCGCTCGCTATGTTTATTTCAGATGGACAAATGGTCTACCAGTTATAGGTGACGATATATATTGTTAACAACACAAAGTTTTTGCATATTCCTAAACTTGTAGTCAAATCAAGCTTGTAGGTATAAAAAATGTCATGTAAACTGTGCTTACCGTGTATCGTATATCGCATAACGTAAATCACAGATCGAGAATCTTATATCGTATGGTATCAGATTATAAACGCATCACATCATATCGTATCAAATCATACAGGTATATCAAACTTGCTATCGCACATCACATATTGCAGATCGTATATCGCATATCGTTCATATTTCAATCGTATATCAATCGTATCGTACTGATATGATAGCACCACTGTACAAGTTATCAAATTATAACATAGTTGTACTTAATACATTATCCATGAGATAATTTCATTTCCACAAACCAAACACTAACTGTAGTCAAAACTTGAAATCAAACATGACTGAGAGATTATGGCTTTAAACATTGTCGATAAAACAATGAAAAGATTCTATAGTGTAAACAGTGAAATCTAGCATTAAAGGGCCATAACTCCTGACCTAATTATCTGATATCAGCCATAGTTGAACTTGGCCTAGAGACTATGGCTATAAACATAAAATGTAGTTTTATAATGATTGCTTAAGATGTGAAGATGCTAGAGTGCAAACAAAGTGAAATCTGGCAATTTTTAATTTTAAAAAGGCCATAATGCCTGTCCAAATTGGCCAATTTCAGCCATAATATAAACTGGCTGAAAGATTATGGTTACAAATATTATCATAAAGTTTGAAGATGATTGCTTAAGAAATGAAGATGCTAGAGTCCAAACAAAGTGAAATCTGGCATTTTTTAATATTAAAAGGGGCATAACTCCTGACCAAATTGGCCAATATCAGCAATAAACGAACTTGGCAAAGAGATTATGGTAATAAACATTGTCATTAAGTTTGAAGATAATTGCTTCAGAAATCAAGATACTAGAGTGCAAACCAAGTAAAATCTGGCATTTTTTAATATTAAAAGGGGCATAACTCCTGACCTAATTGGCCGATATCAGCCATAATTGAACTTAGCCGAGAGATTATGGTAATAAACACTGTAATAACGTTTGAATATGATTGCTTAAGAAATGAAGATGCTAGAGTGCAAACAAACTTATTGTGGACGATGGACAAACATCTATCCTTATAGCTTATCCTGAGCGCATGTGATCAGGCTAAAAAGTCCGGAAAATTGATATTTCATAGAATTTTTTTAAGTCCACGGCCCCATAATTTCATCAAAAGTCAGTGGACCGGAACGAAACTCAAACTTGATTTGTAACTTATGGTAGTAGACTCCCATACAAAACATTTGATCAATATCTGCAAGCCTTTGGAAAAAACCCATGAAAAACTGATATTTTAAAGAAATTTTCTAAGTCCAAGGCCTGTAATTTTGTCAAAAATTGATGGATTGGAAAGAAACTCAAACTTGATCTGTAACTCATTGTGGTAGACTCACATACCAAATATCAGAACAATATCTGCAAGCGTTTAAAAAACATGAGGGCCATAGAGGCCCTGGATCGCTCACCTGAGTATAGAGTAACCCAAGGAACATCTGAACTAAAACATTTTGAAATCTGGCCAGTAGCTTTGAAGGAGATGATTTTTAAAGTTAAAAAAAAAACTGGAAGACTTGTTTATCATTGTGTAAGAAGCACTCCCTCTACAGACCTGTAATATCTGAAAAAAAGTATATCTAATGTACCAGTGTATACAGTAATACTAAGGTAAATTTTGAGGTTAAAATATTCAAACTTTGTTTTGTCCTAGAACCCTTATCTTTTTAAATTTATGGGAAGTAAAACAGATATACAAATGTAAGTCTTGGAGTTATTAAAAATTTCAAGAAAACCCGCCCATAAATGGCAGCTGCTGAGCCGTAACACAGTATAATGCTATTCAGAATTTCAAAACTCATAATTATGATGAAAAATATTTTTTCATTTAAAAGGGCAAATGTCCCATTGCTTATAGTTAAGTTTCATGATGCTGGCTCACTGGTAGCATGTTTTGATTTCAACCTCAAAAGGAATAAAAATAGAATAATCATGATAAATAAGAAGAAGCAAGAAAATTCTATAGAACAAGAGGGCCATATGGCCCTAGATCGCTCACCAAAGTTCATTAGCTTATTTAAAACGAAGTCACATGATTTTACCTGGTTTCTTCCAGCAGCAACCAGATTCAAATTGCAGAAACAAAGAAAATTTAGGTTAGTCAGTCATCTGGAGGCCTCAATTTTTGAGGGATTGAAAATGCTTTTGCAAATATAGTATGAAACATGAGGTAATCATTGGTGCAAAACAAGAATTGATTCTGAACATTATTTCCAGCAGAGAAGAATTTTAAAATTTTCTATAAAGTATTGTAAGGAAACAAGATGACCCCCTATGTGACTCATTTTTCAAGGGATAAATTTGATTTTAGCAATTATAGTAGTCAGTCATGAGGTGACCATTTGTACTAAATCAAAATAAAATTCTGGCCTTTGGATTCATAGAAGATTTTTTTTTTAATTTTCAATATAGAGCTATATAAGGAAACTAGGAAACCCTAGACCTCATTTTTCAAGGGATCAACTTTATTTTAGCAATATTGGTTGACAGGAGACCACTGGTGCTAAATGAAATTAAATTTTGACCAATGGCTTCATAGAAGAATTTTTAAATTTTCTATATAGGGTATATAAGGAAATGAGCCAAGCCCCTAGGGGCCTTATTTTTTAAGGGATCAACTTCATTTTAGCAATTATGGTAGAGTATTTGTGCCAAAAGAAATTAAATTCTTACCACTAGCTTTAGAGAAAGATTTTTGAAGTTTTTAAAGTAAGATTCTGTTGGTTGCCATGGCAATTAGAGTTTTGCATGGATCAAGTTCATTTTAGCAACTTTTGTCAAGGTTCACCTGAGGATGATCCATGCTAAGTTTCATCAATTTCTAGTTATTGGTTTCAGAGGAAATTCTTTTGAAGCAAAATATTAACGACGGACAACGCATGACGCACAATTATAAATATACTGATGAAGGATGATCCTTATAGCTCACCTTGAGCACGTTGTGCTCTAGTGAGCTAAAAAAAGGGCCAAGATTGCCCTGAAGATGCTCACCTGAGAGATTATAAAGTGGTGCTGTTGTATCAGTTGTCAAAAATAGTGAATATCGTTTATATTGCATCGTATCTCATAGCATACTCAATCACATTGTAATGTATTGAATCGCATCCAATTGTATTAGACATAATAAACAGGACCATATAGTATCGTATCTTAAAGCAATAGTATATCGTAAATCATATATCGTACATCACATTAAACGTATATTGTATCGAATCACACTAAGATTTTTGGCTAAGTTTTGGGACACCCTATATATTTTTTTCTATTTATTTATTTCCTTTAAAATATAATTATCTTCGTGTCTCTAAATTAATTATGTATCAAAAATTATATTATGTAGTATAATCTTATTATTTGTTTAGTTATAAAAACATTCTTTTACTTTTTATATACTAGTATATACATGTGTAGTGGCCTATGTGACTTTCTGCAGCAGACGCCGTGCGTCGTTAAGCAATTTAATGCACGTGTGAGAAATATAAATTCGAAAGCATTAAATTGGTATTGAAGTATACGCTGGGCCACATTCATTCCTATAAGTTTATTTGATGTGTTTGATAAAAATTTTCATGATTAGCAAGTCTGAAAATTAACAATATAAATCTGACCTAATTATGCATCATCAAACTCCGATTTCGTCCAAGATGGTGCTTCCTTTGAATAACTTATTTTCCAGGACCTTTTTCCTCTGCAGTGTTCACTCGCGTGCTCTTATTAAAAACATCGAAAGAGATGATCGTAACTTACGCATATACCTACATTATAGTTCTAATGTGTATTTTTTTTTTATTTCCTACTTTATTTAGCCCCCCCCCCCCCCCTCCTCTACACATATGCAAACGTCGTAATTCGCACAGGGCATTTTTCTTTTTCTTCTCTCCCTCTTTTTCAGTTTGAATAAGCAACATAATATCAGGAGGTCTTGGATTTGAAACCCAACTGGGGTACATTTCTCCATTTGTAAAATTTGTACTAGATTCGCCCTTGTTTTGCACTCGGCAAATTGGGGTTGCTATGGGAACTCGGAGAACTCAGTACTGGTTCTAAGCAGGAACTTCTCTCCCATGTATCGGTCGGTGCTATTCCCCTGACACATAAAAGAACCAATGCGTCTTTTCGCGAAATGAGCTAGGGTATGGCACCCAGACTCACTTGTATCCAACCTCTGTCTTTTCCGATGCTTGTTTTTTCAGAAAAAAAATAAGGACCCCTACAATAGAAGATTAACATACTGCCTTTGAGAACAGAGGCATACGGTTTTAGTCAAATTACCGATCTCTCCTTGTCCTTGAAAACACAAATTCACTACATGATAAAAGTTAAATGGAAAAAAAATCTATAAATTCCATACTATTACATGTAAAGTTCTCTTAAAATATATCTGATTTTTTTTCTCATGTATGTACATTTATGCATGAATGTGTATATTTAACCAACCTAATAGTATTTCACCAGATGCGTGTCATACCTTCTTATCATCGGGCACAGCATGTGTTAATTTTGACTGGATATGTCACCTTTATTTATCACCGGTATATCGTCACTCACCCCCCCATCCCCACCCCAAGGCGAGGGAGGGACAATCAACCTTTACACAACATAATGTTATAACCAGTACTTATTAACATGACAGAAACATGAAAGATGGTCGCAGGCCTATTGTGAGAATATTATCACAGAAAGAACCAGGGTGTTATGTACGTAGTGTCACTGGGTAGCTTAGTCAAAAACAGTTCCTCTGTTATAATAAATATTATACAATAATTTACAAGTAACTTAGAATAAGTTCATACATACACTACAGAGCACTTACGTAATATAAACTGTACCGACTAAATTAATACCGTCTGACTAAAAGCTCTGCCGCCTACGCGTTATAGAGTATATATTCACAACATTGCGAGTGTACATAATGAAGTGTGACCCTTAATACAGAAAACTCAAAATTCTTCATCCTACCAAGGAGTGTCCCGAAGACAACGGAGGAATCTACTAGACAACAACAACATGACTACAAGTTTCTTCCATTAATTAATTTGATTCACATTGTTTATTCCTTTTTTTTGTATATCATTATTACATTATTATTCTAAAATTAAATTGTCATCATAAAAATATTATATTCCAAAGAGGAAGACATTCTATATATCAGTATATTTCCATAGCGAATCTTGTTGATGATGACATTAATAGTAAAAGATCTCTCTCTCTCTCTTAGGGGGGTGGGGTTCTTTGCAAATTAAAGACTAATGGACTTTTAAAAAATATAGTAATCACTTACGAGTAAGTCTTAGTGTATTCTTATGATTGATAAAACAAATATAAATATTCTTTTTATAGTTAAATATGCAGTTGTTCATGCATCATTACATTTTTTTCCGGCTATCTGACAGTTTACCAGAAGTTCTCTAGCACCGTGCCACGTGCTATACTTCTATGTGTTGCTTTACAAGCGCTCATTGAGCGGTCGCGATCGTATATCAAAGGGCATGAACCAATCATATTATATTTATATTTTTTTAAGAAAATATATTGTGTTAATAAACATAAGTAGCAGAGTACTAGATATCAGTAAAGTACTGTTATCATTTGTTTTTATTGTGATTGCTATAATAACACGTAATCATAAAAATATATTTATAAATACAAGTAATCTTCGTTAAAAAAAAATTTCTCACACGTGCATTAAATTGCTTAACGACGCACGGCGTCTGCTGCAGAAAGTCACATAGGCCACTACACATGTATATACCGGTGTAACAGTCAAGTTTTTCCCCAGTCAGTTTCTTCCCCGGGGAAAAAACTTACTAGTCAGGTTTTTCCCCAGGGAACAAACTGACTGGTCAGGTTTTTCCCCGGGGAAGAAACTGACTAGTCAGATTTTTCCCCGGGGAAAAAACTAACTAGTCATCAGTTTTTTCCCCCCTGTCTAATATATAGTGCATGATGGTGGGGAAATTCTGGACCAGTCAGTTTTTCCCCCCCTGTTATGTTGATTGTGTGTTATGGTGGAGAAATTCTGGCCTAGTCAGTTTTTTCTCTGCTATCCAATATATTACTTGTGTAAGTGGAGAAATTCTGGCCTAGTCAGTTTTTCCCCCTTGTCGTAAAGATTTTACATGATGGTGGGGAAATTCTGGCGTAGTCAATTTTTTCCCCCTGCCATTTTTATTGTGAATGAAGGTTGGGAAATTCTGGTTAGTTTTTTCCCCCCTATCTTAAATATTGCGTTTGTTTGTGGGGAAATTCTTGACCAGTCAATTTTTTCCCCCCTGTCAGGTAGATTGTGCGAGATGGTGGGGAAATTCTGGACCAGTCAGTTTTTCCCCCCCTGTCATTTAGATTGGGCATGTTGGCAGCAGTTTCCCCCCCCCCCCAGGTGGGGAAATTTGGTTTTTTTCCCCCCTATCTAATATTTTTACACGAGATAGTGGGGAAATTCTTGACCAGTCAGTTCCCCCCCCCCAGGGGGGAAAAACTGACTAGGCCAGAATTTCCCCACCTTCATGCTCAATCTACATGACAGGGGGGGGGACTGACTAGGCCAGAATTTCCCCACCTTCATGATCAATCTACATGACAGGGGGGAAAATCTGGGCTGTTACACCAGTACATAAAAAGTAAAAGAATGCTATTATAACTAAAGAAATAATAAGATTATACTACATAATATAATTCATGATAAAAAATAATACATATACTCAAAATGTTGAATTTAGAGACACGAAGAATAATTATTTTCTATAAAAAATAAATAAATAAAGGGTGTCCCAAAACATAGACTGCCAAAAATCTTAAGAGTGATTCGATACGATATACGTTATGCGATTTACGATATATGATTTATGATATACCATTGCTTTACGATACGATGCGATAAGATCCCACTCACGTTACAATGCGATTGAGTATACTATACGATACAATGCGATACGAACGGTATACGCTATTTTTGACAGCTGATACAATAGTGCCACTGTATGTAAAATTCACCTTGCACTTGTATTAAAATTTGGCTTGTTGCCAGTGTGATTGTTGTATAAAATAGAGAGACTTTACTGAAAAACTGGACAGTTAACCTTTCCAATATTGTTATATGATGTTCATGATATATCATGGAAAATATTAAATCACTCTTTAAAATTGGCTTTACCAAATAATATTTTTTACGATTTTTTAAAGTTTGCAGCTGTTGCTAACCAATAATTTATTTATTCTACATATAATACGGACCCACTGATTCTTATTTTTTTTGAAATTTTGAAAAATAATGGCGTTTTTATGACTTGGGTATCTGAACAATTTGCTGGATTTTTTTAGGTATTTGAGAAAATAAAAATAAATCATTAACTAGATGCCCAAGGACAACATGTCGAGCCCACGGCCTAAGGTGCCCCTTTCACCTCTAATGTGACCCTGACCATTGAGCTAAGGACCCAACACTTTCATGTGATACATCATCTCATTGAGGCAAAACTTACTGTCAAATCATTTGAGAATCCTCTGATCCAGAGAAAAAGAACAGCCCAAAAATGCAAATCCAGTGTGATGACCTTCACTTCTAAGTATGACCTTGACTTTGAAACTATGGACCCAACTCTTGCGCCTGACACTCCATCTCACTGAGATTTTGCCAAGTTATTTAAAAATCCCCCAGACAAGCAAACCAATCCATGACTCTTACTTCTCCTTTTTACGACACTACGCTTCACTGAGGTTATCATAACTGCCAAGCTGTTTGAAGATGCTGCAATCCATGTCTAAGTTACAACCTGGACACGCAAATCCAACTCCATGACCTTTGACCTCTATTTATAACTTGAACATTGTGCACAACACACTGTCTCACTTAGTTTGACATTTGTGTCAAGTTATTTGAGGTCCCCCCCCTCCCCCCCATTATGGAAGAGTAATGGTCCGGATAAGTTGTTTTAGATCATTTTTTTTTGCATTTGACTTGTAAGTGTGACCTTGACCTTTGAGCTACGAATCTGGTTCTTGTGCATGACACTACGTCTCACTGAGCTTGACATTTGTGCCAAATTATTTGAAAATCCTTCCATCCATTATGAAATTACAGCCCGAACAAGCAAAAAAGTATGTTTTTGAACTTTGACCTCCATCTGTGACCAGGACCTTTGAGCTATGAATCTGGCCAGACACTCCGTCTCACTGAGCTTGACATTTGTGCCAAATTAATTGAAAATCCTTCCATCCATTATGAAATTACAGCCGGACAAGCAAAGAAATATGTTTTTGAAATTTGACCTCCATCTGTGACCATGACCTTTGAGCTATGAATCTGGTTCTTGTGCATGACACTCGGACTCAATGAGCTTGCCATTTGGGCAAAATTACGTGAGTATCCTTTAATCCATGATGAAGTTACAACCCGGACAAGCAAAAAAGTACAGGTTTTTGACCTTTGACCTTCATCTGTGACCTTGACCTTTGAGCTACGAATCTGGTTCTTGTGCATGACACTCTGACTCACTGAGCTTGACATTTGTGCTAAATTATTTGAAAATCCTTCCATCCATTATGAAATTACAGCCCAGACAAGCAAAAAAGTATGTTTTTGAACTTTGACCTCCATCTGTGACCATGACCTTTGAGCTACGAATCTGGTTCTTGTGCATGACACTCTGACTCACTGAGCTTGACATTTGTGCCAAATTAATTGAAAATCCTTCCATCCATTATGTAAATTATAGCCCAGACAAGCAAAAAAGTATGTTTTTGAACTTTGACCTCCATCTGTGACCATGACCTTTGAGCTATGAATCTGGCCAGACACTCCGTCTCTCTGAGCTTGACATTTGTGCCAAATTATTTGAGAATCCTTCCATCCATGATGAAGTTACAGCCTGGACAAGACCAAATCTGGACAGACATACACACTAACGCACGCACAGGCAGGCTTGACAAAAATTAACAGATGATAAAAGTCTAAATAAATTTACATTTAAGTCTGTAAATACATGTTTAGCACAAGTTTTTTTCAATTCTCAAATCTTGCCATTAGGCTTCTAAAACCTTAACACCTTATAATTATATCATCTGTATTATGTATGTATTTTATTTAGTTTGGTGGGTTAATTTAAAATTTTAAAATAAATGCTCCAATAGAATAATTAACACATGTGGGTCAGAGTACTAGATATAAGTAAATTACTGTTATCATTTGTTTCTATTGTGTTATTACACGTAATCATAAAAATATATTTATAAATAATCTTCATTAAAAAAGAAGAGGGCCATCATGGCCCTGCATCGCTCCCCTGAGAAATATTGCCTTCATTGCCTTCTATATAACAGGCCCTGAATCACTCACCTGAGAAATATTGCTTTCATTGCCTTTTTACAACATACTCAAACTGTACACAAGATCCATGCAGAAGAACAGCAATATAATTTTAATTCAACATAAAAAATTTACATGTGGTACAAAAAACCAAGTTAACCCTACTGTAGGACCAATTTTGACCCCAGGGCCATAATTTAAGAACTTGGCTCAGGTCCACAAGGCCATGTTACATGCCAAATATATAAACCCATGATCTTGTGGTTTCTGACAAGGATATCTTTTAATAATCTTTCCTATGTAAGTCTATGTTAGATCAAGTGACCCCTAGGGCGGGGCCAATTTTGACCCAAGGGCCATGATTTAAACAAACTTGGTAGAGATCCTCACCATAAGAACGTTGTGCTCAGGTGAGCTAGAAAGTGATTCCTTGGGTAGGGCCAATTTTGACCCCAGGGCCAGGCCAAAATTTAAACAAACTTGGAAGAGGTCCACTAGGCCAAGTTACACACCAAATATTTAAATGCAGGCCTTGTGGTATCTGAATTGGCTGATATCAGCTATAATCAAACTTAGCTGAGAGATTTATGACAATTTAAGAAAAAAATTAAGAAATGAAGATGCTAGAGTGTACACAAAGTATAAAATGGCATTTTTAAATCATTCAAGGGACATAACCACAGACCTTGTGGGCAGATATCAGCAATTATCAAACTTAGCCAGGAATTTACTAAATTGCGGTCCCCCTGAAAAAGCGACGGACTCTGCGATCTCCATCGAGACCACTATTAACGGCACATGTATTGAGAGAAAGTTAAAAGTTTTTTTTAATAAAGATTATTTATAAACATATTTTTATGATTACGTGTAATAATAACAATCACAGTAAAAAAATGATAACAGTACTTTACTGATATCTAGTACTCTGCTACTTGTGTTAATTAACACAATATCTTTTCCTTAAAAAATATGAATATAATTGGTCCATGCCCTTTTATATACGATCACGACCGATCAATGAGCGCTTGTGAACCAACACATAGAAGTATAGCACGTGCCAGAGAACTTCTGGTTAACTGTCAAATAGCCGAAAAAAATGTAATGATGCATGAGCAACTGCATGCAACCTGCACCTTATATACAGAGAGGAAGAGATACCCGTATTGCTGCTTCTTTAAACAATTATTTAATTAAAAAAATGAAGACCGAAAGGCCATCTTGTTCGAAGAGAAGTAATTCGTGAAGAGGTCGCCAATTCTGTCACAGCTTATACATGATGATAGCAGAATATCTAATTTACAAACAACTTCTAAATTGGGTCCATGCTTTCAACCATAAGCACATATTATTTGTTCCTATAAAAGAACTGTTGCTATATTTTACTCACTGTTTTACCAATAAAAAATATTTTTATTTGTTTTATCAATCATAAGAATACTCTAAGACTTACTCGTATGTGATTTCTATATTTTTTAAAAGTCCATTAGTCTTTAATTTGTAAAGAACCCCACCCCCTCGAAAGAGAGAAAGAGAGAGAGAGAGATTTTTTTATTATTAATACCATCATCAACAAGATTCGCTATGGAAATATAATGATATATAGAATGTCTTCCTCTTCGGAATATAATATTTCTATGATGACAATTTAATTTTAGAATAATAATGTAATAATGATATACATTAAAAGGAATAAACAATATGAATCAAATAAATTAATGGAAGAAACTTGTAGTGATGTTGTTGTCTAGTAGATTCCTCCGTTGTCTTCGGGACACTCCTTGGTAGGATGAAGAATTTTGAGTTTTCTGTATTAAGGGTCACACTTCATTATGTACAATCGCAATATTGTGAATAGAGCTTTTAGTCAGACGGTATTAATTTAGTCGGTATATATTACGTAAGTGCTCAATAGTGTATGTATGTATATACACATACTTAATCTAAGTTACTTGTAAATTATTGTATAATATCTATTATAATAGAGAAACAGTTTTTGACTAAGCTACCCAGTGACACTACATACATAACACCCTGGTTCTTTCTGTGATAATGTTCTCACAATAGGCCTGCGACCATCTTTCATGTTTTCTGTCACATTAATTGGTACGGTTATAACATTATGTTGTGTAAAGGTTGATTGTCCCTCCCTCGCCTTGGGGTGGGATTGGGGGTGGGGGGTGAGCGACGGTATATCGGTATCGACATTACATAAAGGTGACATATCCGGTCAAAATTAACACATGCTGTGCCCGCTGATAAGAAGGTATGACACGCGTCTGGTAAAATACAATTACGTTGCTTAAATATACACATTCATGCATGAATGTAAATACATGAGATAAGAAATTAGATATATTTTAAGCGAACAATATATGTAATAATATGGAATTTATAGATTTTTTTCCCATTTAACTTTTATCATGTAGTGAATTTGTGTTTTCACGGACAAGGAGAGATCTGTAATTTGAATAAAACCGTATGCCTCTATTCTCAAAGGCAGTATGTTAATCTTCTATTGTAGGATTCCTGTTTTTTTGTTTGTTGTTGTTTTTTTTGCTGAAAAAAAAAAAGCATCGGAAAAGACAGTGGTTGGATACAAGTGAGTCCAGGTGCGATACCCTGGCTCATTTCGCGAAAAGACACATTGGTTATTTTACGTGTCAGGGGAATAGCACCGACCGATACACGGGAGAGAAGTTCCTGCTTAGAACCAGTACTGAGTTCTCCGAGTTCCCATAGCAACCCCAATTTGCCGAGTGCAAGACAAGGGCAAATCTAGTACAAATAGTTCCTGCTTAGAACCAGTACTGAGTTCTCCGAGTTCCCATAGCAACCCCAATTTGCCGAGTGCAAGACAAGGGCAAATCTAGTACAAATAGTTCCTGCTTAGAACCAGTACTGAGTTCTCCGAGTTCCCATAGCAACCCCAATTTGCCTAGTGCAAGACAAGGGCAAATCTAGTACAAATTTTATACGTCTTGACGCTATCACCGGAGAAATGTACCCCGGTTGGGTTTCGAATCCAAGACCTCCTGATATTAAATTGCTTATTCAAACTGAAAGAGAGGGAGAGAAGAAAACGAAATATGTTCTGTGCAAATTATGACGTTTGCATATGTGGAGAGAGAGAGAGAAAGGGGATGGGGGTGGGGTAAATAAAGTAGGAAATAAAAAAAATACACATTAGAACTATAATGTAGGTATATGCGTAAGTTACGATCATCTCTTTCAATGTTTTAAATAAAAGCACACGAGCGAACACTGCAGAGGAAAAAGGTCCCGGAAAATAAGTTATTCAAAGGAAGCACCATCTTGGATGAAATCGGAGTTTGATTATGCATAATTAGGTCAGATTTAAATTGTTAATTTTCAGACTTGCTAATCATGAAAATTTTGATCAAACACATCAAATAAACTTATAGGAATGTATGTAGCCCAGCGTTTACTTCAATACCGATTTAATGCTTTCGAATACATATTTTTCACACATACATTAAATTGCTTAACGACACACGGCGTCTGCTGCAGAAAGTCACGTAGGCCACTACACATGTATATACCGGTACATAAAAAGTAAAAAATGTTATTTTAACTAAACAAATAATAAGATTATACTACATAATATAATTTATGACAAAAAATAATACATATACGCAAAATGTTGAATTTAGAGACACGAAGAATAATTATTTTCCATAAAAAAAATAAATAAGTAAAGGGTGTCCCGTAACATAGACTGCCAAAAATCTTAGAGTGATTCGATACGATATACGTTATGCGATTTACGATATACGATTTACGATATACCATTGCTTTACGATACGATGCGATAAGATCCTGTTCATTATGTGTAATACGATTGAATGCGATAGGATACGATTCGATACGTTACGATGCGATTGAGTATACTATATGATACGATGCGATACGAATGATATAAGCTATTTTTGACAACTGATACGATAGTGCCACTGTATAAACAATGTCATTAAGTTTGAAGAATATTAATTAAAAAAAGACTAGCTATGTGTCTATAGGACACGGATACCCCCGCCATTTTGTCTATTAGATGATATTTTTGTCAGTGAGTATAATGAGAAACTGGAAATATTAAAGATGATTTTAAGATCAAATGACCGCTGTGACCCTGACCAAGTGATGTGACCTTGACCTTTAAGCTAGCAACATTGTTCTTTTGTGACATACTGTTTTGTCCTAAGGATCCCTTATATCAAGTTATTTCAAAACATGACTGTAAACAGCAAAGATACTGCTCAGACAGGACTGCTTACACAAATTTTAAACTCAACTTACTGCTGTGACCTTGACCTTGAAGCTAGCAACCTGGTTTTTGTTTGTGTTATATCATATCCTAGGGATCTTTTTTGCCATGTTATTTCAAAAACACCACCATTCACAACAAAGTTACTGCCGGTGTAACAGTCAGGTTTTTCCCCGGGGAAGAAACTGACTGGTCAAGTTTTTCCCCGGGGAAGAAACTGACTAGTCAGGTTTTTCCCCACCCAGTCAGTTTTTTCCCCCCTCTTTTTTTAATTTTTTAAGGTTTCTGAGGTGGGGAAATTCTGGACCAGTCAGTTTTTTCCCCCCTATCCCATATATTGTTCGAGATGGTGGGGAAATTCTGGCCTAGTCAGTTTTTCCCCCCCTATCCTATATATTGTTCGTGATGTTGGGGGAAATTCTGGACCAGTCAGTTTTTTCTCCCCTATCCTATATATTGTTCGTGATGGTGGGGAAATTCTGGACCAGTCAGTTTTTTCCCCCCTATCCTATATATTGTTCGTGATGGTGGGGGAAATTCTGGCCTAGTCAGTTTTTTCTCCCCTATCCTATTTATTGTTCGTGATGGTGGGGGAAATTCTGGCCTAGTCAGTTTTTTCCCCCCTATCCAATATACATGTATTGTGCGTGATGATGGGAAATTCTGGACCAGTCAGTTTTTTCCCCCCTGTCATGTAGATTGAGCATGAAGTCAGGAAAATTCTGGACCAGTCAATTTTTTCCCCCCTATCCTATATATTGTGCTTGATGGTGGGGAAATTCTGGCCTAGTCAGTTTTTTCCCCCCTGTCATTTACATTGTATTGATGGTGGGGAAATTCTGGACCAGTCAGTTTTTTCCCCCCTATCCAATATATTGTGCTTGATGGTGGGGAAATTCTGGCCTAGTCAGTTTTTTCCCCCCTGTCATTTAGATTGTTCTTGATGGTGGGGAAAGTCTTGACCAGTCAGTTTTTTCCCCCCTGTCATGTAGATTGAGCATGAAGTCAGGAAAATTCTGGACCAGTCAGTTTTTTCCCCCTATCCAATAAATTGTGCGTGATGGTGGGGATATTCTGGCCTAGTCAGTTTTTCCCCGCTGTCATTTACATTGTATTGATGGTGGGGAAATTCTGGACCAGTCAGTTTTTTCCCCCCTATCTATATATTGTTCATGATGGTGGGGAAATTCTGGCCTAGTCAGTTTTTTCTCCCCTATCCTATTTATTGTTCGTGATGGTGGAGAAATTCTGGCCTAGTCAGTTTTTTCCCCCCTATCCAATATACTTGTATTGTGTGTGATGGTGGGAAATTCTGGACCAGTCAGTTTTTTCCCCCCTGTCATGTAGATTGAGCATGAAGTCAGGAAAATTCTGGACCAGTCAGTTTTTCCCCCCCTATCCAATATATTGTGCGTGATGGTGGGGATATTCTGGCCTAGTCAGTTTTTTCCCCCCTGTCATTTACATTGTATTGATGGTGGGGAAATTCTGGACCAGTCAGTTTTTTCCCCCCTATCCTTTATATTGTGCTTGATGGTGGGGAAATTCTGGCCTAGTCAGTTTTTTCCTCCCTGTCATTTAGATTGTTCTTGATGGTGGGGAAAGTCTTGACCAGTCAGTTTTTTCCCCCCTGAGGAAATTCTGGCCAGTCTTTTTTCCCCCCTTCCTATATTGGCTGATGTGGGGAATTCTGGCCAGTCAGTTTTTTTCCCCCTATCCTATATATTGTATTTTAGAACAATCTAAATGACAGGGGGGAAAAAACTGACTAGGCCAAAATTTTCCTGACTGGGGAAAAAAACTGACTGGTCAAGACTTTTCCCACCATCAAGCACAATATATCGGATAGGGGGGAAAAAACTGACTGGTCCAGAATTTCCCCACCATCAAACAATCTAAATGACAGGGGAAAAAACTGACTTGTCCAGAATTTCCCCACCATCACGAACAATATATAGGATATGGGGGGAAAAAACTGAGGGGGGAAAAAAACTGACTAGGCCAGAATTTCCCCACCATCAAACAATTAAAGAAGGGGGAAAAAAATGACTAGTCCAGAACTCCACAACAATATATAAGACAGGGGGGGAAAAACTGACTAGGCCAGAATTTCCCCACCATCATGCACAATCAACATGACAGGGGGGAAAAAACTGACTGGTCCAGAATTTCCCCACAATCACAAGCAATATATAAGACAGGGGGGAAAAAACTGACTACGCCAGAATTTCCCCACCATCACGCACAATCAACATGACAGGGGGGAAAAAACTGACTGTCCAAAAAAAGAGGGGGGAAAAAACTGACTTGGTTTGGGAAAAAACTGACTGGGGGGAAAATCTGGGCTGTTACACCGGGACAAGATTTTAAGGTCAACCTTATAATAGCGCTGTGACCTTCAAGCTAGCAACTTTGTTCATGTTTGCAACACATTGTTTTGTCCTAAAGACCCCTTGTGCCAAGTTATTTCAAAACAAACCATTCCTCATAAAGTTAAAGCCAGGACAAGATTTTATAGTCAAGCCAGTGCTTTGACCTTGACCTTCAAGCTAGCAACCAGATTACTATTTGTGACATATTGTCTTGTCCTCAAGATCCCTTGTGCAAAGTTATTTCAAAACACCACTATAGATAACAAAGTTACAGCTGGGACAAGATTTTAAGGTCAACTGAGTGCTGTGACCTTAACCTTAGAGCTAGTGACCTGGTTCTTGTGTGTGACCCATTGTCTTGTCCTAAGGATCACTTGTTTTTAGTTATTTTAAAAGGTATCTATCAAGACCTAAGTTACAGCTGGGACAAAATGTTAAGGTCAACAGAGTGCTGTTCTTGTTCGCGACACATCATCTTGTCCTTAGAATCACTTGTGCCATGTTATTTAACAAAAGTGCCAGTGCTGCCACAATATTATACACCGCCACAAAATATAAAAACCAAGAGGGTCCTTTTAATTATTGCTTTTAACATTTCTGTAAGCATAAGCTCATAATAAAGTCTGTGAGACCAATTAACTTAGCTGAACAGAAATAGAACCCTTAAAAGGCTTCCAATATGAAAGTAGGTCAAATAGCAGTATCAATATGAATCCTTTCTTCTTTCTCCGCATAATTCTTGCAAAAATCACTGTACCAGAAAATCCCTTCTTTATGCAGTTTTACCTGTTTAGAAACTTGAGTTGTGTTTTCATGAGACCATATTTAGAAAAACATAACTATTGCAAATATTGATGAACATCAAAATCCCTGCTTTGTGCATATCTACCCAGTATAGTAATGACATTGCCCAAGTTTTGAAAAGATAAGGTCAGAAACATACAAGGAATTGCATTCACAAGGCTGAAATATCAATCAGCTAAAGAGACTAAGTTTCAAGGGACAAAAATCTTTCAAAAATTAATGAACCGGAAAATTGCCACTTCCTGCACATCTACCCATTATAGTAATGCCACAGATCAAGTTTTGATAAGATTTGTTTAGAAACGTAGGAGGAGTTACGTTCACAAGGCTGCAATATCAATAAAACCTACAGAGACTAAGTTTCAAGGGACACAAATCTTGTAAAAATCAATGAACTGGAAAATCGCCACTTCATGCACATCTACCCATTATAGAAATGCCACTGATCAAGTTTTGAAAAGATTCATTCAGAAATGTAGGAGGAGTTGCGTTCACAAGGCTGCAATATCAATCAGCTACAAAGACCTTAGTTTCAAGGGACACAAATCTTGTAAAAATCATTGAACAGGAAAATCGCAACTTCATGCACATCTACCCATTATAGTAATGACATTGACCAAGTTTTGAAATGATTCGTTCAGAAATGTAGGAGGAGTTGCATTCACAAGATATGGACATACGGACGTATGGACGGAGAAGATATACGACGCCAATATACGACCGCCTCTGGCGGCGTAAAAAAATTAAGAATTAGCCTCAGGCTTACATAAGTATCATTTTAGTGAAATTTGGTGAAAGTGGTTTTGGATGAGAAGATTTTTCAAGAATTCCCTGTATAGTTCTATACAAAAATGGTCCTTGGGCGTGGCCCATTGTGACCCCCAGGGGCAAACATTTTGTACCGATGGTAAAGCAACATGTGTTGATGCTATGTACTAAATATCAAATCAGTAGCTCTTTATATTTCTGAGAAAAAGCATTTTAAAGATTTTCCCTTCTGGAATTGAAAATTTTTTAGGAATTTGCATTAGGCTATCATAAGTATCATTTTGGTAAAATTTGATGAAAATCCATTTGGTAGTTTCAGAGGAGAAGATTGTTGAAATTGTTGACGGACGATGGACAAAAGCTCACCCTGAGCTTTGCTCAGGTGAGCTAAAAAGGGACCATACATAAAGTTACAGCTGGGACACAAATTCTTGCACACACACACACTAACACACACACGGACAGGTATAACACTATATGCCCATCGCCATTTCATGGCGGGGGCATAAAAATGCAATCATTTTGAAGTCTCATGACAAGGTTTATGGCCATAATCTCTCAGCTAATTTCAACTTCAAATTTGGGTCACAGGTTCTGTTAGGCTTGATCTTGCTGTATTTTTCCGTGGATTATGTATTCAGTACAACTATGCAATAACACAGTAACTTGTGCAGGCAATTAAGGCATATGTCTTAAGAGCCATTTTGGCCTTCTTGTTTTATGCTCTTAGCTCATTTGAGCATAAAGCGCTCAAGGTGACCTATGGTATTCTGGTCAGTCAATCCGTATCTGTTGTACGTCATGAATCCCCAATGGTGAAAAAAACCCATGAAGAATTTGTGCCAGATAGAAACAAGTAACTGGTGTTGCACACAACACATGAGTCCCCTACCGGTGAGGTGCATAATATTTCTGTTACCATAGCAACCAGAATTTTGGTCTTAGGAAAAAAAAAAAAAAATAATGTGCAGAATCTCCATACCGCCATCTATTCATATACCAATTTTCAAAATATTATCTTAAATGGTTTTTAAGTTATTGCGGGAACCAGACTTCCGGATGGACGGACAGACCGAAGGCAAACCTATAGTCCCCTCCGGTATAAACACTGGTAGGGGACTAATAAGAAAATAATGGAAATGGGTTATGATCCCCCAACAGCACTGACCTTTGAAGCATGCCTATGGTTGATGCGCGACACACCTTTGTGTAATGACAAACACTTCTTTAAAGTTTCTCATTGGATTATGTATTCAGTACAACTCTGCTATAATATACACCCCTACTAAATGATGGCTCTTGCACATTTTGGTGATCTGTTTAAATGAGAGCCCTCAACACTTCTGTTGTAGAGCCTTCATCCAAAACAAGGCTGAGCAAGATGTGCTCAAAAAACAATATGCTCCCGTCTGAGCATGTCAGATGTCAAATAATTGATGTCAACTGAAAGCCATTCATGAGTGGAGTAGGTATGTTAAGTATATAGACTTATATGTTGTTTTTGTTGTACTGGGGTTTACCGTCGCTGCGATAGTATTTCAATCATATAGCGACGTCCAGCTAATTACAGGTGGAGGAAGACCCTGAGTACACAGAGGTACCCGGGCAGAACCACCGACCTACCGCAAGCCAGACTTATATGTAGTAATGCTAACAGGATAGTCTGGTATACTGAGATATAAGCAAGAAAGAACCTTGCATGCAAAACTTTAACCAAAAAGTCTATATAAACAAGAGGGCCATGATGGCCCTGAATCGCTCACTTGATTATAAATGAGAAACATATGCAGGATTTTTCATAATGACCTGCTTTTTGACCCCACATGACCCAAATTTAAACTTGTCCAAGATTTTATGGAGAAAAACATTCTGACCAAGTTTCATGAAGATTGGGCCAAAAATGTGGCCTCGAGTGTTAATAAGGTTTTTCTAAGATTAGACCTTGTGACCTACTTTTTGACCCCACATGACCCAATTTCAAACTTGTCCAAGATTTTATGGAGACAAACATTCTGACCAAGTTTCATGAAGATTGGGCCGAAAAATATGGCCTCTAGAGTGTTAACAAGCCAAATTGTTGATGACCTTGCCACAC
>CM037778.1:43976402-43987294 GCA_021229015.1 Solen grandis | reverse complement strand
TGATTTATAAAGTGACAGGAACCAAAGTCATGCCACAAATATTATCGAAGTGCCACTAACGATTGATTGCCTAAAGGCATTCTCACCGTCTACCCATGCAATTACTGTCATTGCATATCGCTACCTTGCGAGAATATGATGTAAGAGTTTCTATAAAAGAAGAACTAATTAGGAGGTGGATTTAGTAGCTTGCCAGTTGTTAGACTCATAGCTCTTGTTCTGCTGTTTACACATCTCTGTACAAACACAGCATGATATGAATCATATATGTTCATGGAAAGGAGATGGGAAATGTTTATGGTTTGATCTTTTAAATGAATAAAACTATACTAAACTATCCCAAAATGCTGTTTTTGTTCAGCCCTCTTCACACTAATACTGTTTGATAAGCTTTACTTTTTTACTTGCATGATTTACTTTCACAATATTTTGGATTTGCTTTGCACTCTGCTACATACTATTTTCTATAGAATCACTGGCTTCCTTTCTCCTGCCCAATATGAGTTGGAAAAAGTCAGAAAATCTGTGTACTTATGTTGGTATAGAGATTTTTTGGCAAAGAAGAATTATTTGTTTTACATGTGAAATATGTTCATATTAATGCTTGCTTTTACAACTGTATCTATCAGGAATAGTTAAGGCATAGCTTAAGGTAAGCTTTGGGTATATATGGATTTGGGTGGATTTTTCAGTATATGAAGAAGTGTACATTGGTTGGTAGCTGGAGGTGAATCTGGTTTATATTTTTGCAAAAATACATGACTGGGTAACCTTTGCTTATATCCTAACTTCTGCATTAATCAGGTTTGTGTGTACTCTCTCAATTTTAGGGACGTCCCATTTTAATATGTAACAGAGGTGACGATGATTGTCTTAATGTTGGTTATAAGTGTATCGAGGTGCCACAGACAGTTGATTGTCTCCAGGGGATCCTAACTGTGATTCCCTTACAACTCCTCTCATTCCATATCGCAGTTCTGCGTGGATATGACGTAAGATTTTTGTTTTCATTTGTTGTATTACCCCCATTATAGGTAAGTATACCTTTCCTAGCCAGATAGCTAGATACCTTTTAATATTGAGTTCTGTCATTGATTTCTAACATTTCATAATACTTTCATACAGATAGAATTGAAGAAATGATAAAAATTAAAATAAAAAACATGGCTATAAAGACAAAAAAAAAGAAGATTTTAAATTACTTCTGTCCACTAAACAGGGAATTTAGCTTAACTTTGTTTTGTAGTATTTAAAATATGTTAATATTATATCCAAATCTACTTATTTGGGAAACAAGTTTTTTCAAATCATACTAATCCCTCTCATGATATATAGACCCGCTTATTCATGGATTAACCCAAGTTTCCCACAGGACATGTTATAGATATAGTGGAAATATCATTTCCTTGTATAGTTTAAAATTTATATTTATCAATTTTATTAGCTCGACTTTTCAAAGAATATGAGAGCTATTGCAGTCACTCTTGCGTTGACATCGGTGATGCAGCTTATGATTAAAGTTTTGCATGAAAGTTACTATCAACCTTATATCTAGATAACCATTCATGGCATTAACTTGAAAGTTAATGAATATGTTAAGGGGCATCAGGCAACCAAAGTAGATAGCTCTTGACTGAATTTAATACATATTATGGCCCCTTTTTAATTTAGAAATTAAAGTTTTGCTTGCAAGTTACTTTCATGCTTTTATCTCAGTATGAGGCATGGGATTGATTTGAAACATCTTTTATATGTTTATGGATATGAAACTATGTAGGTAGATAGCTCTTGATGAAATATATTGCAAATTATGGCCCCTTTTTAGGTCGACTATTCGAAGAATAGTAAGAGCTATCCTAATCACCCTGGCATCGGCGTAACACTCAAGGTTAAGGTTTGTATGCAAGTTTCTCTATCTCCTTATATCTCCACAACCACTTAAGGTATTCACCTGAAACTTTAAAAAGGTACAGTGGTGCTAACGTATCAGTTGTCAAAAATAGCGTATATAGTTCGTATCGCATCGTAACGTATATATTACTCAATCGCATCGTAACGTATGGAATCGTATTCTATTGCATTCAATCGTATTAGGCCGTATATCGGTAATCGTATATCGTAAATCGCATAACGTATATCATATTGAACCACCCAGTGGTTTAGGACAGTTTAAGTTACGGGACACCATGGATATTTCAGAAATAATTAATGTTTGTGTCTTTAAATTTAATATTTGCTTAAGTTTATTAATGGTGGATCATTAAATCACATTATGCAGTACATATTTTTCATATTTTACCAATTGCAATAGTTATATTTCTTTTACTTTATTATTTTATAAATGTGTTATGGCCTACGTGACTTTCAGGAGCAGACGCCATGCGATATTATATAATTTGATGCACGTGTGAAAAGTACTATATCAGAGACGTAAATACCTTTAATATAGCTTCGTGACTATATCAGTATTAAAGTGGAATAATTTTAAAATATGTGTAATCGATATTTTTTGATCAATGTTTGCTTTATTAACCTGTCTAAAAACTAACAAATTAAAACTTACCTACTTATGCAAGATCGTCCGAAATGTTGCTTTTGTGTAATTATTTATTTTTTACTGCTGTATTTACTCGAATGCCCATTTTTCTTTTTAATATTTAATGAATTCGTGAACAAAAGATAATTGTAATTTACGAATATAGTTTATTTATTTAATTATTTCCTATTTTATTTAGGTTTCTCTATCTCTTTCATTACGCACACGCGCGCGCGCGCACACACACTTCCAAAAAAATTGGATGAATGAGTGCAAATTATGTTTCTTTTTTCTCCCTTTTTCATTAGTACGGAGATAGTCAAAATTCAGGTAGGTGGAGACTGAAAATCCAAACCGGAGCATTTTTTCCGATGATCGCGTAAATCCTAATACGTATATGATGTGTACAAGATGCATTGGTATTGCTTTGAGAACACGGAGCTCTAAGTACTAGTTCTGCACAGGAACATGTTTACAGTATATCGGTGCTATACCTCGGACACGTATATTTCGAAGAGCATTTTTTTTTTTTTGCGAAATTAGCATGGGTATCACACCCGAACTTAATTGTATCCAACAACTGTCTCTTTCATATGGAAAAAAACCCTGATAAAACGGGACCACATTTTTGTGATATGCTTCACTGCTATGTCTTAATATTTAATATGATAAACAAGGAATTATTGCAAGCCATAACAAAAGAAAAATAAACATAAAACCTACATGGGAATGGAAGATTTGTTATAAAATAACTGATGTATTTTATTCCGTGATAACACAAGTTCACTGACATGATAAATAGTTAAAGAAAATGATCTTGTTTCCATATTACTACAGTTCGCTAAAGATCTCATTTCCATATTATTACAGTTTGCTAGAGATATAATAGGTTAGAACATTTTCTTGCATATCCCTAATCTTTTATGTATAATTAAGTGAAAAAAGTGTGTTTCGCAATACCGGAGGCGTGCCATAAGTTCTTATCAGCAGGCACAGCATGTGTTTATTTTGACCAGATATGTCACCTTTATGTCTCGCCGCTGCCGGTATACCACGCCCAGAGGAGAAGACTTTTGACATGTACACAGAGTGAATGTTATTTCCGGTACTAAAAGATTACAATTTTTAGCAATAATTATAAATTCTATTATTAACACACCAATATTCATAGAATAATAATAATAAAACTGTTTCCAATCTAGGTATGAGGCACAGAATATATTTCGATGAGAGAAAAAAAATCTTAAATGTACACGATGATGATGATGATAATGATGATACATGTTTCAAAAATACATTTGTAAGAGAGTGTGCGGGCACACATGTGTGTGACTTATGGACTTATTTTTATATCATAAATGAGCGAATCATAGGGTATTCTTTAAAAATATTTTGATTGTTAAAACGGCGAGTAAAATACACAGATTTTAAATAGACTTTTTTTTTTTTTAATTTGTTCTTCCGATTGAAAACCCATTGTGTCTACAAATCAAAATCTCTGCAAATTAAAATGTGTCTCGAAACCACATACATGATAACATTAATGACCATTATCTCAAAATATAGGATGAGAGACAGAGAGGAGGAGAGATGAATGCATATTTATGCGGAAGACACTGTGAATTAGTGCGGGGATGATACATATGCACACAATATAAATGTTATATCATAAATATTTAATAAAATATTAAATACTTTACATTTAAATAATTTTACAATAATACTTGGTCAAAAACATGGATACCATTACAAAATATTGAAAGCCCAACACATGATGATATTTCCCAACTTAATAAGAGACAATTAGTTATATATCCTTTACATGTAGCAATGCATGTGTTAGACAATCTGGAAACGTCTGGAAAGGTGTGAAATAACGTTATACAGTAGATGAACTGGGTGTAGTCAAAATGAGATATAACCGATTTGGCAACTATTTTATTCTTGTACTCGATTAACGAAACAAATCATATTAAACTGTATACGCATGGTGGCGTATGACATTTCTCACGAATGCCCGGTTAACGGCGGCCTCTTCACTCATGGCATCTTTTCGACAAAGATAGCTTTTGACCCATGTTAATGTACATGTATTTAATTGTTTAATTACCAAGGTAAATTTCCAACAACAATTCTTCGGGCTTAGGGCTTTTTAAAACAATAGCGGATTTTCCGAGCTTCTGGTTAAAGCATATGAAAAACATATTTATATTAAATCTATACCTATGACAGTTACCTACTTGTAATATATACGAATACTCTAATAAGAAAATAGATACGGTGCTAATCTCCCACACTCACTTGCGTTCTTTTGATATTTGATACATCCAATAAATTATATATACATTTATGTTTGATGGGTTAAATGCAAAGTTTGAAAAATGCCCAAAGATATTGTTTTAAGTAGCACAAATGACAGCGTACTAGATATTAGATGATTACTGGTATCATTTTTTTTTTTTTAATGTGATTAATATCAAAACACATAATAACAAAGCATAATTAATACATTTTTAGCTCACCTGAGCACTTTGTGCTCAAGTGAGCTTTTAGGATCGCCCTTCGTCCGTCGTCCATCGTCGTGCGTCGTCCGTCGTGCGTTGTCAACAATTTTCTTTAAACGACATCTCCTCTGAAAACCGCTGGACAGAATTTAATTAAACTTGGCAGGAATGTTCCTAAAATAAAGTTGATCCATGAAGAACTCTGGTTGCCATGGCTACAAAAAGAAAAATAATTTGAAAACTTTAAAAATCATCTCCTTCAAAACTACTGGCCAGATTTCAAAATAATTTGGTACAGATGTTCCTTGGGTCAACCTCTACCAAAGTTGCTAAAATTATTCCGATCCGTAAAAGAACATGGCCGCCAGGGCGGGGCTTATTTGCCTTATATGTATTGAGAAACCTTTAAACGACATCTCTGAAACCACTGGACAGAATTTGATTAAACTTGGCAGGGATGATCCTTGGGTCAACCTTCACAAAAGTTGCTAAAATAAAGTTGATCCATAAAGAACTCTGGTTGCCATGGCAACAAAAAGAAAAATAATTTGCATCTCCTTCAAAACTACTGGCCTGATTTCAAAATAATTTGGTACAGATGTTCCTTGGGTCAACCTCTACCAAAGTTGCTAAAATTATTCCGATCCGTAAAAGAACTTGGCCACCAGGGGCGGGGCTTATTTGCCTTATATGTATATAGAGAAACCTTTAAACAACATCTACTCTGAAATCACTTGACAGAATTTGATTAAACTTGGCAGGGATGATCCTTGGGTCAACCTTCACAAAAGTTGCTAAAATAAACTTGATCCATGTAGAACTCTGGTTGCCATGGCAACAAAAAAAACAAAAAAAAAAAACTTTAAAAATCATCTTCTTCAAAACTATTGGCCAGATTTTAAAATAAATTGGTACAGATGTTCCTTGGGTCAACCTGTACCAAAGTTGCTAAAAATTTTCTGATCCCTAAAAAAACGTGGCCGCCAGGGGCGGGGCTTATTTGCCTTATATGTATGTAAAGAAACCTTTAATCAACACTTTAATCAACATTTCCTCTGAAACCACTGGACAGAATTTGATTAAACTTGGCAGGCATGATTCTTGGGTCAACCTTCACAAAAATTGCTAAAATAAACTTGATCCATATAGAACTCTGGTTGCCATGGCAACAAAAAGAAAAAAAATATGAAAACTTTAAAAATCATCTGCTTCAAAACTACTATCCAGATTTTAAAATAAATTGGTACATATGTTCAACCTCTACCAAAGTTGCTAAAATTATTCCGATCCAATAAAAAAACATGGCCGCCAGGGGCGGGGCTTATTTGCCTTTTATGTATATAGGGAAAACTTTACAGGGATCATCTCCTTTAAAACTACTGGCAAGATTTCAAAATGTTGGCCCTCTTGTTTTATGAGTCCTCATTAGGAAAAAAAAAACAGTTTTTTATTACACGGTGCCCTTTGGTTGTTATTGACGGAGACAACGGGGTCCGTAACATTTCCTTTGAGGAAAAACCCCAATTTAGTTTGTCCCCCCTTTCCCGTTTTGTTTATTTCTGCTATTTATTTCAAGGATGAAAAAAAACGGGCCCTTTTGAAAATATTTTTAAAAAACTTTGTTGATTAAATTTTATATTTTTTAACTTAAATTTAAAAAACTTTGTTGTAATGTTGTTTAAAAAAAAAAAGCCATTTATACCGTGCTTATCCGTATCGTAAAATCGCATAAACGTATATCGCAAAATCGGGGAAAAACGTATTTTTCGTTTTGGGTTATCAGACAAAGAATGATGCAACGCATCCCGGGGAAAGGTAAATCAGACCTGTATCGTAAAAATAGATTTGAAACTTCTTTAATATGTTCAGTGGTTTCATACTATAGAGTCAGATAGTTTTGACAGAATATAATGCAGATTATTGCCACTTTTTAGCTCACCTGAGCACAACGTGCTCAAGGTGAGCTTTTGTGATCGCCCTTCGTGTGGCAAGGTCATCAACAATTTGGCTTGTTAACACTCTAGAGGCCATATTTTTCGGCCCAATCTTCATGAAACTTGGTCAGAATGTTTGTCTCCATAAAATCTTGGACAAGTTTGAAATTGGGTCATGTGGGGTCAAAAAGTAGGTCACAAGGTCTAATCTTAGAAAAACCTTATTAACACTCGAGGCCAGGACAAGTTTAAATTTGGGTCATGTGGGGTCAAAAAGCAGGTCATTATGAAAAATCCTGCATATGTTTCTCATTTATAATCAAGTGAGCGATTCAGGGCCATCATGGCCCTCTTGTTTATATAGACTTTTTGGTTAAAGTTTTGCATGCAAGGTTCTTTCTTGCTTATATCTCAGTATACCAGACTATCCTGTTAGCATTACTACATATAAGTCTGGCTTGCGGTAGGTCGGTGGTTCTGCCCGGGTACCTCTGTGTACTCAGGGTCTTCCTCCACCTGTAATTAGCTGGACGTCGCTATATGATTGAAATACTATCGCAGCGACGGTAAACCCCAGTACAACAAAAACAACATATAAGTCTATATACTTAACATACCTACTCCACTCATGAATGGCTTTCAGTTGACATCAATTATTTGACATCTGACATGCTCAGACGGGAGCATATTGTTTTTTGAGCACATCTTGCTCAGCCTTGTTTTGGATGAAGGCTCTACAACAGAAGTGTTGAGGGCTCTCATTTAAACAGATCACCAAAATGTGCAAGAGCCATCATTTAGTAGGGGTGTATATTATAGCAGAGTTGTACTGAATACATAATCCAATGAGAAACTTTAAAGAAGTGTTTGTCATTACACAAAGGTGTGTCGCGCATCAACCATAAGGCATGCTTCAAAGGTCAGTGCTGTTGGGGGATCATAACCCATTTCCATTATTTTCTTATTAGTCCCCTACCAGTGTTTATACCGGAGGGGACTATAGGTTTGCCTTCGGTCTGTCCGTCCATCCGGAAGTCTGGTTCCCGCAATAACTTAAAAACCATTTAAGATAATATTTTGAAAATTGGTATATGAATAGATGGCGGTATGGAGATTCTGCACATTATTTTTTTTTTTTTTTTCCTAAGACCAAAATTCTGGTTGCTATGGTAACAGAAATATTATGCACCTCACCGGTAGGGGACTCATGTGTTGTGTGCAACACCAGTTACTTGTTTCTATCTGGCACAAATTCTTCATGGGTTTTTTTTCACCATTGGGGATTCATGACGTACAACAGATACGGATTGACTGACCAGAATACCATAGGTCACCTTGAGCGCTTTATGCTCAAATGAGCTAAGAGCATAAAACAAGAAGGCCAAAATGGCTCTTAAGACATATGCCTTAATTGCCTGCACAAGTTACTGTGTTATTGCATAGTTGTACTGAATACATAATCCACGGAAAAATACAGCAAGATCAAGCCTAACAGAACCTGTGACCCAAATTTGAAGTTGAAATTAGCTGAGAGATATGGCCATAAACCTTGTCATGAGACTTCAAAATGATTGCATTTTTATGCCCCCGCCATGAAATGGCGATGGGCATATAGTGTTATACCTGTCCGTGTGTGTGTTAGTGTGTGTGTGTGCAAGAATTTGTGTCCCAGCTGTAACTTTATGTATGGTCCCTTTTTAGCTCACCTGAGCAAAGCTCAGGGTGAGCTTTTGTCCATCGTCCGTCAACAATTTCAACAATCTTCTCCTCTGAAACTACCAAATGGATTTTCATCAAATTTTACCAAAATGATACTTATGATAGCCTAATGCAAATTCCTAAAAAATTTTCAATTCCAGAAGGGAAAATCTTTAAAATGCTTTTTCTCAGAAATATAAAGAGCTACTGATTTGATATTTAGTACATAGCATCAACACATGTTGCTTTACCATCGGTACAAAATGTTTGCCCCTGGGGGTCACAATGGGCCACGCCCAAGGACCATTTTTGTATAGAACTATACAGGGAATTCTTGAAAAATCTTCTCATCCAAAACCACTTTCACCAAATTTCACTAAAATGATACTTATGTAAGCCTGAGGCTAATCTTAATTTTTTTACGCCGCCAGAGGCGGTCGTATATTGGCGTCGTATATCTTCTCCGTCCATACGTCCGTATGTCCATATCTTGTGAATGCAACTCCTCCTACATTTCTGAACGAATCATTTCAAAACTTGGTCAATGTCATTACTATAATGGGTAGATGTGCATGAAGTTGCGATTTTCCTGTTCAATGATTTTTACAAGATTTGTGTCCCTTGAAACTAAGGTCTTTGTAGCTGATTGATATTGCAGCCTTGTGAATGCAACTCCTCCTACATTTCTGAATGAATCTTTTCAAAACTTGATCAGTGGCATTTCTATAATGGGTAGATGTGCATGAAGTGGCGATTTTCCAGTTCATTGATTTTTACAAGATTTGTGTCCCTTGAAACTTAGTCTCTGTAGGTTTTATTGATATTGCAGCCTTGTGAAACGTAACTCCTCCTACGTTTCTAAACAAATCTTATCAAAACTTGATCTGTGGCATTACTATAATGGGTAGATGTGCAGGAAGTGGCAATTTTCCGGTTCATTAATTTTTGAAAGATTTTTGTCCCTTGAAACTTAGTCCTTTAGCTGATTGATATTTCAGCCTTGTGAATGCAATTCCTTGTATGTTTCTGACCTTATCTTTTCAAAACTTGGGCAATGTCATTACTATACTGGGTAGATATGCACAAAGCAGGGATTTTGATGTTCATCAATATTTGCAATAGTTATGTTTTTTCTAAATATGGTCTCATGAAAACACAACTCAAGTTTCTAAACAGGTAAAACTGCATAAAGAAGGGATTTTCTGGTACAGTGATTTTTGCAAGAATTATGCGGAGAAAGAAGAAAGGATTCATATTGATACTGCTATTTGACCTACTTTCATATTGGAAGCCTTTTAAGGGTTCTATTTCTGTTCAGCTAAGTTAATTGGTCTCACAGACTTTATTATGAGCTTATGCTTACAGAAATGTTAAAAGCAATAATTAAAAGGACCCTCTTGGTTTTTATATTTTGTGGCGGTGTATAATATTGTGGCAGCACTGGCACTTTTGTTAAATAACATGGCACAAGTGATTCTAAGGACAAGATGATGTGTCGCGAACAAGAACAGCACTCTGTTGACCTTAACATTTTGTCCCAGCTGTAACTTAGGTCTTGATAGATACCTTTTAAAAATAACTAAAAACAAGTGATCCTTAGGACAAGACAATGGGTCACACACAAGAACCAGGTCACTAGCTCTAAGGTTAAGGTCACAGCACTCAGTTGACCTTAAAATCTTGTCCCAGCTGTAACTTTGTTATCTATAGTGGTGTTTTGAAATAACTTTGCACAAGGGCTTTAACTTTATGAGGAATGGTTTGTTTTGAAATAACTTGGCACAAGGGGTCTTTAGGACAAAACAATGTGTTGCAAACATGAACAAAGTTGCTAGCTTGAAGGTCACAGCGCTATTATAAGGTTGACCTTAAAATCTTGTCCCGGTGTAACGCCCATTTTCCCCCCAGTCAGTTTTTTCGGAAATTCTGGCCTAGTCAGTTTTTTCCCCCCTGTCTTATATATTGCTTGTGATTGTGGGGAAATTCTGGACCAGTCAGTTTTTTCCCCCCTGTCATGTTGATTGTGCATGATGGTGGGGAAATTCTGGCCTAGTCAGTTTTTCCCCCCCTGTCATTTAGATTGTATTGATGGTGGGGAAATTCTTGACCAGTCAGTTTTTTCCCCCCTATCCAATATATTGTGCGTGATGGTGGGGAAATTCTGGCCTAGTCAGTTTTTTCCCCCCCCTGTCATTTACATTGTATTGATGGTGGGAAATT
>CM037778.1:43951928-43976302 GCA_021229015.1 Solen grandis | reverse complement strand
TGAATGATTATTTCAAAGCAAAAAAATATAAATAAATAAAGTAAACTTGAAAGTGTCATTAATGTCTTATAAATCATTTTGCTATAACAAATTTGTCCGAAGTTTTTCTTGTAATTTAGGACAAATGACTTAAAAAAAACTGACCATTTAGGACAACTGTCCTAAGGAAAGTGGGTCCAATCTGAATCACTGAGTACCATTCAATCTGTCTCATCATTAGGAACAAAAATTTATATATGATTTATTAGTGGAGGTCTGAACAGTTTTTCAGATATGATGTTAAAAGGTAAAATTGAAAGGGTGGGGGCCTGACCTCTTGGTGACTCAGATTAGCCTAAAAATATGGCTTCTAGAGTGTTAACAAGCCAAATTGTTGATGGCGCACGTCGCACGACACGCCGGACGAAGGGCGATCACAAAAGCTCACCTTGAGCACGTTGTGCTCAGGTGAGCTAAAATATATGAGTAACGTTATTAAACATTTAACATACCTTCATATTCTAATCCCTCTTATTTTCCGTTAAAATCCTGTATCTGCATTTATTTCCACAGTTAAAGAGTAAAATCCCTAACATATTTACTGATAAGAATAAAGTTTATTGTTTGGTATGATTATGCAATTTCCTGTTTGGGTCAAACAGGGGGTATTCAAAGGGTTACCTGTGTTAATTGATCTGTGTGTATGCGGAGGTGCCTAATTGGATGTGCGATTTGATGGGCCTTTTTTATGGCCCTGTGTGTGACATTTTGTCAAATTTCAAGACAATAGCCAATCACATAAAGAGGTGATGCTTACAGATGGCCGCGTTTTATAGATTAAGAAATGTCACATTTAAATTTTATCAAGTTACAGGGGGCATATTAAATGTGTCAGAAATTACATAGAGTATTGTTTAGATAATTCTCCAGAGACAAACTTTTACTGTATGTGTTTGTGTTAAATAATATAGATTCTGGAAAGACAGAAATAGCCTCATATGCTTCATTTTAATTTCTCAATTTATAAGAATTCTGAAGTTATTAAATCTTCAGTTATATATCGGCTATATATGTGTTTATGAATGTGCCAAAATTTCTACGAGAGTGGAAAAAAGAGGGCCTTGATGGCCGTGAATCGCTCACCTGATTATAAATGAGCAACATATGTTGCATTTTTCATATTGACTTACTTTTTGACCCAACATGACCCAATTTCAAGCTTGTCCAAGATTTTTTGGAAACAGACATTCCGACCAAGTTTCATGAAGATATGTTAACAAGAATTTACTACGATTTTATCTCATGACCTACTTTTTGACCCCACATGACCCAAATTCGAACTTGTCCAAGAGTTTATGGAAACAAACATTCTGACCAAGTTTCATGAAGATATGACCAAAAATGCAGCCTCTACAGTGTTAACAAGGTTTTTCTAAGATTTAACCTCATTACCTACTTTTTGACCCCACATGACCCAAATTCGAACTTGTCCAAGATTTTATGGAAAAAAACATTCTGACCAAGTTTCATGAAGATTGGGCTGAAAATGTGGCCTCTAGAGTATTAACAAGTTTTTTCTAAGATCTGACCTCATGAACTACTTTTTGACCCCACCTGACCCAAATTCGAACTTGTCCAAGATTTAATGGAAACAAACATTCTTACCATGTTTCATGAAGATATTGCCAAAAATGCGGCCTCTAGAGTGTTAACAAGGTTTTTCTAAGATTTGACCTCATGACCTACTTTTTATCCCAATTTCGAACCTGTCCAAGATTTTATGGAAACAAACATTCTGACCAAGTTTCATAAAGATTGGGCCAAAAATACTTACAAAAATACAGTGGAACCTCCGAAAACCGAACCTCTGAAAATCGGAATCCTCCCGAAACTGAACGAAATGTTCGGTCCCAAATTCATCTTTTCTTTATTTTATATAAAAACTACCTCTGGAAATCGGAACCTCCGAATTCCGGAAACTGGACACATTTTTGGGACGATTCAATACAATTCAATTAAAATCTACCTCCAAAAATCGGACAAGCCTCAGGCTATCGATTGTAAAAACCGAAAGGTTGCGGTGCGTGAGATTCGCTAAGTTGTGAAAATATAATTACCGGAAGATAACTCTAACTGACAGGTGCGCGTGTCAGCAATTACACAGGTGTATAAATTTGAGAGGTTTGACGCGAGTGACAGTATTTCACACCTTTTCAGGGGTGTTTAGGGAAGAGTTGGGTCCGGAAGAGGGTAAGAGTGTTGTTTTACATTCTATTGTCTATTCAGTCATGTTGCTAATTGTAAGGCATGGATGACAGGTGTCATTTTCACAGAGTGGCTGAAGAAGATCAACCGACAGATGCGACTGCAAGATAGGAAGATCCTGCTGTTTCTCGACAACGCTGGATCTCATGGACATGATCAGCAACTGTCAAATTTGCAACTGAGATTTCTTCCCCCAAACACCACTTCACATCTGCAGCCGTTGGATCAGGGGATAATCCAAACATTCAAGTGCTTGTATAGGAAGAGACTGACACGATCCATGTTGAGCGCAATGGAATCAGCAGAAACTGTACAGGATCTATCTAAGAAGGTGACCCTCCTTGATGCCATCATGTGGATTCTGCAGTCATGGAAGGACGTGAAACCCACAACAATCCAGCGCTGCTTCAGAAAGGCAGGATTTTGCACTGACAACGAAGCTGACAGCATGGACCTCAATGTGACTGAGAACTGTGAAGACGACAACGATGACATCCCCCTTGCCGTGCTGGCTCAACAGTTTGCTTGGGCACTGCTGACACCAGCATCCTGTGAAGCCCAGGAGGAGACTGATCAAGAGGACACAGACCAGACCACCGAACCCCTGCCTGGAGCTGACATGACACATAGGGAAGTGCTAGAGCTGGTGATAAAGTTGAAGAACTTTGCCACATACAAAGACAGCAGCTATCTGGAACAGGCTCAGAATCTCCAAAATATGACTGAGAAGAAAATTGTCAAGTTGAAGTGTGGTACAAATCAAACATCCATCATGTCATTCTTCAAAATACACAATTGACAGTAAATTAATAAGTGTTGAATCTTGATTGATAGTGGCTAATTGGAATCAGTGTAATTACTCAATTCATGTGCTAATTATGTTTTTCTTTGCAAAGTGCAAATGCATGCATAATTAATTCACTTGCGACAAATGTATTAAAATGCATTGATTATGATATGTTAAATCTTTATTGATTATGGCTGATTGCAGTCAGTTTGCATTTATTATGAGTCATAATATAATTATCATTTTAGCTTTCACACTTAGCAGCATGATCAAAAATTCCACAATGAAAAGTTACTCACCTATTCAGTGTTTTACTGTATATGTAATGTTTTGTTTCCTACTTTTTAACATATGCATTAAAATTCATTGTTGTTGAATGTTGAAAAATTTCAATTAAAGTTTATTGTTTTATTTGTGTTTATTGCTTTTTTAATAGGATGACATAAAAATACATAAACATACACCTTCCCCGTAATATGAATTATAGTTTAATTTGAACAGAGCTTAACTTTATTGAGAGAGAAAAAAAGAAAGAAGAAACAGAAGAAAGAAAACAGATAGAAGAGAGAAAACAGAAGAGAGAAAAAATATATACAGAAGAGAGAGAGAGAGAGAGAGAGATAAAAGATAGAATAATCATACATGCACGTGCATCTCTGCCTGGTTTTGACAAAAACCTCCCTAATCTGGAAACCTCTCTAAACCGAACTTTTGGCTTGGTCCGGAAGCGTTCGGTTTTCAGAGGTTCCACTGTATATCTACTTCATCGATTTCAACGTTGTTTAAGAGAAAATCTTGTTTTTTAACGTCTGTTTCAAAACAATATGATGACATTTCATTCGATTCGTAAGAAAACATAAGAAATAAACATACGTCAGAAAATTAAAGAAAATAAAATGAAATAAAACAAGAGCTGTCAGAGGACAGCACACTTGACTATTCAAAATGCTTGTTGGTAAATCAAATGAAATCTATTTCAATTCTTGCCTTTCACATACCCTGTACATAATAATAGTCAAAAATGATATACCTTGATAGTCTGATACCCCTTAATATTTTTATGAAGTCTAAAATCAATCCCATGCCTAGTTACTGAGACATAAGCACAATAACACTGTGCATGCAAAACTTTAACCAAAATTCCAAGTTAGAGAAGGGCCATAATTTGCATAAAATTCAGTCCAAAAGTTATCCTTCTTGGTTTTCTGATGCCCCTGAAGACACTCCATAACTTTCTAGATATTTCAACAAGCAATTTCTGAGATATAAGCTGGATACATGTAGTAGCTTGAATGCAAAAATTTAACCAAAATTCTAAGTTAAAGGGGAGCCATAATTTTTAATATATTCCATCAAGTGTTATATTCCTTTATAGTATGATACCCCTAAACATGTTAAAGATGTTTCAAATCAATCCCATGCCTGGACTCTGAGATATAAGCATGAAAGTACCTTGCATGCAAAACTTTAACCAAAATTTCTAAGTTAAAAAAGGGGCCATAACTTGTAATATATTCCATCAAAAGTTATCTAACTTGATAGTATGATATCGCCTAAACATATTAAAGATGTTTCAAATCAATCGCATGCCTGGATACTGAGATATTAGTATGAAAGTACCTTGCATACAAAACTTTAACCAAAATTTCTAAGTTAAAAAGGGGCCATAATTTGTAACATATTCCATCCAGAGTTATCTACCTTGAAAGTATGATACCCCTGAACATATTAAAGATGTTTCAAATCAATCCCATGCCTGGATACTGAGATAATAGCATGAAAGTACCTTGCATACAAAACTTTAACCAAATTTTTTCTATGTTAAAAAGGGGCCATAATTTGTAATATACTCCATCAAGAGTTATCTACCTTGGTTGTCTGATGCCCCTTAACATATTCATAAACCTTTAAGTTAATACCATGAATGGTTTCTGAGATACAAATTGGATAGTTAGCTTGCACGCAAAATTTTAATCAAATTTTCTATTGCATGCAAAACTTTAACCAAAATTTCTAAGTAAAAAAGGGGCCATAATTCATATTTAATTAAGTCAAGAGTTATCTACCTTGTCTGTCTGATGCCCCTGAACATATTAATAAACTTTCAAGTCAATACCATTAAAGGTTATTGAGATATAAGGTTGATAGTAACTTGCATGCAAAACTTTAACCAAAAGCTGCAACGCCACTTAATCGAAAATACCTTACACCGGTATATATAATCATGAAAACAAACAAGAGCATCGCATGCAGGTGCCAACACATGTTTGTGTTTGCCACTGTTACATATTTTTGACAACTACACAGGTTCATATGATGACAAACCAGTAAACAAAGTTTTTCTAAAAAAATATTGAAAAACGACAAAGAAATATCTATTATAAAACTTGTCCAAAGTTATGGCAAAAGAAGGTCAAAGGTCAAGGTCGATAGATAAAATAATGAGGTATATCTGAAAAACCATTGTCAAGATGAATATGCATACCAAATATTAAAGATGTATGTTAAATAGTACTAGAGCTATCACTAAAGGTGATGAATACCCCCCACACAGCCTTTGTTTACAATCAAGTGCCCAGCTATAGGAGGTAAGTCACAATGAATTGATGTTTTCAATTGATATATTACACAAAACTATTTCACAATAATAATCTTTTTATACCAAATCAAATTGTTCTTACTAGGACTTTCTGCCTAAAGCAGAAAGTCCTATTGGGTTTGTTATGTTTATTATTATTATTAGGACTTTCTGCCTACAGGCAGAAAGTCCTATTGGGTTTGTACTGTTTTTTTATTATTTTTCTTCTTCTTCTTATTCTTTTTTTCTTCCTCTTATATTTGTGTTAATTTCGAGGTGTTGCCATTGACTCAGAACAATGAAAATTTTATGGCATATATTTCAAACCATGAGCTTTCGGATGTAATGAATTTTATATTCATCCGACGACAAATAACGTCAGATTTGACGTCAGGTGAAAAAGTTTGGTCTACAGCCATTTTTTCTGGACCGATTTTCATCAAAATTTCACAGAATGTGTATGTTAGGCTCTAGTTGTGCATCACGGTGTCCGTTTTTCCAAATTCGAAAAGGCAAAGGTTTTATGGCGAATCCAAGATTCGAACTAATGACGTCAAATTTCAAATGCTTATAAAATCGCTTCCAGAAAAGCTAGAAAGCTGATATTTGGACTGAATATTAGTCTCTAGGTCTTCTTTACATTCTGAAAAGATGAACGCCATATGACGTCACATGACGTCATAATGCTATGAAAACTTTCGTATTAAAACTTTACGGTTTTTAAGCCCTGTAGGCTTTATTTTTTGTATGATTTGCTTGAAATTTTGTCTGAAGATGCAGTATTAGATTCTATGGAGCTATGTCACATCTGTTTCCGGAAAATCCCAAAGGTCAAGGTCATATATCAATTATCGGCTTTTTTTTCGGCCTTAAATATCTCCAAAACGGTAAATATTCTATCGAGACACTATGCGTATAATTTGTAGTGCTTAGAAAGACCTTTCAGATGATATTTAGTTTTTGATGATCGGGGTTGAATCGGTTGAGTTATGGCGGAAAAATGAAAATTTGGTAACCCCCAGTGTGTTTAACAGTTTATATCTCGAAAACCTTTGATTTTTGAAAATATGATGATGAATATTATCTGTAAAGCAATGCTTGGCCGTTCTTTTGATGCTTAAAGTTTAATGATTGACCTAAGATTCATGGAGAAATGGGGAAAAAACGAAATTCGTGCATATAGCTTTGGTGATTTTTTCATTTTACAGGAGGTTTAAGAGCTTCTATCTCAAAAAGTATTGAAAATATTCCTATAGATAAAGTGTGTGAAATGTAGAGAATTTTCAGACGATTATTTTGGTACCTTAAGTTTTGAAATTCATCAAAGTATAAGGAAGTTACATCACAAATAAGAATTTAAACATGTAGAATTTCAGCGATTCTGCCGTGTTGTCAAAGTTTTACAGCTAATATCTTAAAAGTCATTCGAAATAAGTGCACACATTTAGCATGTGAAATGTAGAGAATTTTCAAAATTACTTTGGTACCTTAAGTTTTTAAATTGATCAAAGTATAAGGAAGTTACATCAAAAATAAGAATTTAAACATGTAGAATTTCAGCGATTCTGTCGTGTTGTCAAAGATTTACGGCTAATATCTTAAAAGTCATTCGAAATAAGTGCACACATTAAGCATGTGAAATGTAGAGAATTTTCGGACGATTATTTTGGTACCTAAGTTTTTAAATTGATCAAAGTATAAGGAAGTTACATCAAAAATAAGAATTTACACATGTAGAATTTCAGCGATTCTGTCGTGTTGTCAAAGTTTTACAGCTAATATCTTAAAAGTCATTCAAAATAAGTGCACACATTAAGCAAGAGAGATGTAGAGATTTTTAAGACGATTATTTTGGTACCTAGAGTTTTAAAATTGATTAAAGTATAAGGAAGTTACATAAAAAAAAATAAGAATTTTCTCAAGATATCCTACTTTCACTTTCACGTCATTTGAAGCATTTTCGGAAAATGTAAGTTTACAGCTATGTATTAGTCATATAAATTGCAAAAAAAACTTTTTACTTATATCATATTGATATTACTAGCTAAACAAGCGTACCGTTCCACGTGGCCGAGTGGTTAGAGCATCTGCCTCGGGAGTGGGAGGTCGTGGGTTCGATCCCCGACCACGACATACCAAAGTCGTAAAAAATGGTCCCTTGCTTGACGCTCAGCATATAAAGGTAGTTGCAGAACTGGTTAGCTCGGTATCAGGATGATGTGATTGGGTGTGGTATCATGCCACATGTCTACGGCGTGATACGGCAGTGTGGCAGCACTATACCCGTATGAAGTAGACATCGTCTCCAAATGACTGAAATACTGTCAGTGGGACGTTAAACCCAACAAACAAACAAACTAAACAAGTGTTGACAATGATTTAATGTTTTGTCAAATCATTTTATTTACGTTACTTATGAATATCAGTTGCAGCATTGCGTTACCCATAATCCTTTGAGCGTTTTGACACATGTCATTTAGACCGTTGTTGAAACATTGCAATTTCCCGACTTTATTGTTGCATCTATCGATAAATGTTGTACAAGCTATATTCCAAATTTATGATAAATGATAACCTATGTGAAAATATATGTTATAGTACAATGTAATTTAATTGCCAGCTTGAGATACCATTAGCGTGTATAAGTGTAGACGTTTGAAACAAAATGATCAACACATGTCATCCGTTCAAGACGCTGCAAGCTAATTTGTCTGTAATGCGGCGTTCACACAGTGCCGATTATGGCTCCAGTTTGTGATCAGACAGCGCTACGACACGAAAAGCGAAAACGTCGGATTACTATCCTCAATGTCCTATCATTGTCTGAACGCAGTCGTATATGTTCGTAACAGAGTCCTACGGATCGGGAATGGTCCGGAGAGGTCGGCCAAGCACTCCTGACAGTTAGGTGCGTCCTGTAACTTTCCGGAAACTCAGCCGATTTTGTCTAGTCGGATTACAATCGTGACTATGTCGTGACAGATTCTGCTGTATCGGATCAGAATCGGATTGAGAACGGGATAATCGGAACGAATTCTGCTGGAAACGGCTGGATCGGGAGGCCTCCTGAACAATATCTGATTGTTGTCGTGATTAAATAAATGTTTTTACAAATTTTAATAAAAGTTTGAATTTCCAGCCACGAATCACAGGATCTTGATCAGACTTTTGACACATTTTAATCGGGAATGGTCCTATCAAGGACGGCAGTAAAAATCCTGAATGTGTGACCTAGGCATTAGCTAAAAGCGCAAAATTTAGTAACTTTGTGTAATACAGTCGTCTCGATCGTATGTACAAGCGTTATTTGAATTTTACTCATGAGGCTACACGTGTCGACGATTCTATTGCATGGTAGCATTTACTATTTCATTCCCGCGACTGTACACGAAAATAAAAAAAGAATTTTGATATGCAGAATTAAGAAGTTTAATTGTTTATATTTTGAATACCTATAAAACTAGACCCAAATATGCTATAATAATTTGGCCATTTATTTTGGTACCTAGAATGTAAAATTGGTCAAGTTATAAGAAAGCGATATCAAAATAAAGATTTATTTATTTTTGGAATATGGCTTATTTCAAAAACTTCATGCATGAGAAGTCCATACGAAAAAAAAGTAAAAGGTAGGGAATTTAATATATATTCTTTCTAACGGTATTAATCTTTATATTTTTCAATGTTAGCAGAAAGTCCTATCATTCGTATCAACGAATGAAATCTAGTTATTATTATTATTCTTTTTTTCTTCCTAACTAAACGCTTATTTTTCTATGTTGCAATAATCCTAGGACGATGAAAATTTTATGGCTTATTAGTCACGTGAGGAAATTTTGAATTCAATGATTTTCAGCACCCTATGACGTCACAGCTAAAAATAGTGAAAAATGGTGTTCGCGCTCTACAACCGCCATTTATGGTCGGATTTTCTTCAAATTTTCACAGATGGTACATCTTGAAACTAAGGTGTGCATATCCTGTCAGCTAACCGAAATTCCGAAAGATCGAAGTTCTGTGGCTGAAATAAGATTCGAACATAGGACCGAAAATTTCATTTTAGGATTAAAGAGCTTCTGGATGAGATAGAAAGTTTAAACTTACACAGTTTGTAGTTCTGCAGAATTTCTACATATATTTTGAGTCCTGACGTCATATGACGTCATAAGCATGCTTCTTAATTTTCATTTTAGGGCAATGATTTTGACATGATGCCAGTTGTTCAGAATAATGAAAATTTCAGAGTTATGAGAGTAAAGTAAACGCTTTTGAACAAAAGAATTTTCAGCACCCTATGACATCACATGACGTCACCGCTAAAAATAGTGAAAAATGGTGTTCACACTCTACAGCCGCCATTTATGGTCGGATTTTCCTAAAATTTTCACATATGGTACATCTTGAAAGTTAGGTGTGCATATCCTGTCAGCTAACCGAAATTCCGAAAGACCGAAGTTCTGTGGCTGAAATAAGATTCGAACATAGGACCGAAAATTTCATTTTAGGATTAAAGAGCTTCAGGATGAGATAGAAAGTTGAAACTTACACAGTTTGTAGTTCTGCATAATTTCTTAATATATTTTGAGTCGAGACGTCAAATGTCGTCATGTGACGTCATAAGCATACTTCTTAATTTTCATATTAGGGCAATGATTTCGACATGATGCCAGTTGTGTAGAATAATGAAAATTTCAGTAAAGTATACGCTTTTGAACAAAAGCATCTTCAGCACCCTATGACGTCATGTGACGTCAGAGCTAAAAATATTGGAAAATAGTGTTCGCGCTCTACAGCCGCCAATTATGGTCGGATTTTCTTCAAATTTTCACAGATGGTACACCTTGAAACTAAGGTGTGCATATTCTGTCAGCTAACCGAAATTCCGAAAAAACGAAGATCTGTGGCTGAAATAAGATTCGAACATAGGACCAAAAATTTCATTTTAGGATTAAAGAGCTTCTGGATGAGATAGAAAGTTGAAACTTACACAGTTTGCAGTTCTGCAGCATTTCTACAAATATTTTGAATCGTGACGTCATAGGACGTCATAAGCATACCCCTTAATTTTAATTTGGGACAATGATTTCGACCTGATGCCAGTTGTTCAGAATAATGAAAATTTCAGAGTTATTGCAGTAAAGTATGCGCTTTTGAGCAACAGCATTTTCAGCACCCTATGACGTCACCTGACGTCTGAGCTAAAAATAGTGAAAAATGGTATTCGCGCTCTAAAGCTGCCATTAATGATCAGATTTTCTTCAAATTTTTACAGATGGTTCATCTTGAAACTAAGGTGTGAATATTTTGTCAGCTAACCTTAATTCCGAAAAATCAAAGTATTGTGGCTGAAGTAAGATTCGAACATAGGACCTTTAAACTAGAAATCAAGTTTGCAGTCATGTCCTGACGTCATATGACATCATGTTACGTCACAGACTAATACTTAGTTCTTATCATGCACTTATTTCGGAATATTATGTCAATTGTTCAGCATGAACATGAAATACTACCAGAGGTGAGTCATTACATGAAACTTCTATCTCCTGCTTTTTGCATTAACACAGCTTGCAGAAAGTCCTATCATTCGTTTTCACGAATGACATCTAGTTTTATTTTTAATGAAGCCCAAATCATACCAAATCTGCAACATTGAATTAAACAAAAAAGAAGTGTGTCACCAAAAGGCTGTTTCTAAGTGAAGAGCTAGTGAAGCTTCCCATAAAATTTGATTGAAATCCATCCAGTAGTTATTGAAAAATAGCGTGGACAAAGAAAACTCCCAAGAAATCAACAAAGTGCCATAACTCAAAAGAAAATTAGTAAACCGTAACCATTTCATAATATGCACATCTGTGCTTGATATTGAAGCTTCCTATGACCGATTGAAATCCATCCAGTAGTTACTGAGAAATAGCATGGACAAAGAAAACTCCAGAAAATCAGCAAAGGGTCATAACTCAAAAGAAAATCAGTCAACCGTAACAATTTCATAATATGCACATCTGTGCTTGATATTGAAGCTTCCTATGAAGTTTGATTGAAATCCATCGAGTAGTTATTGAGAAATAGCGTGGACAAAGAAAACTCCAGAAAATCAGCAATGGGCAATAACTCGAAAGAAAGTCAATCAACCGTAACAATTTCATAATATGCACATCTATGCTCACCAGTGAAGCTTCCTAAGAAGTTTGATTGAAATCCATCCAGTAGTTATTGAGAAATAGCGTGGACAAAAAAACTACAGACGGACATGGGGACTCCTATATACCCCCCCAAACTACGTTTGTGGGGGGGTATAAAAAAGTTATGGCCAACATAAAAGGTTTTTGTTAGACATTTCAAAAATAGGTTTAAGGTCAGGGTCAAAGTCCAAAAGTGTAACATTAATGGAAAGGTCTTGCCACAAGGAATTCACATGTGACATATCAGTGCCCTGTTGGTAACGGTTCTGAAATGAGAGGCATTTTAAAGTTTTCAGAAGTTACAGCAAAAATAGGTCAAAGGTCAAGTTCAAGGTCGATAGATGAAATGTTGAGTTATATTTGAATAGCCCTTGCAAGAATGAATATGCATACCAAAAATAAAAGTTGTATATGGAAAAGTAGAAAAGTTATGGCCAACGTTAAGATTCCAGACGACGACGACAATGCGGATGCTGGAGTTACGACAATAGCTTCTTTTTTTTTTTTCTTCGAAAAACAGACAAGCTAAAAATGAAATAGAACAAATACATACCCTTTAATCTATTGTTAAATGTCTCAACAACAGATTTTTTCATTGCATAGTACACATCACAAACATGAAATGCATCAGTGCAGTCTTCCTTACAATCACCATTAACGGACGGCTGAAGGAAGTTGCATATCTGGTCAACCCTCTGTGTAATATTTACGGTTGACTCATTCCAAACACGCGATAGAACACTGCTCTGGTCCACATAAATTTTATTTCCAGTCAATGAACACATTTGTTCCGACAAATTCATTATACGCTCACAAAAGTTTGTTTGCTGTCTCGCGCTTTTAAAAGTATTGTTCAGACAAATTTCAAACTTGTATCTGTGTTCATTTCCACCAAATACATTGGGTGGGAAATCACAATAAGTATCGTTCTTAACCTTCTGCAAAAAAGATTCAAAACGTTCATCACTTACAGGCATCCCATACACAACATTTTTTTTCAGAAAATATAGCGTAACTAGGAAATGCAATAAAATGATTCGACACCCCATGTTGATGTTGATGTTGACGTGGTTGTTCCTTGTGAACGGTGATCCTTTTTTCCCCCCCGGTGATCGTTTTTTTAACACGATTAAAAGAGATGGGTATGAAAATTACCGAAACGGACTGAAACTGACCGAATCGGATTGAAACGTAACGGAACGAACTAAAACGGACCGAATCGGAGGTTTAAGCACTAATTTTGTGGATATGAAAACCTGCTTTAGCATTTTCTGAACCTTTGTTTGTAACCCAAATCACGTATTTAATTTCTATGATCGATTTCCGTTTCGGTATTCGTATCAGTCTCCATGCAGAGTTGTCGTTCGGTCCACACTAAACCATGAATGTAATGTAAGCCGTGTATCTCGAAATACCGAATTGAACCGAATCGGACAGGATTGGACCGAATCGGACAGGATCGGGCCGAAACGGGATACATTTTGCACCGAATCGGAACGGGTTATTTGGTAATATGGACCTTTCTAAAATATCTTGAAAGGTTTCTGTTTGAATTTCTGTTCTTGATAACTATAGAATGAGGCAAAAATCTTTATTTAGACCTTTTTTGTATTGCAATGACAACTCGTTTAACAAGACCTTTCTTTGTAATAATAACATTTTTGCCCCTCTCCTTTAATCACCTTTAAGTTTAAGCAATGTCCGATGACTGGCGCTTCAAGATAGCAGCATAATCAATTTGATGCGTTTGCTCACACACAGGACAAGCGAATACTCACCGGTTATAAATATCTACCATAATGACTGATAATAGACTTAATTTAAACATATCATTTTACTCAAATATAACATACATCAATGCATATATAACGATTATAGTTAAATTATGAGCAAATGTATAAAACCCCAAGTTATTTTAACTTAGATTCGGTTTTCTCCAAAGTATACATTCAGGCAAATTTAAAAGTTGGATGGAGTTAGCTCACCCTTGCAAGAAGGTACACTTCTCTTCTGCTTTGACGTGGTCAAACTGTACCCATCAATACCAAGAGAAGAGGGACTGCAAACATGCAAAGAGGCACTCGAGGCAAGACAGGAAGCCTCTATATCGACTGAGGCAGTGATGTCAATGATAAAAACGGTCTTAGAGAACAATATGATAGAGTTCAATAGTAAGGAGTACAAACAGAAACCTCTATTTAAAGATAAAAATACAAAAACCATTTTTATAAGAGATACATAGACGATGGATTTGGAATTTGGACTCATGGTCAGGAAGAATTAGAAAAGTTTATGGAGTATGCAAATAGTATCAATAAAACATACAAGTTGAGCTTAGAATGAGCAACAAAAGAACCGTGTTCCTGGATACAATGGTAAATCTTGGCGATGGAGCATTGACAACAGACCTGTTCACTAAGCCAACTGATAAGCATACATATTTGGACTTTAAGTCTAACCACCCAACCAATGTGAAGAAGGCCATACCATTTGGATTAGGCACAAGGATGAAGAGAATCTGTACGAAGAAGAAAGACTACGAACGACAGCGGGGACTGCTAAAGAAACAATTAAGAAAAAGAGGGTATAGTGGCAGGTTTATTGAGGGACAACTATCAAAGGTGGACAAGATTGACAGACAGGTTCTCTTACAACCAAGGGTGAGCATTGACAAAGCCCAGAGAGTTCCACTTGTGCTTACGTATACAAAGCAAGTCCCGAATGTTCATTACATAATAAGGAAACACACCAAAGAACTTCGGGAATCAGAACGCCTGCGTGACATTTTCAAAGATATCCCAATAGTGGCCTACAGGAGAGATAAAAACTTGTGATATTTTGGTGCATGGGAAATCGAACAATGTGTTGAGGAATGGACGAAAGTTAGCACAGGACTGTAAAAAAGGATGTGTTGTTTGCAGAACGTGATCTATGGAATGAACTGTCTAAAGTGTGGAAAGATTATGTATGTTGGTGAGATGGGTAGGTCATTGAAGGAAAGACTCAAAGAGCATGAGGCAGATGTAAGGCTGGATAGGTCAAAGCCGGTAGCTGTGCACTTTAACTCTGAAGGGCACAGCTTAGAGGATCTTGGAGTTAGTGTTCTGGAACGGATACGGGATGATTCTAAGTGGTACAGAAAGATCCGGGAACTAGAATGGATCCGAGAGTTTGGAACAGAGTTTCCATCTGGTATGAATACAAAGACAAAGTCAGAGATGATATTTTGTAGTCAGAAACAATAAATATACAATGCAGACAGGTTCAAGGCCATCTGAACATGTAACTTGTATAAAAGAATCAGATAGGCCCTTTATAGCCATACTGAGATGGGTATATAATATACATATATTATTGTATATGTGTATATATGTATGTAGGTAAGAATATGTATGTATGTATGTATGTATGAGTGTGCATGTATGTGTGTGTGTGTGTGCATGTGTGTGTGTGTTAATGTATGGGTATATGTATGTATACATATGTATGAATGTATGTACCAGTGTGATCCTCAAATGCTGCATAGGTGGACGTGTGCGTGGGTATGCATACAGAATTAGTAATATATGTAGCAATATGTTCCTCAATTAATGGTTCCTCAAATAATGGTTTGTTGATATGAATATGTCTATATAGAATCTTGTATGTATATAGATGTTCCTCGGGTGGTGCATGGTTAGTCATATGGTCATGGATTCTGTGTTTCTTTACATTTTTGACGCAATAATATATGACGTCAACGTCATTACGTCGTTCCCTGTGTATGCTAGTATTGCGCCGAAATTGTTTTCTTTTTTAGTGTGGGTAGGTGTATTTATGTATGCAAGGATGTATACATACAAGGTATGTGCAAGTATATGTGTATGAGTGTCCATGCATGTATGTATCTATATGTGTATGTCCCTCATGAATTGCATGCTTGATCATATAATCTGTTGCTTTGTACAAAATTCCTGTAAATTTTTGGCGCAATAATATATGACGTCAACGTTATGACGTATTTATTTCAGAATAACCTATATGATTTCATTGAATGTTTACACGCGCCATTTGCATAAAATATTGAATCCATTTGTCACACTGGGTCCAATTTACTTTGCTTGTGTTGTTCAATATAGGAGTTGAAAAAGCATGCTGTTAGGCCTAAAATGCTAAAGAATTGCCCGAGAATATGATAAAATCCTTAATAATTTAACACTATTCAACTTACAATTTTGTTGCATAGAAATAAAAAATGAAATACCTTGGTCTTAAACTAAAATAAATGTAAGCAAAGCAGTGTTGAACCTTATGTGTCACGGAACGTATATGTTGTGAAAACTACAAAAATATTTTTGTTAAACTCATTCCAGAAAGAGAGTCCACATAGAGCTGCCTTGAATACAGATACACGGGTGGCTCTATTCGAATGAATAGGTCCCTCAATTAGCATAAATATGAATAGGGCTCTTCGACTGCGCGCATGCAGAGACGGACGAACAGTCTTATTACTGCATCCTAAATGAATATCGCGTGCTTGTGTATATATATATATAAACGATGAAACGATTAGTTTTGATTTTGGATTATTAGATTATTCATAATTTTTTTTCGCTTAAACTTTTTAATGTTACAGATTACACATACATAGGACGGTGGTTCTACCCGGGTACCTCTGTGTACTCGGGGTCTTCCTCCACCTGTAATTAGCTGGACGTCGCTATATGATTGAAATACTATCGCAGCGACGGTAACCCCAATACAACAACAACATCAGCATCCAAAATTGTACCGGTATATGTAAAAATATAAATGAATTATATTATATAGTTATATATTTACATATGGACACGAACATATATATAAATGCAAGCATACACAAACACACACACACACACACGCGATATCAATTTCATAGCGAAATATATGTACGAGTATGTACAGGGAATAGGGAAGCGTAGGAAGAAATATTGGGGCATTCGGTCTTCTTCATTTATATTACTTAATACATTTTTTCACCAATCAAAATATAATGGACACTCTGGAAAAAAAAATATATATGTGGTATTTATCTTCTTGTAAAGCAAAATATACATTATATAGGTTTTACCACTAATTTTTTTTTTTTTTTTTTTTGGTAAGAAAACCTGATTTCAAGCGGCTCTGCTTCAAATCTCATCACGTATTGAATTTCTGTCTTCGTTTTCCGTAAACTAGCTAATAGATCTACATAATTTATTTATAATATTTTACAATGATAGTCAACAATTATATGGTACATAAAGGATAACATTAACGGAAAAAAAAAAGTAAAAAAAAGAGTTAAACCACAAGTTTTATTCTTCCACTGCGAAGCTACATTAGATAATTCAAATCTCTGTCTTCCACAAAGAAATCTTTGATTATATACAATTACACCTGGAGGCTATTTTCATATATTTTTAAGACTTTTAAAGCTCTGTGTAAACTTCATTGGTCTCGATTGGTCCTGTTCCATTGTGTTACGGTCAGTCTAGGTCCCTTCAGAGATGTAAATACCTAGATGTAGCCTCGTGATCCTTTTTCTGTAATTTGTGACACGAGTACCGAAACGGAAATCGAACAAATAAATTTAAGATGTAATCAAATCAGGTTTTCAATATCAACAAAATTAGTAAAACATCCGATTTGGTCCGATCCTGTCCAATTCGGTCTGTCTGTTTCGGTCCGATCCTGTCCGAATCGGTCCGATCCTGTCCGATTCGGTATTTCGAGATACCGATGTAAGCCAGGTACCTCGAAATTGAACCGAATCGGAGATTATCGGACCGAATCGGACAGGATCGAACCGAATAGGACCGGATCGGACCGAAATGGAATACATTTTGTACCGCATCGGATGGGTCTTTGAAGGTTTCTGTTTCAATTTCTGTTTATGATAACTGAAGAATGGGGCAAAATCTTTATTGAGACCTAATTTTTGTATTATAATGACAACTCGTTTAACAAGACCTTACTTTGTAATAATAACGTTTTTTTCTGATATCACCTTTAAGTTTAATTAATGTCCGATGACAGCAGCATAATCAATTTGATTCGTTTGCTCACTCACAGAACAAGCGAATTCTTACCGGTTACCATAATGCCTGATAATAGACTTATAATGTCAAAACAATAATATAAATAGATTTGTATAAAAGTGAGTGTGTTAAATTTTGGGGATCTTATTATCTTAAATTTAGCCATGTCGTTCAAACTGTATACACAAATTTTGCCACAGTGTACTAGTGAGTAATAATGAAAATTGACACTAGTTTTTTCGGATGTGTCTAATACATTTAATATACGTACGGACATTCTTTGGAATTTTATGAATATGCATTACAACTAAAAAGATACACGCCAGTTTTTAAGTAAATATCAAATAATATTAAATTAAATAAAATACTAAATAACAAGATGTGTGGGCGTGCTGATCGATGTCTCTTCGCGACGATGTAGTGTCGTCAATATAAAAATTACATTCATTTTTAAATTTTCAACCAAGAACTAGTAATTTTAGGTTAGCCTATTTAACGATGTTCTGTTCAATAGTGGCATATGGATGGTACAAGAAGAACAAGAACAAGAACAAGAACAAAACTTTTATTCACCCAGGTATTACATTAATACAACATGGGGTTTTACATAGGTTATACACACACATATATATATAATATTTGTTAATAATTTCCGGTCTTATTTAATAAGATTAAGTTCATTTGTAGCATAGATCAATTTGTTAGGCATTTTTCAATTATTTAAAGCAGACGTGCTGTGTTCAGAGTGGGGGGATTACATCTTTGAATTTATAAATAAATACAAGAAAGACATTGTTTATTTTCAACACACACACACACACACACACACACACACACACACTTAAACCTAGCATGATCAATTTATGTAACGTTATAATGACAACAACAACAAAAAAAAATAGATAAATACATGTGCTGGCAAATATTAATGTCAACAAAATAACCTTTGGATAAATAATTTCTTTGTTAAGTGTTTTCAGCTATAAAACATAAAACAAGCAGTTATTCCTATTGTATATATACAGTCTCTGCATCATACTTTACACAAATAAAGACAAGTGAACAATAACATTAAAGAGCGACAAAAGCATGCTTTTCTTACAGATTTAGATAGTAACAAATATGTAAAGTCACTATGATAATAGTTACTTATGAGAGAGAGAGAGAGAGAGAGAGAGTAAAAAAAAAAAAAAAAAAAGAAAAAAAAAGAAGGATTGCGTGGCATTATTAATTATTCAATTAGATAATTTATTGCAAAGGAATTTTAATGCATGTAAAGACACAATCATATTTAGAATAATAGATAATTCGTTACTATGTTGCCAAAGAGAGAGAGAGAGAGAGGAGGGGTGAGTATTCCCCTTCCCTTTCTATATACCTTGCCTGATACGAAAACGAAACAAGGCATCATTGTGAGAATGCTTATTGCAATATATCTCAATGACATACATGCATACTACCCCCTTCTTTCCCCCTCTAGTACAACCTTGCCGGGTACGAAATCGTAAGACGACAAGGTAACAAAAAGCGCATGCGTACGTGATGGTGAGAAATCAGGAAAAAAAGCAAAAAAATAAATGTCAAACAATAATGGGAAACAATGGATTAAAATATTATTATATACAGTTACAAAACAACACAATCAATTATTTTCTCTCATTTGAATAAGGTGTTCCTAAAAATAGATAGCTGTTTGAGGTTATTTTTAAAACGTGCATGAAATAAGCGTGGAAATCGGGGAGCTGTTTATTCCTAGCGAGTGCGGATAGACGGTGTCCAGACAAAACAAAGAGAGCGAAGTGAGGTAAGTGATCTTTTGCTCGTTTCCATTATGTTTCTTATTTTTTTCAGTTTAAGAATAAGAATTTCATTTAACTTGTAATTTTAGATTTTTTAAAAACTTAGTTAGCATGTTACATTTTGTTCAGTGCGAAATAGACATAATGTATAAATGGTTCAGGCTATCTTTTCATCTGAATTTGTTAAAGATAAGTGATGCAAACTTACTTAAATTTCTCAAAACTTTATCAGAATCGGATTGCAAAAGGGTTTTGAATGAAAGATAGTGCCTCTGTATATTGATTTCATCAGGGTCAAGATAAATGTTTCTCTCCCTTTGAAAATAATTACAGTGTAATAAATAGTGTTCCTCAGTGCCAACCTGGCCCGTGTCACATAATGGGCATAATCTATTTTCGAAATTTGTCCCATCATATCTACCAGTTTCAACAGGGAGTGAGTGATTTGCAGTTCTTAGTTTAAAAAGATTTATAAAGTCTCGCTCTTCAAGTTTAATAAGGTAATTTTCCAAATTTATGTTTTCCTTAAATCTAGAATAAATCAAACCTTTATTGGATGTTTGCAACTTCGCGTGCCAGTCTTGTTTGAATTTATCGATTAATGAGGATTTTATTTGTTTATGTACGTTTATATTATTTATTTGGAATTGATTTTCCCACAAATCAGGGCGCCCTACAGATATAAGGATGTTTTTTATCTTTTCGATCCACTTAAAATGACAGTCCTTTTGGTTTAACATGTACTTATATATTTGTAAGCTTATCTTTTGATCTTTGCCAAGTAATAAACGGTTCCAGTAAGAAATCATGCGGCTTTCAACTACTACTGATATGGGATATCTACCTAGTTCTCCGTATAAAAAGGATATCGGTGTAGATTGTTTTGCTTTAGTTATTCTTCTAAGAAATTTATTATGTACCTTCTCAATGAGATCGATATTTTCAAATCCAAATATTTCGCTGCCGTAAGTTAAAATTGGTAGAACAGTATGATCAAATAATTTAAGTAATAAGTCTATCGGTAAATGTGCATTATTTGCTCGTGTGAATAAAAGGTGCATTGCCTTTGATGCCTGCTGTGCTACATGCTTACGTGCATTCAAAAAAGAGCCATTATTTGAGAAAGTAACGCCCAGGTAGTGGTATTGATTTGTGATTTCAACAATTTGATTTCCAAGTTTGAATTCAAAGTTTCTAGTTTGCCGGGCTCCAAAAACAATTATTTTCGTTTTACTGATATTGATGTTTAAATACCAGGATTTGCAATAATTATGAAAAATATTAAGACTTGACTGAAAATCTGTTTCTGAATCCGAAATCAAAATGGTATCATCTGCGTAAAGTAAGATCAAAAGTTTAAGCCATAGTGTGAGATCATGGGGATCTTTAAGCTCAACGCCGATGGAACCATTTTCATTCATATGAGATTGAAGGTCGTTAAGGAAAAGAGAAAAAAGGGCAGGGGACAGGTTTTCACCTTGTCTGACACCAATTTCTGATAAAAATGTATGTGATGTTAGGCCATTGTGTTGGACAGACGATTTTATATTTTTATACATATTTGTTATAACATTAAAAATTTTGCCATTAACTGAGTTTTGGAGTAACTTGTACCATAGTCCCGCTCGCCAAACCTTGTCAAACGCTTGTGAGAAATCAATGAAGCAACAAAAAAGTTTTTTCTTTCTTTTTTTCAGAATTTCAATTAAAGAAGACAATGTAAAAATGTGATCTGCGCACGAGTACCCTTTCCGGAAACCAGCCTGATTTTCTTCCAGTATGTGTTGTTCATTCAGGTAAGTAGATAATCTGTCATTCAAGATAGAAGTAAACAACTTGCCTAAACAGCTTAATATGGTAATTGGCCTATAGTTACTTGGATCTTTAGGGTCACCTTTGTTTTTATAAATTGGTATGATAACGCCTTCTAACCATGTATTTGGGATGTAACCAGAATCCATTACAGAGTTGAAAAGGGTGTGGTATAGAGGCAAGAAAATAGTTTTAGTTTTAATATTTCATCAATTATGAAATAGGTTTGAGTTTTAAATTGGTATTTTTGAAATGATCAAAGAATTCATTTATAGTAGGAGACTGTTTGCATTTTTTCTTTGGATTAATATTTTTCAAAAATGACCAATATTTTTTTGGATTTTTCTCATTTAAATTTCTTAATTTAATTTGCTGAGAGAGTCTGTGTTTTTTAATAAAGTAGTTCATTGTTCTTTTATAACTTTTGCTAGAATTTTGCAGTCTTAATTTAGTATCAGGTGTGGGTTTTTTCCTATATTCATCTCTAGCGTTATGATAATTTTTTCTAGCCTGAAAGCATTTAGGGCCAAACCAGGGTTTGTCGTTTGTATTGTTTTTACCGTTAAACATTGATTTCTTTGCAGGGAAAGCTCGTGCTGAGGCATGCTGGAACAAGTCTGACAGCTGGTTCGTAACATGTTCAATTGTTTGAGGATCCGTTGGATTAGAGGTAAGTTGACTAGTGAGCGAGTGCACTTTTTGTAAATCAATGTTTTCAACAAAAGTATTTGCATAATTATTGTCCCATTTTCGGGGAGAGGCATGCGAAGCCCGTGGATTTTCATCAATAAAAGTCATATCTGCAAAGGATAATGTTAAATGGAGGGCATTGTGCCCGTCTGAAAAAAGAGCGTCCGTTTGTATAACATTAAAATCACTTATATACTCAAAACATTCAACTGATGAGATTATGTAATCGATGACTGATCTATCTCTAAATGTATGACAACCTTTGAATTTATCTTCAAACATTCTTCCATTCAGAATAAATAGGTTATTGTTTCTGCAAGATTCTATTAAGCGGAGACCGTGTGTGTTAGTTCTGTTATCCATGGAGTACCTTTCTAGAGGAACGGACAAATTTTCAATTACAGTAAATTTGTTTAGACTAGTTTGGGCTTCTTCATCAATATCAAACAAGTCACAAAGATATGTATCGGCTGGAATATAGTCTTTCAATGTACCTGTTCTACAATTTGTGTCTCCAGCTAATATTAAGTACTTATATGAGGAACATTTTTCAGCAATCTCTAATTCAAAGTCTGATAAATAATCAGAGTTTATGAATTTAGAATTTTCTGGTGGCAGATAAATTGCCCCCAAAACTACATCTTCATCTACTTTGAGAAACTCTTTCTTTATAACAATCCAGAGAATATATTCCGAATTATTTTCACAAACCTCGATATATTGTGCGAGCTTATCAACAATGTAAATTCCAATACCTCCAGATTTACGCTTAAATTTCTGCAGTCTATGTTTTGCTATAAATGTGTACCCAGGAATGTCAACTATATCATTGGAATCAATATGAGTTTCCGAGACACAAAATATGTCATATTTATTGACAAAATCAGTAAAATCTGGGTATTCTATGCGACGTTTCAAACCATTGACATTAAGTGAGCCAATATTTACACATATGTTTTTTGTTTCAGGTGCGACAGAATCCCCCCAAATGTCCTAATTGGACGAGGATCGTGCACAGGGATCTGGAGCAGTGTCCCACGGACGGCTGAAGGATCGAGTGTTTGTGTTTTGTTCTTGCCTGGGGGTATGGCGTACCGGCGGGGGACTCCTGGCTGGAGCACGTCCACGAGAACCTCGGGATCGCCCTGGTGACGTCGACTGTCGGCGGGAACGGTGTTTCTCATTACCCTTGCTATAACTGCGCCGTGCATTGGAGTTTTGTTCACGATTTTCACGTGCTTCGGGGGTGTGAGGCTTTGTGTGAACTGCCTTGTCTACTTTGACACGGTCACCTTTTAGGATGAGGCTCCAATCGGGGAACATATCCGCAACCACCTTGCCGTCCTTGATCAGTTTGGCTGGGTAGCTAATGCTGACTTTGCTATTAGGATAGTCATGTCGGAGTTGTTTCACCTCTGGCCATAAAGCCTTCCTGGCATCTGAAATTTCTTTCGGGAAGTCACGATTAATGTTAAATCTAGTGTCTTTCAATAACTTTGCCTTGGAAATAACATATTCGGCATCCCTTGTGTTAATGAAATTAACAATAATTGGTCTAACATAACCCCTCTTGAAGCGCCCCAATCTGTGTGCTCTAGATATGTCAGGGCATTGTTGAATATCAAGGTTGTCTTTCAAAAATCTTGACATTACTGCAAAACAATTTTCATATCTGTCCTCAGAAATTCCACCAAAAATGAGGTTATTTCGTCTACTGCGGGCCTCGATATCTAGAGATTTATACTCTAATAGGGTCAACCTGTTCATGTTTTCATTCACCTGTTGTTCGATGCCGTGTAACTTATTATGAATAGTTAAGCACTCGTCCACTTTGTGATTCATACAATTCATTTCATTGAATAAAGTTAATAGTTTATCATCTAGTGTCATCTTTTTGTAATCTTCATAATTTGGTGTTTGAAAAAAGTTACTACCTCCACCTTGACTGCCAGTGCTAGTGCGTTGTCTTTTTCGGTCATTGCCCACCTTCGACCTGTCGGGGTTGTCGAAAACATGGCCGCCATTTTCATCTTCCGAGAGCGGGTCGTAACGGTTATATGTCGTCATTGGCGTAACAACAAAAATCTGCCGATCGATCACACTAACAGCTTAATCCCACGTACTTCAAGTCTATCTTGATGACTTTTTTGATTATAAAGAATGATTTTAATGCCTTATATATTTAAAACATAGTCCAAATTCTACACTGGTGAAAAAAGTACGTCCATTTTTTTGACCGGAAAC
>CM037778.1:43941758-43951828 GCA_021229015.1 Solen grandis | reverse complement strand
GAATTTTAGTTATTTTTGCATTCAAGCTACTATCCATCTTTCAGAAATTGCTTGTGGAATTGACTAGAAGTTTAAGGAGTGTCTTCAGGGGCATCAGAAAACCAAGGAGGATAACTTTTATACTGTATTTAATGCAAATTATGGCCCTTCTCTAACTTGGATTTTTGGTTAAAGTTTTTCATGCACAGTGTTATTTTGCTTATGTCTGAGTAACTAGGCATGGGATTGATTTTAGACTTCATAAAAAATATTGAGGTGTATCAGACTATCAAGGTATATCATTTTTGACTATTATTATGTACAGGGTATGTGAAGGGCAAGAATTGAAATAGATTTCATTTGATTTACCATCAAGCATTTTGAATAGTCGAGCGTGCTGTCCTCTGACAGCTCTTGTTATCATTTGGTATCCTTTATCATGGTGAGCTATTGTGATCGTCTTTTGTCCGGCGTCAACAATTTTCTTTAAACGACATCTCTTCCTAAACCACTGGGCCAAATTTGATAAAAATTACCTGTGATGTTCCATGCATGAAGCTCTACCGAAGTTGTTCAAATTGGTTCCAGTCCGTTGTATATCTGGGTCACAGGAGTTGAAAATAGATTTTTAAAGTGAAATCTAAAAATCTTCTTATCTGAAATCGCAAGGCCTAGAGCTTAGATATTTGGTGTGTGGCATTGTCTTATGGACCATTACCAATGTTGTTCAAATCATGACCCTGGGGTCGAAATTGGCCCGCCCCGGGGTGCTATATCTAGCAGCATTTTCAGTAACAACCTTGACACTTGTTCACTCATTGTTTTGTGTTTTCAGAACGAGGCTGTTTCCCCCACGCACTTGCCCAAACTCCAAATAGTGATCTCCCTTGCACGCTCACTTAGCAAAAAGAATTCTGTGCCGGAGAATGAAGGGGAGATAACTGCGTGGAGATTGGCACTTGCCAAGTTTAATGTTGTAATACTATGCTAAGGAATGCTTATTTCTTCATCTAACTTTTCATTTTATAATGTTTACAAAATCTTTGTATTATAATGAATAAAATATAATTTAAAAATGCTAGAGATGCAAGTTAATGCATGAACGCTGTTCTTTTTATTATGCTGGGTTCCCATGTTTAACAACAATAGACCTTTTTACGATTTATTTTTACCGCAATGTGCAGCCGATACAAAAAATGTCAAACAGTCAGTCTTTTCATCCGACAAAAAAGACAAAGTCAGTAATGAATGAAAAAGGTAAAGAGGAATCAAAGGAACTGTATGAATAGATGACAGGAAACAGATCATTTTGCTTTAAATGGAATTGCTTGAAAATCATTAAACAAGAGACATTATCTGGAACTCGCATATTTGGGGATTTCCATGTAAGTACAATCAAGGTGTTAATGAAAAGCATATAACACAAGAGTAATTCTAGTATTATCTTTGTAGACCTTTATTTATTTCTAACGGTTAACATGAAAAAAAAAAACCACTGTTAGGTATTCCAAAGTAAGTATATTGATCTTAGTATGACATGTATGTGTTTTACACTTCGGTCTAGTTCAGTTAAGGTCAGGTCTAATAGGTTTTCTAACTTACTGGACCACTGGTCCAGCTCTCACAAAAGTTAATGACGAATCCTGATTTCATTCGTTGATACGAATGATAGGACTTTCTGCTAAATTTGTCAAACGTAAGAGCTTTATATCGTATGGCAAAATTAACTAAACATCAATTCTTATTTTGACATCACTTTCTTACCAGTTGACCAATTTCAGTAATCTAGTTACCAAAACAAATGTCTTTTAAAATCCATTCAATGCAATTGCAATATATTTGGGTCTATCATAAAATAACATAAACAAATTTTTTTATTTGCATTACTTTATGATTTTTGGGTGAATCGTAAAACTTAAAGCATCAAAAGAACAACCAAGCATTGCTCTACAAATACTATTCATATTTTCGAAAATCAATTCAAGATATAAACTGTTAAACGCATTGAGGCGAACAGAATTTCTGTTTTAATAGCATAAATACGTTACCTGTTATTACTTCAGGTATGTGTCTATTGTGCACAGCTTCCAAAACAGAGTCCGCAAAATAAACCATTCCCTAGCCCCCTAGTTACCGGAAGTGTAACCCCCATTCTCCAATTGTGTTTTGGAAGCCATCGAGTTTTTGTGGGTAACCTAGCGTGTCCCTTTCTTGATAGCTTCTGTGCGCTACAGCTCTCCTTTTCTTTCTTTTCATAGCCTCGGCTGTGTTGTTTATCTTGTTTTTTATTGATTTTTATCCTATATCGTGTAGAATTTCAATCCCCGTCCCTTTCGGGATTTTTTTGCCTTGTGTCACGGGTTTCCGTGCTTCGGCTCCCGTGGCACTGGTATTATTTTGATTTTGTATATATATACTGTTGTCTCGTTTCGAGAATTTTCTTGTACGGGTTTTCTTCAGTCTTCCCGTTTTATTTTGCTTACATTGTTCTTTCTTGTATTGATTTTTCAATGTCGCAGTCTCGGGGTTCCTGCGGACATGTCAAGGCGTCCTGGGACTCCCATCAGTCCTGCCTTTCATGCTCGGGGTGCTCCAGGGATGACACCTGCACTGTTTGTGTTTCGTGGTCAGAAGAGGTCTGGAAGAAAGCCTCTTCACGTCAATCCTATTCATCCCGGAAAAGGAAGGCCTCATCTTCCTCCTCCTTCTCTGGGTTCAGTGCTGCTGGGGGTCGGAGTCCCTCTCCCCCTCCCAGGAAGAAGGCTTCCCGCCCCTCTCCGGAGAGGCCGCCTTCGTCTCCTGGCTCCCTGTCCGGCTCTCCTTGTGTTAGCCCCAGGGTAGCCGACAAGGAGACTACTCCGACCGGTCACCGGGCATGACCGGTCATTTGCTTGATATTAGTCATAGCAGGCCCGCGACCGGTCACCGGTCAGGTCTAGCCACCGGTCACCGGTCAAGACCGGTCACCGACCATCGTCTATGATACGGGACCGGTCACCGGGTATATCTACCAGGGACCGGTCACCGGTCAGGACCGGTCACCGACCACAAGCCACCGGTCACCGGGCACCGGTCATCAATCACCGGGCACCGGTCATCAATCACCGGTCACCGGTCATTGTCGAACATCTATTGTTCGTGATCGGTCTCAGAGACCCAAGACCGGTCATCACCGGTCATCGGCAACAGATTGTCACCGATCAACGGCCAGGTCGGCTCACCACTCTAGGCGTGTGGGTCACCGGTCTTCGCCGATTCTAACTGAAAAAAGTTCGGACTCGAGTTTTTCCTCAGGCAGCCCTGCGGTTTCTCCGCTTCGGCCACTTGCTCCCTCGTGTTCAAGGGTGCCCAAGAAACAGCCCCCCAACCGTTCCCCGGGCATTTCCGGTCACCGGTCCCCTAGCTCTGCTACTAGGGACCGGTCCCCTTTACGCTCTACCACGTCTTCGAAGGTTCAAGGTGCGGAATTTTCAGCGCAACCTCATACCTTCGATCCTTCCACGTGGTGGTCCCGCATGATGGGGGAATATGCCAGGCATTTCAGTTCTGCCTCCCCCCCTGTCATACCGGACGAGCCTTCATCTTCAGGAGGGATCGGGTTTCTCTTCCACCAGAGACCTTAGATCACAGACTGTTACTTCAGTCTTCTCCCTCCTCGGGGCCACAGGGCGCTTCTTCTGCACAGCCCCCTATGTGGCCCTTTTTCCCTCCATTTCCCTTTATGGGCTTTCCCCCTCAGGATGCTCCCCCATCTCGCCCTGAGGCTGGGTCTCCTCCCTCTACTCGCAACCCTCCTACTAGCGGGACTGCTCTGAGCGGACACTTGGAGGATGAAATCTCCCTTCATGCTCCGGAGGAGGACTCCTTATTTGCCGAGGACGTGCCTCTTTCGGCCACCTCGCGCCGATCCAGCGCTCATTCCGAACCTCGTACTGACAATCCTCTCTCTGACGAGGACGAGGAGTCAGACGACAGTCGTTTTTCCATGGACAGGGCTGTTCAGGAGGTCTTTGCCACCTTACCTGCATCAGTGTGCAAACCGGCCCCTCCTCCCTCCCGTAAGAGGTGCGAAGGTTACCTCGACCTTGTCGGTAAGCCTAAGGAATCCAAATCAGTCGAACCGGAGTTGCTCCCTTTCTCTCCGGTCGTCCGTTCGGCTCTGGAGGATCGTTCGAATCTTCCTCCTCCTCCAAGCCAGGACCGGGCTGGGTTTATTCCCACTTCAGACCTTCGGCCTTTGGGTTTTAACCCCAAGACCTACAAGTTTCCGGAGGGTGATTTTTCTATCCACCCTCCGAAACTGGACCTAGATGCGAGTCGGCTCCGGCTCAAGGTCCCCTCCTCTTTAACCGCTTCAGCAGAAGGTCTTGGATCGCTGGGAGCAACGCTCCCGCTTTCTTTCCGGCATTCGTCTCATACTGACCTGTCGTGGCCGCACTTTCGGTCAAACTACAGCAAAAAGATCCCTTATCTTCTTCCGTCAGGCCTTTTAGGGGCCTTTAGCAGCGACTGCAAAACATTCTATTTTGCTATTTTTCTCTCTCTCTCTTCAGAATGATCTCCTGCAGGCGGGTTTTATGCCACTCTGGACGGCCCCAAAGTACTCTCTCCTCTTCTCGAGAAAAGCTTAGGTCGGCCCCTCTTTCTTCTTCGTCCCTTTTTGGGGGCCGAATCAAGGAAGTAGCGGATGCCTCCAGGGAGGAGCAAATGCACGGAGCGGTGGCCTTCCAACTCCGCACTCCTACTTCGGCTCCCCCTAAATTCTCCGAAGAAGCTTTCGGAAAAGGGTAAACCTCAATCTCCTTTCAGAGGTAATCCCTCTTCCAGGGGCGCTCGCCAATCTGGTCCTCAGCGACCACGATTTCCTCCTTCATCGCCCCCCATCCCTTCTTCTACCTCTACCAGTCAAAGGGGTAGGAGTAAGCCCTAGGGGTACGTCCTTTCTTCCGCTTCCTCTTCCAGACGTTCGATTAGGAGGAAGAGTGTTTCTGCCCCTTCCAGTAGGCGGCAGACTCACTCATTTCATTCAGCAATGGGAGACAATCACCGACGACCAATGGGTCCTGTCTATCGTGAGACACGGTTATCGGGTTCCGTTCAGTCGTCCCCCTCCGCTGTCACGCTCTCCCATTCATCTCTCCTCCAATCATCCTCGTCTGGGACTCGCTATTTCAGATCTTCTGAAAAAAGGAGCGGTAGAAAGGGTCTCGATTCCAACCTCTCCGGGGTTTTACAGCCGTCTCTTTCTGGTTCCCAAGAAGGACGGCGGTTTTCGACCGGTCATAGACCTATCTCATCTAAACTCCTTCATTCCGAAGGAACACTTAAAATGGAACAACTTCGTCATCAGGGCCCGGTCACTGGCTGTTTCCCTGGATTTATCGGATGCCTACTTCCATGTATCTATCCATCCTCATTCAGGAAATACCTTCGCTTTACGGATGGTCAAACTGTCTACCAGTTCAAGGCCCTTCCGTTCGGCCTGTCTTCGGCCCCCAGAATCTTCACCAAAATAGTTTGGTTCTGGTCGCCAGGGTTCATTTTCGCGGCTCACGCCTCCTGGCGTATTTCGACAACTGGCTTCTTCTTCACATGGACCCAGTCGCTCTTCTCGACGAACTTCGATGGGTGACAGACCTAGCTCTCCGGCTAGGCTTCATCCTCAACTCCGAGAAATCGGAGTTGATCCCATCCCAGAACTTCACGTTTGTCGGGATGCAGTTTCTGACCGACCTAAACAGGATCAGAATTCGGAACCCAGAATTATGTCTCTTCTAACTCTGGTTCGGGGGTTTTCGCGTCGGCAATCGATCTCAGCCCGCGAATTTCTATCGCTTCTCGGTGTACTCAATGCAGCAGCGGACCTTGTTCCGCTGGGCCGCCTTCACATGCGACCTCTTCAATTTATCCTACTCTCGATCTGGCGTCCCAGTCGAGACCATTTACAGACCATTCTTCCAGTTTCCCCGGAATTGGTTCATCATCTCAGTTGGTGGAATTCCCCCTCGTTTCTCCGAGAGGGTGTTCCTCTTTCTCCTCCTCAACCGGAACTGTTCCTCTTCTCGGATGCCAGTCTGTCAGGCTGGGGTGCTCATCTGGAACCTCTGGGTCTCACAACCTCGGGTCTTTGGTCCCCTCGGGACAGTTCTCTTCATATCAACAACCTGGAACTCAAAGCGGTTCTACTTAGCCTTACGACAGTTTTCTCCTCTCATTCGAGACAAATCTGTTCTAGTATCTACAGACAACACGACTGTTGTCTCTTACATCCGCAGACAAGGGGGGACGCACTCGCCTTCTCTGTGCATGGAAGCATGGCACCTTCTTCATTGGTGTCAGGTGTCTTCGGTACTCATTCAAGTCAGACATCTTCGGGTCGTCAAATGTCTTAGCGGACCAACTATCCCGCAGGCATTCTCTTCTCCCCTCGGAATGGAAGTTACTTCCTCGGATCGCAACAACTCTGTTTGCGATTTTCGGGTCTCCGTCTGTCGATCTATTTGCTACCAGGCTGAACAACCAACTTCCACTGTTTGTGTCACCGGTATCGGATCACCGGGCTTGGGCGATAGATGCTCTGTCTGTAAACTGGGATCATCTATTTGCTTATGCGTTTCCACCGTTTTCTCTGATTCCCTTAGTTCTAAGGAAAATCCTGCGATCTCAGTGCCGGATCCTCCTTGTAGCTCCACTTTGGCCAACGAGATCTTGGTTCGTGGATCTTCTGGATCTTCTGATAGACTATCCTGTAGAACTTCCCCAGGTTCCGGACCTTCTGTCACAAGGTCGGAACAGGGTCCTACACGACAATCCTTACGCTCTTCGTCTTCACGCTTGGATGTTATCCAACAGCGAGTTAGACAGAAGAAATTTTCGGCAACAGTTGCCTCTATTATCTCTAAGGCCAGGAGACAATCTACTCGATCTGTCTACCAGGCAAAGTGGAAGGTCTTCCGTGATTGTGTGTATCGCACGGCAGATTAATCCGGTCAAAGCTCCTGTCAGAGAAATCGCTAACTTTCTAGTTTTTCTTTTTAACGAGAAAAAAACTTGCGGTCAGTTCTATCAAGGGTTATAGGTCCATGTTATCGAACACTCTTAAGTTTCACAGATCCTCTTCCCTTGGTTCGGATCCTTATCTTTCGGAAATTATTCGTTCGTTTGAACTGTCTAGGCCAGTCTCTCGTTCGTTAACTCCAAAGTGGATCTTTCTTGTGTTTTACTGGCTCTTACTAAGGCACCTTTTGAACCTCTTTCTGAGGCTTCTCTCCTGCACGTAACATGGAAGACGGTCTTTCTCATAGCAATGGCGTCTTCTAAACGTCGTTGCGAAATTCATGCCTTTTCTACTGAGGAAGGCTATTTACGCTTTAACAAATCTGATGGCTCTGTATCCTTGAGCTTTCAACCTGGTTTCCTTGCGAAAACCCAACTCCCTTCGGTCTGTTCCCCTCCGGTAGTTATTCCGAGCCTTGCTAGGTCTTGTGCTAGGGGTGATCCTGATCGGCTTCTTTGTCCGGTTAGAGCCTTGAAGTTTTACCTCCAGAAGGTTAAATCTTTACGGGGTCGTCGTCTTCGTCTTTTCCTCCCAATAAAAGGGGGGGGGCGAAGTTTCGGCAGCATCAATATCTCGTTGGGTAGCCTCAACTATCAAGTTTGCCTATTCGGATCTTTCGGACAGGGATCTATCCTTTTTAAGAATTAGACCACATGAGCTCCGTGCTTTGTCTGCTTCTTGGGCTTTCTTGTATAAATCCCCCATGGATGATATTCTTAAAGCGGCTCTTGGAAGTCTTCTACTACGTTTTTCTTCCTTTATCTCCGCTCACTGGCTAACCAATCACAAAACCTTGCGGATTTGGGTCCGCTTGTAGTGGCTCAGACAGTAGTTTAATCATCCTGTCTGACGTTTTTCGCTCTTTCGAGAGCGTTTACCTTCGGCGGCTTTGGTCGTTTTCTACTTCGGGTGTCGCTGCAATCAAGGTTCTTTGTTAGCAACCTCCCACCTTAGCGACGAAGTCATACCTGAAGTAATAACAGGTAACGTATTTATGCTATTAAAATGAAATTTTTGAAGTAAAATTAATCTTAATTAGTAATACTTACCTGTTATTACAGAGTCCCACCTCCCTCCCGCTTGCTGGTGGTTGTATCCCTCGATGGCTTCATATACAATTGGAGAACGGGGGTTACACTTCCGGTAACTAGGGGGCTTAGGGAATGGTTTATTTTGCGGACTCTGTTTTGGAAGCTGTGCACAATAGACACATACCTGAAGTAATAACAGGTAAGTATTTACTAATTAAAATTAATTTTACTTAAAAAAATTTCTTTTTTTCAGCCATTACCCGATCATTAAAAGCTGAAACGTCTTTCAAAGCACTACAAATTAAATATTCTATAGTGTCTCGATAGAGTATTTATTGTTTTAGAGATATTTAAGGCTAAAAAAAAAATTTGATAATTGATATATGACCTTGACTGTTGCTTTCTCTGGAAACGGAAGTAACATTACGCCATAGTATCTAATGCTGCACCGTCAATTTCACGCAAATTAAACAAAATATAAGGCCTATAGGCCGTAAAAAACCCGTTTAAATTCAGTAAAAAAATGTTAAGGACTTGTAATGACACATGACGTCATATGAAGTTCATTCTATCATATTGTGAAAAATACGTAGAGACTTATATTCAGTCTAAATATCAGTTTTCTTACTCATCTGGAAGCGATGTTATGCGTATTTGAAATTTAACGTCAAAGGCTAGAATATTGGATTCGCCATAGAACCTTTGCCTTTATGAATTTGGAAAAACTGACGCCTGGATGCATAACTATAATGAAACTTACATATTCTGTGAAAAATGGATGAAAATCGGTCCAAAATTAATGGCTGTAGACCGCAAACAAACTTATGTAGACAACATTAAGTTTGATGTCATATGACTTCATAGTCATCAGACAATCAATGAAATGAAATATTCAGTATCTGAAATATATGCAATACATTTTTCATTCCCTGGAACCTTAGCATTATATAGAAATTTACGCGTAGATATAAGAATTTTTTTTTTTCTTTATGACATCATATGACGTCAAATGACGTTCTGTTTCACAAAATAAAAAGAAGTCGTTAAGATATTCAGTCCAAATATCAGCTTTCTAACTCATCTGGAAGCGATTATACATATTTGAAATTTAACTTCAATGGTTCGAATCTAGGATTCGCCACAGAACCATTGCTTTCTCGAATTTGGAAATCGGACACCGGAAATACACAACTAGAGAGTAAAATATACATTCTATGAACTTTTGATGAAAATCGGTCCGGAAATAATGGCTGTAGACTGCGTAAAATCTTTTTGTCCTGACGTCAAATCTGATGTTATGATGTTACATTAATATGAAATACATAGAATTCAAAAGTCATGGATTGATATATAAACCATTAAATTTCCCAGGTCCCGCAAACTTTACAACATATTTAAATTAAAGCGTAGATATTGGGAAAATTTCCCTTTTTTACTTATGACGTCATATGACGTCAAATGAGTAAATCTTCACAGAAAGTTAAGCACACTTCGAGACTTATAATCTGTTCAAACATTAGCTTTCTAACTCATCTGGAAGCGATTTTATAGGTATTGAAATTTGACGTCAATGGTTCGAATCTGGATTACCCTAAAACCTTGTCAATTAAGTAGACAAAATCTCGCAAAATCTCGAATCTTAACAAATTAAATGACCAGGAATTTGAAATTTGGGGTCATGTTGATAGAAAAAGGGGAAATTTAAAAAAAGTTTCCCTTTGGCCCTTTTAGTAACGGAAAATTAGTTGCAGTTTGAACGGAGAATGTTTATCTTTTGTTTCAAAGTTTACCCTTTTAGGTATTTAAACTGGGAATTTAAAATTTCAAAGTGTTAAATTTTTCCATAGCTTTCTTTTCATAAATTTGGAAAATAGCTTGTAAACATTTTTGTTGTGCAACAATAAAGCGGGAAATTGCAATGTTTAAAACGGTTAAATGACTGGTCAAAGTCAAAGGTTTTGGGTTGCAAGCTGCAACTGTATTAAAGTAAGTAAATAAAAAGA
>CM037778.1:43887967-43937967 GCA_021229015.1 Solen grandis | reverse complement strand
TACTCTTGTTATAAAAAATGAAATCACTTTTTTTACAATGAAAGGAAAATATATTTTCATTTATAAAAGAAACCTTGATAACCGTGGAGTTCTGGGACAGATTAAGGCAAGAATCAGAGCTGAAGTTTTCAATGCATTAGACGATCAGACAGAATCTCGTCCCCCACTTATAATGAAAATATGATCATCAATGAGCTTATCGGGGAATATCTAGAGTTCAACAAATACAAGTATACAGAGTCTGTCTTAGTGTCGGGTAAATATCTCTTTGAGAGCAATTCAGTATTTATCTTAGCATTTTATCATCAGATACCCCCTCCCCCTCTCAAATGTATATAATAATTATATATAGTGATATAATGACCAAATTTATGTGCCAGACCCCTTTGCTTCCTTTCTGTTCTTTAAATAGTGATGGTGTTTTTATTAAGAACGATTATTTATCATATGACATTATACTCAAAACAGCTGTTTCTGGTTTCATATTACCATAAATTTTTTTCTTATATTAACATGTGACATAATTTTAAAGGGCCGAATTAAATCATTCCGCGTCACACACTTGTATTCTACATATATATGCATAGAGTATTGAACTCGAACAGCTTGATTAATACATTTGATGCAACTTATTTTGATAAAAAAAGATGCATTATGGATTTGATGTTGAAAATTTAAGAGAAATACACATGTTAAATCGTTTTTTTCAGTTTTTACTTGAAATTATTTCTTTCGTGTTATATTACAAATAGTAATTCATTCACAGTCCGTTCATTTTTTGTTTGTTGTTAAAATTGCAATTTACAGTCAGTATAGGTCATATGATGAAAACAATCTGGCATAAATTGTCATTGCCAGAGGCTCGCTTAATAATATTTTAAATAACTCGTTTAGTAAAATTTGATAGGAAATAACAATTCATGTCAGATCCTATATATAAACTTGACAACTGAACTTAATGTTATTACATGTAATTTTGATAGATAGTTTTATGATGATAGATGAAACTTGAATTATTTGTTTTATGAAAATGATAGTTACTGGCATGTGAATAAACTGTTTGGACCAACCTCTTTCATATGCAATGGATATATCGATTCATTCTGCTACAATTGTATTGATTTATTTTGCTAAAACTGATATTCTGATTAATCTTTACTAAAAAGACCCTGTGTATTAATGTGTGTTTATACCTTTGCAGAATCAGGTCAGCCTAGACAACCACTGGATAGAGGTTTTCTTGCAGAGGAACTCAATGTTGAAGATGATCGACAAAGCAGTCAAGGTGAGTACAGTTCAAGAGATCATAAAACTATTCAGTCACTTGGAACACATGCATGCTATTTTAAATAAGGGGATAAAGAGGGGAAAACCCCATGAATTGGTTATTTCCCCTTTAAATAGTACATTGTCACTGATATCAGGCAAATCATGCGTCTTGGTCTGCTCTGTTTGTCAAAATTTGTCTGTATCGGGTAATGGGTTACTTTAAAGGAAAAAAATGTCAGCCAACTCCCTTTTGAATCTTTATAAGAGCTGGATCTTAAGCAGTAACTCTATATACAGAGTTACAACTTAAAAGTATTGTTTTATGAGCTAGAGGTCATGGGTTCAGCTCTGGCAGCATCATATCAAAGTCGTAATAAAAAGGTACTGGTATAGCTCACTTGCTTGGAGCGCAGCATATAAGGTTGTTCCAGGTTTGGGTTTGGGCCCTGATGTCAAGATAATGAAACTAGGTAGGGTATCATGCTAAAGGGTCTACGGCATGATGCTGCAGTGTGGCAGCATTATGTCTGTCCTCAAGAAGACATACCCTAGTCCCCAATGCTGTTGATGGGACGTTAAACCCAAAAAACAAACATAAAGTATGTTATTATTGAGTGAAAGAGATTTGTTAAATTCTGTAAAATCTTTTTTACTAAATATTTTTCAGTCCGCTTCTTTATGGCATTATTTCAAAATTCATGAATAAAAATAGAGGAAAGTCAACAAATCAGCTTTACAAGGAAGGGGCCAAAGTTCTAGATTCTTGAAGAACTAGAAAATGATATGGGTAAGTCAACTGTATTTTCTTATAAATCAGCTGGAGATTATTTCTTGGTGAAATTTACAACATTACAAGTATTTTAAAAAGAAAGAATATGCAAATCTGAAATGCCATACTGTTCAAGTTTCAAGCTGTTTTTCTTTGGTTTTTCATTGTAGTTTTTTTTAACAAAACCCTCTTTGTCAGGGTGAACCCATACCTGAAGACACCAGCAAGTTGAGGCAACTGAGTCGTCTCAATTTCCCAGAAGCTATTGCCATGTTGTGTTGTTGTTTTTTTTATCTTGACCTTCAGGTTCAAAAATTAGTTTTTACCAAATTTGTAAGGAGATTAGAAATATTATACATATGGGGGTTGATCAATAAATTTGTGGACACATCAAATAGCTAAAATTATCAAAACTTGTCCCAAAATTTAATTGTGATTGTCTTTCGTTTTTACAGGCTGAAATTTATTCATATAGGATCAATGTTGCAAAATAACATTTAAACACACATAAGTAAAGTACATATACTCCTCACAGTCAAATAACATCATGATGTTAACTTAAAAAATCTAGATTTCTCCTTCTCTTTCATGGATAGAAGCCTCGACACCCATCTGGTATTCACCCTTTACATGTATTATTTATAAGTCAATAATTTCTGCACTGTGCCAAAACATGTCACTAAGTCACTAAGCTCTCATACAGTGAGCATTTTGAAAAAAATTAATGTCATATTTAACAGCCTGTACTTATGCATCGTGCTTTGAACAGTAGGCCGACCATACCTTTCGTTATCACTTATACTCATGTCATCACAAAAGGGGTTTTTGACATTTGTACAAATGTATATCAGAGATTTACATACACTCATTTCATTTTACTGCTCATTCCAATATTTTTGTATCAGTGACTTCCTAATATTAATTAAAAAAATTTATAACTAAACTACTGGAACCTTTGCTCTACTGTGACGTCTTTAGACATTTTCTTTGGTGACACCATTCCACGGCATAAATAAAAAAACATTTAAATAAATTTCACCAAAAAAAGCACGTAATGGAAATGACCTTAAGAAAATGTAATGACATCATTTTGATTGGGGTGACTTTTTTCCACCGATTTATGTGCTAAATTTATAAGAAAAAAGCCCCAAACAACATCCAAAAGATTCCAACTGCGATGAAATAGAATAAGGTTGCTATAGCAGCTGTATCTATTTAATCATATGATCTACCTTGCTGTAAAAATACATGAATAGTCCATATTGTTTTTGATTATATCATACACAAAGTAGGATGATTGGTAAACTTTTTTCTAAAAATTACATCACATGTCCACATTTTATTGATCAACCCTTGAATATTAAAGATATTCACAGCATTATTGAAATATGTTAATAAATTAATATTTTCCATGAAGGCTATTCTTTTCTTTTTTTTTTTATTTCAGCATCGGGGGGGGTCAAACCATTTTACAGAACCATTTGTTGTGAGAGGAGGTAGAAAATGAGGCTCCATTGAATTCTACCATGCCACATCCGTCCTGTCTTGAGAAAAAAAATGTATTTTACAATGTCTGCAAGATCTTTTATGAGAGAAAAAAATCATATTTATAAGTGATTTTCCTGGTTGAAATTTTTTTCATGTTTCATTATTACATGAATCAGTTGGTAAAATATTCTACTAGGGAGCACAATCAAAACTGTTACTGTATTTGATGCTGAGTTTTTTTGTTTGTTTTTTTTCTTTTTTATTAAGATAGACATTAACTAAAAATGTTATTGTATGTGTATTTTTTAACTCTTTATTTCATATAGACTCATAGGCAAACGAAACAGATCCAGATCAGACAGCTCCTATCAGGGGCTCCTCTGTCTGCTCATACAGTATTGTACTCAGTTTCTACACTTTCAGAAATCCATTGTTTCAAAGAAAATTAAGTTCAGTTAATTAATATTCATGAAGTCATAAATTTATACTGAAAAATTTTATGAAGTAATGGGTTAAAATTTCTGTGAGAGGGGTGTCTTTAAGATTTTTGTGAAACTTTTTTTAGAAAGCTTCAAAATGTAATTTTGATATTAATAATCTGGATAAAAGAACAGCTGTTTGATAACATTCCTCTTAAGCCTTCTTTAGTTACCCTGTCCCTTATCAATTTGTAGTTTCTTAAAAACATATCTTACAAATGCAGTATCCCCATTTTTGACAGGTCAGTCAGTCATTTAACCCTATCTGAAGTTTTCTAGATTATTCGACTTTGGTAGGTAAAAAAAAAAAACATTTTATGATAAAAATCCCAGAATTTTTTATGTATGATTTTATAAAAAATCAAACTTATTTTCAAAGTATCAATTAGAAAATTGGCTCAAATTATTTTAGGGTTTGCAATGATATTCTGAGAAAACCAGTGCTCTAGACCCTGCTTTTACAGTAGATATTTCTGTACAAAATGAAATGGTGCTTTTTATGTTGTCCATGTGCCAATATAGTCATAGATTTCTGTATGATCTTGAATCTTCCTCAAGGTTGTTTGATAGAAAGCCAGATTGTGTTAAATTTGTCTAGAACCCAAGAGGGGGATGGGGTGGGGACAAGTACCTTTGGGAAATGTCAGAATTTCAAAAAAAAAAAAAAATGATTGTTATTGTAATTGTTGATTTTTGTATGTAAATTAAACATTCATCCATTGTCATATACTGCTTTGAGTTTATATAGTTTTTCCTTTCACGTTTTTTCTTAAAAAAAAGCAGTATTTGTTGATTATGTCTGTGCAAATCCTCTTAAAATGTGTCATGAGTTATATGATATCCATATGTATTTACTGATCTTCTGTTGGTAAAAAGAACATGAATATAGTGAAAGTAACATTGAAATAGAAAAGGTTACAACCAGATCAGCTGTAACTTATTTCGCCTGATAAGGTTTTGCATTGTTCACTGCTCCTGGGGGGTTTAAAATGTTTCCTAGTGTTCACTACTTCTTGGTGGTAAAGTGATCCTAGTGTTCAATTTCTTCTGAGTGGTAATAGTGATCCTAATGTTCACTACTCCTTGGGGGTAGAGTGATCCTTGTGTTCACTACTCCTGAGTGGTAGAGTGATCCTAGTGTTCACTACTGGGTGGTAAAGTGATCCTAGTGTTCACTACTGGGGGGTAAAGTGATCCTAGTGTTCACTACTGGGTGGTAAAGTGATCCTAGTGTTCACTACTCCTGGGTGGTAGAGTGATCCTAGTGTTCACTACTGGGTGGTAAGTGATCCTAGTGTTCACTAATCATGGGTGGTAAAGTGATCCTAGTGTTCACTACTGGGTGGTAAGTGATCCCAGTGTTCACTACTGGGTGGTAAAGTGATCCTAGTGTTCACTACTGGGGGGTAAAGTGATCTAGTGTTCACTACTGGGTGGTAAAGTGATCCTAGTGTTCACTACTCCTGGGGGGTAAAGTGATCCTAGTGTTCATATTTTCCCAGGTGGTAAAGTGATCTAGTGTTCACTATGGGTGGTAAAGTGATCCTAGGGTTCACTACTGGGTGGTAAAGTGATCCTAGTGTTCACTACTCCTGGGTGGTAGAGTGATCCTAGTGTTCACTACTGGTGGTAAGTGATCCTAGTTTTATATCATGGTGGTAAGTGATCCTAATGTTCACTACTGGGTGGTAAAGTGATCTAGTGTTCACTACTGGGTGGTAAAGTGATCCCCAGTGTTCACTACTGGGTGGTAAAGTGATCCTAGTGTTCACTACTGGGTGGTAAAGTGATCCTAGTGTTCACTACTCCTGGGTGGTAAAGTGATCCCAGTGTTCACTACGGGGTGGTAAAGTGATCCTAGGGTTCAATACTTCGGAGTGGTAAAGTGATCCTAGTGTTCAATATTTCTGAGTGGTAAAGTGATTAGTGTTCAATACTTCTGAGTGGTAAAGTGATCCTAGTGTTCACTACTGGGTGGTAAAGTGTCCTGTGTTCACTATCCTTGGTGGTAAAGTGATCCTAGTGTTCAATAACTTCTGAGGGGAAAAGTGACCCTATTTTTTCAATACTTCTGAGTGGTAAAGTGTTTCCTAGTGTTCATACTCCTTGGTGGTAAAGTGTTTCCTAGTGTTCACTACTGGGTGGTAAAGTGATCCTAGTGTTCACTACTGGGTGGTAGAGTATCCTAATGTTCACTACGGGGTGGTAAAGTGATCCTAATGTTCATTTACTCCTTGGTGGTAAAGTGATCCTATGTTCACTACTGGGTGGTAAAGTGATCCTAGTTTTCCCATACGGGTGGTAAAGTGATCCAAATGGCCAACTCCTTGGTGGTAGAGTGACCCTAGTGTTCACTACTCCTTGGTGGTAGAGTGATCCTAGTGTTCATACTGGATGGTAAAGTGATCCTAGTGCTCATTTACTCCTGGTGGTAAAGAGTTCAGTATTGAGAAATAATTTTATATTGTCCTTTTTTTTTTCTTAGATTTGAAAGTCTGTACCACGTTTTTATAAATTCTGAATAATTGAAACCCAATTTATATGTAAGACCAAGGATGTACTTATTTCAATGCCATATGACGTTGTTTAAAGGCTCTCTTTCTTTTTAAAAAAAAAATCAATCTTGTATTAGTTATTTTGTACATATGTAAATAAAATATAATTTATCTATATAGAAAATTAAATGTCAGTTTATTTTGCATTTGGTTCCCCAATGTATTTATCAGCAGAGAATATTAAAAATTCAACACAAGTAGAGACGTTATGTCAAAGCTGCAGTTTCATGTTTTCATGGTGTAAAGAGTGGAATGATGATAAAAGAAACTAACACATCAAGTAAAAATCACATTTTATTCAATGATCACATAATTATATCCATCTGCTGTTCTCTTTAATCAGATCAGTATTTCAGTGCATGGCCCACTTGACAAGCCAAATGTTCTATTCCGCCAGATCAGAGCTAGCTCTCTCTGGAGAATCCAAACTTCAAAGTAAAAAACACTTTTTGGGAAAACACTTCTATCAAAACTGAAGTTTTAAATCGGGGAAAAATGGTTCATACTGTAAAATAATTAATTTTTGTCGAAATTATTTAAAATTTTTGTTGATTGTGTATATTTGTTAGAGGATTCATGTTCTAGGAATACATTTGGCCTATGAAATGAACAGTTTTCATGGTGGTTTAATATTCATTTAAAAAAATTTCCACAAAGTCAATGAAAATAGTTCCCATGAAAATTAATTGATCCTATTCCCCTTTAACCCTTTCCCTCATAAGGGAAACCATAAAAAGACTTATGCGAACAACATAAAACCGATCACTCGCAGGCTGATCAGGTTTTATGCTATTCGCTGCTCATCAGTGGCCCGGAAATGAGGACTTTATAATTAAATTTGGTATGGTTTAACGTGGTTTTCTGCAGATCAGGCTTTATGTGGTACCTATTGAGTGCGTCAAAATGAGTCTATATTAGGGAAGGGTTAAGACACAAGCACCAGACCCAGATCAAACAGCTCATGGAAGGAGTTGTCTGATAAGTTTCTCCTATATTCATAAAAAATTTGTAGCCCAGATTCTATGCAACAACATTGTTTCAGACACCATTTTAAGTTCAGTCAAATATTATCAAGTTTTAAGTTTACCCCATGAATATTGACCATTTGACTAGAAGGTCGGCAATACATAGTTTAATTAATTAGTTTTTTGGGAAAATGATGTTAATTTTCATAGATTACATCTCAATCCAAGTGAAATGGTCTATTCATAATGTAAAGGGTTAAAAAAAAAACTTGGGCTTACAAAATACAACCTAGTCAGCTAGTATTTTTTCTTAAAAAAAATTCAACACAATTCAAATTCAGCATAAATAAATAAGCAACAAACCAGCCGGGATCTATACAAAAAGTCCATTCCTCAGGTTAACACATGTAATGATGTACTAGCTAAGCTATGAGGGTCAATAAAACTTTTTCCCCTAAACACCTATTTTCAAAAACTATAACATTTACAACAACAGACTTATACAATGAATAAGATAAGTGTGGATGGAAAGTAGTACTAACTCCAGACAACGTGAAGGTAAACGATATTTATTTTTAACCAACGTTTCGATCCACACCGGATCTTCATAGGGTTACAAATGTTTACAATTTAATTGTCGAAGTAATGAAATGGATGTACTCCAAGTCACGTGATAAGTTTTAAAAATAGAAACAACCAAGAAAATTTACATGTAGATATAAATAGAAACACTTTATATACAACAAACATGTCCACAAAACAAACAAAAAAAGTAAGTAATAATTGTTCAAATACACTAGTATAAATACACTAATGAAATAACATGGCATTGCACTATATGAAAAAATGTGCTGTAAGTAAAACAACAACAAGTTACGGTATTGAAATGCAACACATGAGTCCCTACCAGGGGGGTTTGCATAATTTTTCCATACAACCAGTACTTTGGTCCGAGAAAAAAAACAAAAATTACGTGCAGAATCCCCATACTGCCATCTATTCATATATGGGATCCTGATGGACGGACAGACAGACGTAGGACAAAACCTATAGTCCCATATAGGGACAAATAAAAAACAATTACACTTAAATCTGATAATATATTAAAAACAGCTTCTCAAACTTTAGAACTATTAATGTATATAGACATTTCAGGAATATATGATTAAAAAAACCCACTACTATGTTCTATGACTAGTTGTGTTCAACTTGTTATGGTACTGCTATGAAAAAAGCTATATAAAGCTGTCTAAAGAAGAATACCGGTAATACATTTTTGAGCAAATCGTTTATAAGAAGCAAAATCTGCACAACCCTATTAATAAATGTAACTCTACACACACTTGCATACATTACAGACTTACATACATTATGTTTGTAATAGTTAAATTTCCCTTCAATACATGTGGTGAGACTCAATATTTGATCATTGGCTGATATGTGGAGACCTAAATTTATAAAGATTCAGGGATTTTTTTCTTTACATGAAAATCAAATGAGTATTCACTCTGAGGCTCAGTTAATGGTATTTAGAATTTGACAGGTTTAACGGATAGCAAGAACACTGAATACACATATTCTAAAAATAAAGGAGTATCACTCAAAGATTTTGAAAAGAGAAGAATATGAAGCACAATAAATCACAACCAAAATAAACATTTTCGACAGTTAGGATAGAGTAGAGAATTTGCATATTCAAGTATTTTAATTACATCTTAGGACTGACTGCACAAAGTTTTTTTTCTATGTGCATTTAGAAATGGAAAAAGATTGAACAGTTTTTTAATCAGTCCTCAACATACAAACATTTTATTACAGAATAAGGCCTTGAAATTAATTTTTACAAGGGAATAGAAACACTGGCTTAGAACTCTAATGACATTAATGAAATACATTCTCATCAACTGAGCAATCACAGTTATATAATTATGAAAGACATTGGTAAGTGTATACAGATAATAATTTCAGCCACATTCAATGAACATAAATTACATTATTTAATTTTATTGTCAGATCAGTTTTAATCAAAAAATTCAATTAACTATCACATGTAGGCTCTCCATGGGAAAAACCAAATTAAACCAGATTTCAAATTAACCAGCCAGTAACCTGCTCAGGTTTTATACTGTCAGTTACTCATCAATAAATGACAACACAACATTTTCTACAGAAGTTCTAGACATTTAAACCCCTTTTTCTTTATGGTGACCAATTTGAAACCCTTTGGGAAACAGAAGCAGACCCTATCCAGCTTCTTTTTAGCTTGTCTGTTTTTCAAAGAAAAAAAAAAGAGCTATATTATACTCTGGTGCCGTGTTTTTCGTCCGGAATCTTAACGTTGGCCATACTTCTCTACTTTTCGATATACAACTTTCCCTTTTTGGTATGCATATTCATCTTGACATGGTCTATCCAGACATATGCAAATATTTCACCTATTGGCCTTAACCTTTGACCCACTTTTGCTGTAATTTTTGAAACTTTAAAGTGCCAGATATACCTCAATATTTCATCTATCAACCTTGACCTTTGACCTTATTTTGCCATAATTTTGGACAAGTTTTAAAATATATTTCTCTGTCATTTTTTAAACTTTGTATACTGATTTGTCATCATATGAACCTGTCCAGGTGTGATTTTGGTCATGATCACTAACAGATAATAAAAAATATACGGTATTGTGTTGATAATCGAAAACTCAATGGATTAGCCATTGTAATTTTTTGTCTACAAATTTTACATCTTTGTGTTGTATACATTCTATTTATGCATAGTCAAGGTCATCCTTCAAGGTCAGTGGTTTGAATTAAGAGCGTATGGTACTTCAACTTTGCATGTAAAGACGTACAGTTTTTGTTTGATTTTCAAGGTCAACTTTTTTTAAATGTTTAGCAAAAATTTTTAAAGTTAAGCAAAAACAGACCAGCGTTGGCACCTGCATACAGTGCTCTTGTCAGGAGCTGTCTGATCAGGTTCTCCTCTGTTTGCTCATACAATTCTACACAGTCGCAAGGGAAAGAAAAATTCATTGTTTCAAAAACCATTAAAAATTTAGTGAATTAATTGGGTCATAAAAATTTTTTACACGATTATTCATCAGGTAAAGGGTTAAGTCTGATCAAGCTTAACAAATGTCTATTATGATGTAAAACCATGCATTCATAAAGCATTTAAATATATATATACACACATTTGCAGTACTATGCTGATACAAGTTGAATTTTACACAGTTTTTATTCAGCTGACACTTTGTGACACAATACATCAGGTAGGGCTAAAATGGTATGGCTGTATTGTGGTACTAAAATCAACTAATATGTCTATTTCATAATTAAAAAACATATTTGGATTTCCCGGTTTGTCTATGCTATCTACATGTATTAATGCAAGTTTAAAATTATTGCTTGACCAAATTAAAAAACATCAGCATTTTCCAAATTTTGGGACACTTTTGGAAAAAAATTTTTTTTTGACTAAGTTTTGGGACCAAAAATAAAATATTTTTTTATTCTGTCCCAAAACTTAAAGAGTGATTCGGGAAACAATATGCACTGTACCATACCATGCAGCACCATGCCATCCAGTGTGGGTCCTTTACCTTTTCAGCCCTATCAAGACAACCCCGCAATTTCCCTTTCCAACACACCCATTGAGACTTTATAGTATTCTGTGTTTTTGTTTGTCTTTTTATTATATTTTTTTAAGGGGGGGAGGGTGGTCACATTTACTCAGTCTTTTTCAGGCTATTTAAAGTAACAAAGAAATATATCCATTTGTTAATGTTCAAATAATGTTTTGAATAAATTCCCCCAGACCTTGGATAGCTTATCGACCTGGTTTTCTATGGTCTAAAGAGGTGTGATTCTGAAAGGTTTAAGGGTTAACAACTACAGGCGTATGATGACCCCCGCCTTCATTTCCCGCACAGGAACTCCTTGCAGCCTTTGGGGCAGCTAAGGGCTGTGGGGCAACATCACCTAAAACAATCAAAATAAGGCTTTAAAAAATCATGGGAACCAAAATCCTAAGACCCTAAAGCTCCTAGTATACTGAATTTTCCCTGGAAATTTTTTTGGTTGTTGTGACAGGATATGATATTTTAAGCATCTGAGACCAGTGAGAAGGAATAATAAAACTATTATTTCCTTCCCAGTCTTGCTTTTTTAAATAAAATAAAACCATCATCATGTAATAAAAGGGATAAAATGGCACTTGTACTATTGCTAATAAAGCTAGCTTTTGTGGCAATGTGGTAGAGTTTTTCCCATTTGCAAACGAGGGTCCCAAGTTTGAGTCCAGCTCGGGGAAGTAGGATTTTACTTCGTTTCATTTGGGGCCCAACATAAATAACTCATAGTTGTAGAAGAGATTGCACCCTTAGAAGTCCCACAGCGTTTATAACTCCAGGAATATGAGGACAGATTCTTTAAAGGGGGTGTGTGTAGTAGAGGTATAAAATGGCACTTGTTCTATTTTGCCATAGAGCAAGATTTTGTGGTGACAGGGTTTGAGTTCCCATTTGCATACAGAGGGTCCCGAGTTCCATTCCAGCTCAGGGCGTAGGATTTTACTTGGTTACAATCCTCCTCCTCATCATCATCATCACTTCATTCATCAAAATTTTTTATTATTATGAATCAGATCTTTTTAGTTATTCCTACATGTACATGTGATTACTATTCTAATAAACAGCATCCAGACTTTTTTGTACTGATAAACATTAATGAATAATGCACCTTCGATATTTTGCCCCAGTAGGGGGGCAGCAGGCTGACAAATGGGTATTTCCTTTTTTTGGAATCTAAATCCCCCCCCCAGAGCATGGCAATTTGATAAAATCCCGGAGTGGAAGATGCTTTGCCTGACTCTAAAATTTTGGGGGAAAATTACCCCCCCCCCCCCCCCCCCCCCCCCCCCCCCCCCCAGACTCGGGACCATTCTGTCTGTCAAATTCCCATTTGTCGGGAACTGTCTTCTGTCAAAAATCTGGTGTATTCCCATGTCAAATATGATGGGTGCAATTAACACCCACCATTGGTACTTCTTTGGTTTTAGTGGCAAATGTCTCACTATCAGCACATTCTGAAATCTGCATTACTGGTATAGATTAGAAAAAATAGAAATATGTGTATAAAATACAGTTTTTAAGCACACATACAATCATGGTCACTACTATTTAAAACCACCACCACATCTGTCATTTTACATTACAACTACCACCACCATGATAGTAATCATAATCTTCATCAGCTTAACCTTTACCCAGGGGCCCCGGGTTTCCCGCCGAGGGGCCGGGGGGGCCTGGTCCCCCCCCCCCCCCCCCCCCCCCCCCCCCCCCCCCCCCCCCCCCCCCCCCCCCCCCCCCCCCCCCCCCCCCCCCCCCCCCCCCCCCCCCCGGCTACCCTGGTCATACATTTTTCTAGGCTACAAAATCTTTTGATTACATCTTTGTAGTGTTGTCTAGAGGAAATCCCCATCGTGGGCCCTCTTACTGAACAACCGCATAAACCCCCTGACTGGCCAGGGCTCCTATTGTCTTATGCCCCCCTGCTGTTAATGTGTAGTTAAACCGAATCAGCGTTGTCCATGACTGTGTGATAAGCGTGTGTTTAGGGTACTGCAGACATGCTCACTGATGAGAGAAATTAAAAGTTGTCTGCCGAGCGATCTAACAATTAGGGAAAATAGACAAGTACCAAAAGTTTGTTTCATGCAGTACAACTTAAACTATTCTAGACATAAGCAGTTAAAGAAATAGCATAAAATAGTTTTAAACTAAAAACAACAACTAAGCTGGACATTAAAATGTAAAATTTGCAAACCCAAACAATTTTTACTAGCCCAAAGGAATTTTAAAAAAAAAAATACTTTGACTAAAATCTAGGCTATTTAGTACCATAGCCAAACATCAGTGAACGTTCAACGACCAATCCCGAAGCTTCTCATGGGACTGCTCCGTCGTTTTGGCTCAAACACTGATGCCATTGGGAGAAAATTTTTGTATTTTCACATTCTCCCATGGGACCTAGGCATGGTCTACAAGTTACACCTCCACATCTACATCTCCGTCACACTAAGAACATTTTTTTTTTTGAAGGAGCATGTCCCTGGACTCCCCTAGCACTCATCACATTCAAATTTTGCGCCCCCCCCCTCCCCCCTGCAGAAAATTCTGGATCCAGGTCTATTACTTGAACCACTATTATCATCATCATTATCATCATCATCATCAAAACCCCTTTAAAAAATTTAAGCCCAAAAATGTGCATTTTATTTGATTTTTGTAAAAATACTGATATAAAATTTAAGGATATATAAGGATGTTTAAAATGTGTTTAAAATCAAAACAATTTGTAAAGGCAAACAATTTATTCAAACCAACTTGTTTAATAATATTTTAAAAATAAAAATTTCTACCAATTATCTAGTTGAAAATATGAACAGAAAGATATATATGTATAAAGAAATAAACTAAAGAAATCAAGAAACATACTCTTCTGCGGGACTGAGCAGCTTCTTCAATTTCTTATTCCGGTAGCAGAGAAAGATGATGACACCCACCGAGATGATTACAGCAACACCAAAACTACCCCAATGGAAATAGCGTATGGTGGCAGTTCTGACAAGAAAAGACTAAAAACATGATATATATGATCATGTCATATTCATTCACAAAAACCAAAAAATATTGTCCAAACTTCTTTCACTCATTAAGCAAACATCCATATATAGGTCTGACCTCTCTAACCTATGCTAGCAGCTACTTTCTGGTAACAAAATAAAAAATTCAAAATTCATTGAAACCAACTATTTAAAAAGTCAGCTCTCATGAGAAACACTGAAAAAAAATTAAGTCTGACATATTGGTATAGTCGTATACAAAACATCAGATAATAATTTGCCTACATCTAAAAAGTGTGAACACATTTTGGTCTTGGGCCCATCCATGCCACGTGTCTAATATTTGAATAATAAGTGATTTATGCAGTGGCCTGCCAGGTAAATTTGAAATTAAACTGTACCTGAATTAGGAAAAAAATGTTGGAACCCTTTTCTCTCTTTTGAAAATTGAATTGGGGGGAAGATACCAATGAATCACAGTACCATCATTCTAGATGTAGTTAGGGCAAGCTGATTGTATGGAACAGAATTAGGGCAAAAATTACCAATGCTGTCTACTGACTAATGCTCTTGTGTTTGCACGATTTCTTTACATGTGACATTCTGCCTTTGCCATATTGACAAGTGGTATGCTGTATTATGTTAAGTGCGTTTACCAATGCTGTCTACTGACTAATGCTCTTGTGTATCTTGCATCAGTAATGATTTGGCTTTCATGTGTCATAACCTGATGCTGTTATACTTTAAAGTTTTGTTGAGCAACCATCAATGTGACATTTGTTTTACATTAAACTATCTATGCTGCTTCATTTCGGGTCAGAATAATCAAAGAGAAGTTAATTCGTAGAATTAAAATCCTGCCTTTCGTTTTTACCCAAAGGAGGAAACTGAATACTCGGAACTCCGGGAAAGTACGGGATGATCGTATATCTCCGTAATATGATCATAACAGGAGCTGAAATATAATAAATGTTTAACAGTTTGACTTTAAGAAAAAAAACTAAATATATTTATCATAAATTTATATAAAACTCGTTTAAGCAAATATATTTTGTGATACTCTGGCTCGGTTTCAGAATGTTTCAACACAAATGTTTGATGTCAGTGCTGGGGAGGGGTGATCGAGGTGGTCCGGGGGCTTGCTAAACCCGGATAAAAGACGGAGAATGACTTAGATGCAATCTAAGTGGTATCTGTGGGAAATATGGTAGCTTTTTTAAAGGTAGATATAACAACGCTTGGAGGTTGTTGCATTAAATTATTATTATCGCTCTCAGGAAGGACCAGAACTAGACTCATATCCTCAGTAAAAAATCTCGCATGCAAAACCATGGTCGGTAGCGCCGGGGTTTGAACTCACAGCCCGCTAATTCAAAAATATAGATCGTTAAAATATCTTTATGTGATTATAGTAATATTAATACGAATTTTATGGCACTGGCTGCAATGCTAGGTTGCAAAGTTCTTATCCAGCTTGGGGACGTTTTTGTTATATGTATTAAAGCTTATTAATAATTTAAAAAATGAAAATAAAATATATGTTCAGCAATACTAAAGGTTTCAGATTGAATCTGGGACTGAATTACGTAACAACGAACAGTATGTAGATCGAAGAGATGTGCTGAGTCAGCTCATATATAAATTTTGCGTGACGTTCATTATTTAAATATTAATCTTTGTAAGCCTGAGCTCATATTAATATCTGAAATGTTTGGCCTGCACTTAGAAAAGCACTGGAAAGTATTATGTCTTTAAGCAGTGGTTCTACTTTCAGTTCAAACAATTTGTTTAAAAAAAAATTTTTCGAATTTGGAAAACAGCCACAGTTTCTGACTTTATTTTGCCGATTCTTCTCGAATTCCGAGAGCGAGTTCAGTTGACCAACAAAAGTTCTTCTCGAGTTATAGAATGTCCGCCTCGAGTGCGGGAGGTCGTCCCAAAGTCGTAAAAATGGTACTGTTAAAACTCCTTTGCTTGGCGCTCAGCATATTTAAGGGTAGTTGCAGAACTGGTTGGCCTGCTGTCAGGATAGTGTGATTGAGTGTGATATCATGCCACATGTTTACGGCGTGATACTGCAGTTGTGGCAGCACTATATCTGTCTCAAGTAGACATCGTCTCCAAATGACTGAAATACTGTCGGTGGACGTTAAACCCCCAAAACAAACACTACTCGAGTTAACTCGCATTGATGACGTAATAAATATACTCTAGTTAGAAATCAACTGAACGCATAAGGTTTACCCCTTGTGACGTAATTTGTAAACAGACATATGATTAAAACAATAGATCTTTTATTTATGACTCTTGAATAAATTAGCTGCCAGCTTGTTTTAAGGCTACTTACAGGCTTATTCAAAGACAGGATATCACAGATATTATAATTTTATATAAATTTGCCTAGATGCTTTCCCTCCGCCATATTGCTTTCTAGTCTACGGTCTACCCACCTACCTCGCTGGGTGAACTCGCGTAAACCTACAGAGTTCGTAGGGTAATTATTGCAACTCTGGTAACTCTAGTTAACTCTAGTAGGTAAACTGAACTCGCTCCGAGTCAAACCGGGAAAGCGCCCTCCAACGTCATAATGCTAGGTACACATTTTGACATTTGTCATTCTGCTTGCGTACATGTGTTATTTTGCTTAGCTTCATGTGTCATTCATCGATTCGTTAAACCGACGATATAAATTCCATTTTAATACGAATGCAAACTGGACTGTCTAGCTATATACATTGCTATACGGTGATGAAATGGAAATAAAAGCAAATGTATTTTCAGTAGTTTATTATGATGTGAATGAATAATGAATGTTTAATGTAAAAAAAACAACAAAAAAACAAATAACGCAGACGACGATTATGCCGTATATGCTTGTCACTTAGACCAATGAAACAATAGACATGTCAAAAGGCAAAATGTATTTTTTGCCCGAATTCTGTTCCATATGATTGTCTCAATGTTTGTACATTGTTAAAAATTAATGTTTGTTTGATGTGATATGTTTATTTTATTATTTAGTTTATTATATCAGGGTCAGTAGTATTAAAGAGACACTGATTAAATACAGATATATGGCTCAGTGATTTCATTAACTATTCAATTCTGCATCAAAGAAATTTAAGTAAAATTCGAAAAAGCTCAGTTTGCAAGATGGAGTTTGGATCAAAGACAGAAACAGCTCAAAATCACAAGAACTCTATTAAAGCAAAAATAAATAATCAAAGTTCACTATGCACTAAGAGACTGTTGGCAGGATTTACATGATAAAATAACTATACATGTAATTCTAATTCCAACATTCAAGCAAGGCTGAACTTGGTAGAGGCAAAGGTCATATGATGCCAAAAACTCCATGCATTTTCCTGCAACTTGTAAGCTGAACTCACTGTTTCATTATGACCCTGCAAACAGTCTCTCAGTGCCTTGAGTACCTTCATTTGTTTCATAATGACCTGAAGTGAGGTTCCATAATTTCCTACATAATGAGGCATGAACTAACTTCAGTACTAGTGACCTGAATTTCTGATGTAAAATTGCATTGCTTTGATTCACTACTGATTGTGGTGTGATACAGCATGATGAAAACAGCTGCAGTTATTATGCAAATCAACAATGCCTGCTATGTAAAGCCGGTGGCTACTGCCAGTCTAAAAACCTATAATAAGAGTCTGACTCACCAGTATCACAACCTGCAGCATTCACTGGCTTAAAGTTGCCGGATTCTGGGGAAAGAAAGGAATACATAAAAAAAAAGATGGCCAAGGTGGTACTAGAGTGCTCATCAGAGTATTAAGACGGTTGATCAATAAATGAGTTGACATGTCTGTAACGGTATACATTGAATTGTATATACTTGCAAGACATGGGACAGTGCTGTGTGACGTACTTGATGAAAATATATTTTCTGAATAGCGAACAGTGAAAACCATGATCAAACTGAAAGACATATGCTGATCTCTGTATGCACTGCTTCTATTTATGCAAAGATAGTAGACATCGCACTATTAGGGATTGGCACAATCTATTTACAGTCCTGAACTGAAGAAAGCACAAGGAATGTGAACAAAAAGGTTTGCGGTATTAATTTACTTCATTATCGAAGAAGTGCATGACAGCTAGACGAAGAGATCTAGTACGTGCACTGCAACAAATCGAAGAGCGAACTTATGACACACACACACACACAAATGATTTTTGAAATACCTGTACAATTCCAAATGCACTGTTTGGGAGGACCGTGTTCAGTGAACATTCTTGTTTAGTACATGGCAGACAGATTTTCTGTGATGAGCTACAATATTCCAGCGGATAAGTGCACATTTGTGAATCTTCATAACAATTGGAACGGGTGCTGGTATCCATGTTCTGAAATTGCTTTTAAAAGAGTTCAGCGAAAAAAATCACAAATACATCTACGTTAAGATTTATATATTTTAAAACCATGGGTTCTCGATGCCCGTTAGTCAATGCTGTTTAAGTGTGAATTCCAAATATCTTTAACATAGCACAAAAAAACCACCTATCTAAAAATACACACAAAAAAATCCACCCCCTAATCTAAAAATAGTTTGCAAAATCCCATTTACAGTACAAGAAGTCAGGAATCCCACATATTGTAATTATCTGGCACCAAAACTACTCCCAAATCTCATCTTTACCAAGCATGTCTTACTAGGCCTAAAGTTGAGATTGTGTCTAACCTCAAGTTTGTTCTATCTATACAGGGACTGTGACGTCACTAGCTTGCGAACCAGTATTACTCACTATTCCGTTACTCAATACCTTGAGAAACACAGATAGATAGAAGAAGGAAAGAAGAGAAATGCCAATCATAAATCTCTCCATCTCTCTCTCGGGAAAATATTAGAACACTCGCTTATGCCATGTAAGAGTTAACTTGAATGCCAAAAATAATAATCAAAACGCTGAAGGCACTGAAGTTGTGTGTGTCTCAAATGAAAGAGTGTTTGAAGAGCTGCAGGTCGATCACCAATAATTAAATTCACTTTGATAAACAAAGAAATGCGGCATTCCTGTTCTCTCAGCGCTATCAGAGCTTTATTTGTTTCATGCAACATACTCTATTTATAGATTGAAGTAAATATTATGCAAATTTTCTTCACAGGTCAGAGGCTCCGAACTCATTTCGGATAGAAGATATACAGGTTCGGTCATATTTTAGTGTAAGAAGTAACCCTTGGAGATATCTGAGGTCGATAGATTGATGTGATTATTAGTATGTTACAATGATTTGTTTTGGACTTCACATGGGTTTTTTGTAAAAGCCTAAAATGACCGAACGCTGTTCATTTACTATCTTTATTTGCGAGCCACATTGCACCGAAACAAACTATTTCGTGCGCTTGGTAAAGTGATCACGTGATAAAAAACAGTTACATCATTCGACTGCAGTTATATCGGCATAGAAAAATAAGTCTATAATGTTTTCATGTCACAGGCGATTTTAGTAGCCTGTAAGTATTTATTTTTGACACAGCATTGATTTTTCAGCATTTTGCTTTATTCTAGTGTACTTTTGTTGTAAAGATATATACAATTGTTCGATCATATTTACACTATTGAGAGGTTATTCGGTTTTAAATCCAGGAGAAAAGGGAGTTGATAACGTAGTACTATAGTTGGTGTGACTGACGTCACACACAACTATAAATACTTAACTAAGATTCAGCCAGGGTCTCTCTATATTAGTGTTAAGAGACCCACTTAGCAAAAAAACTACATGTACTTCTAAATTCGAAAACTTAAAGGCATTGAAAACTGGTATGCAAGGAATGTGGCACCTTGCTGGGTACTTTACGGTCTTATCAGGCTGGACCCGGCAGGAGGATGAATTAAATGGCTTTAGGGTTTTTTTTTAAAAAAAAAAAAATATTCTGCGGGGGGATGCATACCTATCGCTAGCCATGTAAAATTAAAATTTATCAGAAATGGGTTTTTGTTTCTAAATGTCATCAGTATAATATTTTTTCATAACTTGTAAGTATTATTTTAACGAAAACAGTTAAATTCTTCTTAACTAACTCTCTCAATTTATAAATACAAAAAGTAGGTTTACATATCATGTTCACTTTTTTATTATTTACGAAAAAAATAATAATAAAATTTTTATAAAATATGTGTATTTTTGATTTATGAATATAATTAAGAAAAGAAAGAATTTGAAAATTGTTAACTGCCATATTTTGGGGCAATGTATGTGTAGATTATGATTACTAATTCAAATCAAAACCAGGTAATCAGTTATTGTTCAATGTTACTATAAATCAATTTAATACTTTAAAGCACAGAATACAAAAATTTTTGTGCAAAATAAAAGGATATTTAAAAAAATTTTTTATTAAATAAACAAAATCTATTGTTTGTTTTGTCACTGATTTAAAAATTTGGAAAAAACCCAAAAAGTTTCAAATAAAACTAAAAATGTACAAAAAAAAAAATGGCACACAAAAAGGGGCCCCCACCTACCCCATAAAAAGTGCGCCTGATTTTTTTTTTGAGAATTTCTGTGTGAAGACTGCTTCCAGATCGAAAATTTTACAGCCAGTATCATTAAGGTCGAACCTATTCCTTCCACAATTTTGACAAAATGATTATGTTTAACGTGAAAATTGATTTTTTTCTCAGTCTTTGACAAAACTGTCTTTAACACTGTTGAGTCAAAAACTAATGATCATAAGTCACTTTTGTGGGGTTCAGGAAACCTTATTAAATATTTTATGCCAGTTTGTGAATGAAAATACAAGATACAAGATAAGCCCGTATTTCTTACCGGAAGAAGTAATGCCCTTTCAGTAATATCAGTGCCCCCCCCCCCCCCCCCCTGTTATTTTTATTTATTTATTTTTGATCGGGGCCTGTAAATGCAATTGTAATCAAATTTATACGATTGCACAGCAGTTATTTCAATAACATCACTTTGCGACGGTAAAAGATAACATTATATCGCTCAATGCTTAAGGCTCGGTCCCACTTGGCATTTTTTTTGCCTCGGGGATGGATGCATACGCCACTCCCGATGGAAATAGTGTCGCGAGCCATGTGGAGTCATCGGAGGCCTCGGGTGTACTGCAAAAAGAATTCATTGAAATTTTCCCGATGTGTTTCTCGATGTTTTATCGGGAAAACAAGCCGGGAAATATCCGCAGAGAAGCTCCGGTCAGCATTCACGGAGCTTCCGCGATATTTTTTTCCTCCGATGAATCCCCGATGCGTCTGTGATGTCTCGCCGAAGTATCAGGGGATATTAAGCGGCCTCCCGATCTTAAAAAAAAATTAAAAAAAAAATGGCAAGGGTTGAAAAGCGAACCCAGAAATTTAGTTTCTGTTTTGGCCAGTCTTAGACTGAGAAGGTCAAAAAGGCCATTGGACATTGCTTAGGGCATCCCCTTAAACCCCCCAAAAGTCTTCTCTTGACTTTGTCGCTTAATTCCACCATCAAATTTTCATACTCTCAATAATCTTCCCCGAGACACGTAGGATGGTTCGCAAGATCCCCCAATCTACGGGGATATTCCCCCGATGATGTTACAAACTCAGTGAAACTCCGGGGCACCTTCGCCGATCATCGGAGGAGGTCCCCCGGTGCTTTTCCGAACATCGTGACTCAAGGCTATTGTGTCATAGCCGAAACAACAGTGAATGTTCAACGGACCAATCCCGAAGCCTAATAATTGTCATTTTTCAACGGACTGCTCAGTCTTTTTTTGGCTCAAACATCGGAGCCATCGGTAGAAAAAAAATGTTAATTTCCACATCACCGATTTTTTTTCCCAGTGGGACCCTAGGCCTTCAAGTTTCAAATATATCGGATTTAAAAACAAAAACAACAACAACAAAAAACTTCACTATTATCCCCAGATACCCTTCAGAATGCATCTCCATCACACTAAAAACTTTTTTTTTCCGGGGGAGCATGCCCCCGAACCCCCCTACCACTCATATCACATTCGGATAGTGCAAACTGATGCATTTTGCTGTGACGATTAATTTCTTCATGGGTGATTTAAAATGCTGTCAATATATTGTCAATGTACCAATGTACACCAAGCGTGAAATACAGACTCCACTAGTTTGTATATTGAGGGTCCCCAATGTGAATTCCCAGCAGGGTGACACCCGTAGCCTACGGATTTAGGAAAAATTACCAGATTCCCATTAAATGTGTCGAATTTCTTTTATTAATGACAGAAGACTTGCGTATTTTGAATATTGTTTTATTTACATCAGGTAATACAAGTAACTGTTTCATGAAGTGTTGTTGTTTTTTCCTTCAAACATATTTCATGATTTTATTTTACAATAATAACGGTGGTTGCTCCCTTTTTCGATAACGCGGCACCAGTAGCAAAACCATGTATTATGGAATTCATATATTCCATATAAATTCTATTCCATATACTGACGCCACGGAGTCAATAAATATACATTTCAGATTTTCCCCTAGTTACTGATTGGTCAATTTAAATCAGTAAATTATACCGGGTATTGCCGATCCTCTTGTGAAAAGCTCCATATTATATTCTTAAATTTGACTAAATTGATATAAATTACTACCTTGATGACTTAACTATTTTGAAACAAGCGCTACGTTCAAATGAACACCAAGCCCCGCCCCCGTCAAGGTCATTTGAAGGTCAAGGTCACCTGGCGGCTAGAGCTCATCAAGGTGAATTCAATTCAATTGTTTTATTAGCATAAACACATATGTTTATCACCATACAAATACAATAAATTGTGCAATCATATCATGCATTCCTACTTTACATATCAAACACGAGAAAAACATGTAAATTTATCATTTGAAATGTGGAAACATATCACAAAAAAAGAGGAGAGAAATGAGCGACAAAGAAGATTTATACGTGTCCCGGAAAAGAAAACCTGGCGAAAAACGAAAAGGAGAATTCAGAAGATACAGAAGGGGAAGAAGACAGTGTTAAATCTATCTTCAAAAAGTTAAGTGATGATGATTACATCCTCCTTGGTAAGGGATTAAGTTCTGTCCTAAAACTAAGTCACACGATAAACTTAAATTTTTAAATTTAATCGTAGACTGAGGCTTAAAGAATATTTTAATAATGTGAATAAAAATGATGCAGATGACAACACACAAACAGATAAAAGTAGTGCCGATTATAAGGGAACTTCCTTTCTTCAATAAAACTGAATTTTCATTTACTCCCCGGGCCGGGCGTGATATTCATTTAGATTTCTACATTAGTGCGATAACGGAAGAAATATTTCAGACGCATAATAAAAATAAACGGTACAGTAATATAACTGACACCGAATTACTTTCGTTAAAAAAGTTATCGCAAGATAAAGATATCATTATAAAGAAAGCAGACAAATCAAATACGATAGTAATAATGAACACTGAAGATTACAAAAAGGAGGTTTTACGGCAATTAAAAGACGACAGATATTATGAAAAATGCATAGCTGAACCTATAGAAACGACAGGAAGGAATATTTCAGAATGTATAGAGGATATAAAAAAGAATAATATTCATATCACGGATGAGTTTGATACTTTTCCAGTGAACATGCGCACACCATGTTTCTATGTTTTGCCAAAAATACATAAACCTCCAGATCATAATTTACCGCTGCTTTACCTAGGTCGACCTATTGTCTCTGCATATAACTCGCCAACAGAAAATATCTCAAAGTATATTGATTATATACTTAAACCACATATGTTAAATTTGCCATCGTATGTGAAAGATACCACCGACTTTATAAAATAAGGTGGAGGAATAATTAAAATTAAGAGTAGTACATAATATCTAGCAACTCTAGATGTATCATCTCTATATCTAACTTTCCCCCATAATGACGGCATAAATGCTTGTAAATTTTCTTGCAACAAGATGGACACCACAACAAATTGTCGAGTGATGAAATTGCTCGTTTATTGAAGCTTGTACTGAAAATAATTATTTTGAATTTGACAATGAATTTTACCTACAGAAAATGGGTACAGCAATGGGAAGCTCGATGGCGCCTACCTATGCGTCATTATTCATGGGAAAACTTGAACAGGATTTCACCAAGACATGAAAATAAAACCCTCTGTATGGTTAAGATTCTTGACGACATCTTTATTATATGGGATCATTCACTTGAAGAGTTAGAAACATTTATCGACAACTTAATAATTTTCATCCGAATATTAATTTTACATGTACAATATCTGACCACTCTGTCTCTTTTTTTGGATGTAACAGTAATAAAAGGAGAATCTCTTCAAATTGAAAGAGACATTTTCTGAAAGAAACAAATAACCACCAATATCTCGACTATACATCGTGTCATCCTAAGAAGTGTAAAGACGGAATTCCATATAGCCAAGCAAAGCGATACAGGAGGATTATTTCTAATGATCTGAAATTCAACGCTTCTCTCCAGCAACTATGGAATTTTTTCCTTGAAAGAAACTATCCAAAATCGGTGATAGACAACGCTTTTAGTAATGTGTCCCGTATGTCTCAAGTGATGCATTAGCCTCTGCGACTGGTGAAAAGAAAAGTGTAATTCCTTTCATGCTATGTACAATACAACCTTACCAAATAAGGCGGTATTCTACATAAATACTGGGACCTTCTGAAGTTATCGAAAAGGGAAAATCTGAAATTTGTTCACAACAATTTTAAACCTATTATTGCGTACCAGCGTCCCAAAAGTTTACGTGACTATTTAGTGAATTCAAACTTTACGCATAATGAATCTAAAATTTTTCTCTCTAAAAGTTGTAACAGACCTAAGTGTTCTCACTGTTCCCGTATAAATACTGGCTCTTTTTTTCTAGCCATGTTACAGGAGAAAAGTTTGATTTGCGTTGTAATACAGACTGTCAAACTAAGAATGCCATTTATCTTATTACATGTTCAAAATGCAACATGCAATATGTTGGTCAGACCAAGCAAAATGTCTCAAAACGTATGAACAGTCATAAGTTTGATATTCGTAATTTTATGGACCCTGCATTTTCCTCTACCGTTGCTTTACATTTTAATTTAGAAAATCATAATTTAAATGAGTTCTTCATTTATGCCTATTGATATTATCAATAGCAACATTGATCGCCTGTGCAAAGAAACCTTTTGGATACATAAACTTAGAACTCATGTTCCTGAAGGTTTAAAAATTCTAAACTACTTTATACAGTAGATTAATATGTGTCACTTATGTCTACTTGTATGGTAGGTACTGTTTTTCGTTTTTCCCATTCATGTTTTTTCATTGTAATAAGCTATAGGAAATGTTTGTATTTTATATCCAAAACAGTACCTATCTCATTTTGACGTTATAAATAGTACGCACAACGTCTGCACTTTCCCGCTTTTTTGACGTTACGTTATTCATGGTGACGTCGTTTCCGTTGTTTATGTTTGAAAGTTATTGTTATCCTAATGAAGGCGTTAGCCGAAACGTTGAAGTAGTAACAAATAATAATTTTTCCTACGTGTTGTCGTTGATTTTTTTCCACACTGAAACATATCACATGATCACATATAATACCATTAATCTATGGACATTTGTTTTTTTGCTGATTCTCTTTTACAATTTGCAAGATAGCTATTTTTTATTGATACCGGACTGTTTTTTCTGCATTTATGTAACAAATTTATGTAAAGTTGGCCAAGAACATAGTAACGTGGTAAAATGATCTGATTGCGTAATTCCCTATAAAATGGACACACTAAAACAAAATGATAGGCTACTCATTTTCAACAACGTTTACAGTACAAAAAGGACAAATTCTATGTTCTCTTTTAATATTTCATATACGCCCTTCTGCTATAGCTTATCTATGTGAAGAAACTCTTATTCGAGGTGAATGCATTTGTGAAGTTTGGGGACTGTAGATGTCAATCTAGCAATATAAAATTTACATCAAACTTCGCAGAACTGTTTGAACACTACGTGAACCTATTTGCATAAATTTTTGCAAACGAGTCATACTTGATCCCAAAGATTGCGTTGTACAGCGTAGTCTGTTTCCCTGTGTAATAATAAAGGGAAGGAACTCCAGACTATATAGAGCGTAGAGCGCGCAAGAACAATCTAAACTATTTTGTGCACACGGGTCTCTATTTATACAGACTAGTATTAAAGAGACCCTGATTTAATGTTATTTCGTGGAGAAATATAAAACCCAAGCTAAATTTATGTTTGTTTATTCATTTAATAATTGATTTATTTAGATCTATTCGTGTTAAAAATTAATGAAGTCACGTTTCGCGCCAAATGAAGAGCACGTGAAATGGATAATCTCTACTGCGATCCGCTCCGGTTATTTTTTTCGTATTGGCCTCTCTGTACTGAGCTAGCCAATACATAAAAAAATAAATAACCGAAGCGGATCTCAGTCTCGCCAATACGAAAAAAAAATTAAAAAACCGGAACGGATCTCAGTAGAGATTATTGAAATTGACTGCGCCATTTTCATTGAAAGAAACTGATGGACATGAACAGGTACGCACGGATGTAGTATTTCACAAGGTCATCAAAACTCTGATTACTATGACAACTAGAATAGTTGATTGTGAAACCAGTGGTGAGAATTAAATTTTATTTTGCACATACATGTAATTTCAAATTAGAACCTTTCATCATAATACTAGAACATATTTAAACCCGCGGATCGGGCAGATATATGTAGGGCAACTATGAAAAATTACCATACCAAGCCAACTCTGAAATTAAACCGTACGTGAGAGGGTTGGTAAGGGCTCTTTTATGCATATTTACAACATAGTAACCAAATCTATGGGGGCAGTCTGGACCCAAGTCCACCCATCGGATCAGCGCATGTTATATGTTAAGCATTTTTGGTGAAATTTAATTTTATTACAGGAGTTTGAAGTTCTATCAATAAATAAGTAATAATAGTAAATGATAAGCTCCGTACATAATATAAAAACACACACACACACACACACATGTTTTTAGCTCACCTGAGCACAACGTGCTCAAGGTGAGCTTTTGTAATCGCCCTTTGTACGGCGTCCGGCGTGCGTCATCAACAATTTGGCTTGTTAACACTCGAGAGGCCATACTTTTGGCCCAATCTTCATGAAACTTGGTCAGAATGTTTTTCTCCATAAAATCTTGGAAAAGTTCAATTTTGGGTCATGTGGGGTCAAAAGTAGGTCACAAGGTCAAATCTTAGAAAAGTCTTGTAAACAATCTAAAGGCCACATTTTTGGCCATATCTTCATGAAACTTGGTCAGAACGTTTGTTTTCATAATATCTTGGACAAGTTAAAAGTTGGTTCATTTGGGGTAAAAAAGTAGATTCGACATGAGGTCAAATCTTAGAAAAACTTTGTTAACACTCTAGAGGCCATATTTTTGGCCAAATCTTCATGAAACTTGGACGGAATGTCTGTTTCCATAAAATCGTGGACAAGTTTGAAGTTGGGTCTTGGGGGTCAAAAAGTAGGTCAATATGAAAATGCAACATAAAGTTGCTCATTTATAATCAGATGAACGATTCAGGCCATCATGGCCCTCTTGTTTTCTTATATATGGGCTTATTTTTTTCTATAGATTCTTTTTTATTGACAGAACTTCAAACTCCTGTGATTTCACATGTATATTCAGTGACTTTGAAGTCATTGTGTTTGAGAAAGAGCAAAATAGGTCTTTCTGAGTTACTTTCTGAATTGCTCAGTGACCAAATCTCAATCAAAATCTGCTAAGGTTTTATAACCAGAGTGGATGTCAATAGAGATAATGTAGTGACCTAAGTCTGTCACCTACTGTCCATTTACCTCCCCCCCCCCCCCCCCTGTTATAAATTCCTGGATCCACCACTGTTACATCAGCATTAGTTGCTGATTTAATTTTTAATTCCTGTATAACAAAAAGGACCATAACATGCCTTTTTTTTTTGTATATAATGAGGTTCCAGTGGGTTAATGCATAATTTTGTTGGTTAATTTGATTGTTTCTGTTTCCCAAAATATACCTGGACCCTTTTGGTGCCCTTTAAATCACCCCTTTTCATTTGGCACCTATAAATCAGTTGCAACAGGTCTCTGAATATGGTAAGGGTGAAGCTGCCAACTTACGGACTCTGGAAACATAACTTGTCACTACTAGTAACATTAACTCCTCACCTGAACAATTTTTTTTTTAAAAAAACGCAACATGTCTTAATTTAATACAGTTTTGAACTTTATTTTAACTTAAACAATATCAATATCAGTTTATTGAAAATCTTATAAGTTAATATTAACACTTGTAACATGGCCTAGGTAGTTTTCTGTAGAAAAGTACCCATGTTTAAATTGGATACCGCACACTTTTGAGGGGGTGGAGTTTCCACGCCCATTCAATAACTGATGAAAAACCATGCAGTTATCCAGATAACCACTAAGTAATGACAGACACTTTGTTCATCAATTTCATTTTTCTTGATACGATTCCTTTAGGTGGCCTCAGTAATTATCCCTACAGAGGGTGCAAATTAACTCTTTCCTCCACTGTTTTTTCTCCAGACCATTACATTTCTTTCTATATTTAGCCAAAATATATTAACCCTTTCCCTCATATAGACTCATTTTGACGCACTCAGTAGGTACCACATAAAGCCTGATCTGCAGAAAACCACACTTAAACCTTAGCAAATTTAATTACAAAATCCTCATTTCCAGACCACTGGGGAGCAGCGAACAGCATAAAATCTGATCACTCGCAGGCTGATCTGGTTTTATGCTGTTCGCATAGGTCTTTTCATGGTTTCCTCTATGGGGGAAAGGGTTAAAATGAAGTAGAAATTAGCAGTGTGGCCATATGACGGGGCATGTAACCTCATTTTAAGCTGTCACAAGTAGCATATTTTGCCTCGACTCAGAGAAGAAAACTGCTTATGCTCATTTTTTCTCCACTATTCTTAATGGCATATAGCACATTCGAAGCAGAAAATTGTGCCTTTCACATAGGCTATAATGATTCTTTTCTCTGATGTTAAGGATTCCAAAAATTCGGGAAACCATTCAGAGTTTGTAAGCATTTTTAGCTTGACTATTCGAAGAATATGAGAGCTGTTGTAGTCACCCTTGCATTGGCATTGCAGCTTTTAGTTTAAGTTTTTCATGCAAGTTACTAGCCTTATTATATCTTAATAACCATTTATGGTACCATGTATATGGTATTGTCTTGAAAGTTAATGAATATGTTCGGGGGCATCAGACAACCAAGGAAGATAACTCTTGACTGAAATTTTGATATAAATTACAGCCCCTTTTTAAGATAGAAATTTTGGTTAAAGCTTTGCATGCAAGGTACTTTCATGCTTATATCTCAGTATCAAGGCATGCGATTGATTTGAAACATCTTTAATAAGTTTAGGGGTATCATACTTTAAGAAGATAACACTTGATGGAATATTACAAGTTATGACCCCTTTTTAACTTAGAAATTTTGGTTAAAGTTTTGCATGCAAGGTACTTTCATGCTTATATTTCAGAGTCCAGGCATGGATTGATTTCGGGGGGGATATGGTAATAGTCTCCGTCCGTACATCCATCCGTCCGACATTTTGTCCGGAGCATAACTTGAAAAGTATTTGAGGTATCAACTTGATACTTCATAGGTGGATAGATCTTATTGAGGAGGAGTGCAGTGCACAAGAATGATAACTCTACCTTTCATAATTTTTGAGTTATTGCCCTTTGTTATTTTCAGGCTTAATTTTTGTCCGGTGCATAAGTAAAAAAGTATTTGAGATATCAGTATGATACTTCATAGGTGGATAGATCTTATAGAGGAAAAGTGCAGTTCACAAGAATGATAACTCTACTTTTCATAATGTTTTGGTGATTGCCCTTTGTTATTTTTCAGGCTTAATTTTTTCACAGTGACCTTGAAATTTTACCTAGTAGACCTCAAAATAGGGGAATGAGTAGGTCTTCACATGGGTTTCATATCTATAATCACTTTAAACATCAGTCTTCTTTACCAAAAAAATGAATATTCTACTCTCCAACACATCTTTACAGAGCAAGCGTTCGGCAGGGGATGGCCATGTCAACATGGCTCTTGTTACCTCGGGATGTTCTCCCGATGGAAATTGATGAGCCTCGGGGGTGTCAGGAACAGTTTCCCCTGTGTCCCGCGGAAGCTTCAAAAGCGTCGCGAGCCAAGTGGAGTCATCGGGATGCCTCGGGAGAACTTTATTGCTTTCATTGAAATTTTTCCCTATATGTTCTCAAAGTTTTATCGGGGAAAAACAGGCCAGGGAAACATGCATAGCTTCCCGGAAGCTCCTGGGAAGTATTCACGGAACTTCCACGAAATATTTTTAGTTTTATTTGCTTCGTGATGTCTCGAAGGCTGGGCGACCTTTCTGTGACACATTCCAGATCTTGTGATAGAATCTCAGAATATTCACAAAAAATCGGCAAGCGCACTTTAAAATTTGTTTCTTTTTTGGTCAACCTTAGACTGAGGCAGTCAAAAAAGGCCATGGGACATTGCTTAGGGCATCCTCATAATCCCCAAAAGTCTACCCTTGATTTTGTCTCTTAATTCCATCACCAATCTCATAATCTCCAAACCTTCCCCAAGGCACCTAGGATGGCTCAGTAGAATGATGCATCCCCTAATCTATGGGGATATTCCCCCAATGATGTTTCAAATTCACTGAAGCTCTGGGGCACCTTCCCTGATCATCGGAGAAAAATTTCCCGAGCATCGGGAGCCATCCCCGATAATACAAGCCATTGTACCATAGCCATAGACCATAGATACCTTGGAACACCTTTGATAGTCTTCTATCGTGTCATGAAAAGAGGCATAAATGGGCCATATTTCAAGTATGTGGGTATGTTGCGTAGCCAAAACTATGTTGGTATATTTCCGCCAAGCCCCTTAGCAATGTCGAAACTTTTCTGAAAAATTACCAGATAAGTATTCAGTTATTATCTGGCAAGTATAAAAATTTAGTGCTATCTTCACAGGTATCTATGGTGACTCATTTTGACGCACTCAATAGGTACCACATAAAGCCTGATCTGCAGAAAACCGCAGTTAAACCTTACCAAATTTAATTACAAAATCCTCATTTTCCAGACCACTGAGGAGCAGCAAACAGCATTAAACCTGATCAGCCTGCGAGTTACTGCAGGCTGATCTGGTTTTTATGCTGTTCGCATAGGTCTTTTCATGGTATCCTCTATGAGGAAAGGGTTAACAGGACAAAACTGTCTTTTAAATGCCCACTACTGCCAATCACATATTTATTTATCTTAACTAGATATCTTGCTTTTTTTTCCCGATATATGGTGGCATATTTTTACCAGCCACTTATCCACTTAGCTATGTCGAAACTTTCCTGAAAAATTGTCGCATAATCAGTTAGTATCTGGCAAGTAGAAAACTTCTGTTATCCTCTTAGTATCATAACAGGACAAAACTGCCTGTAAGTGCCCACTACTGCCAGCTATATATTCACTTAAGTAGAATATCTCGCTTTTTTTCAAGTTAGTCAGTTAAATTATGTGGATAATAAGCATTTTTTCACACATTTGTTTATATCTCAGTATCATTATTTTGGAGTGGACACTAACAGACAGTTTAGTCCTGTTATCAATGATATCAACAAATCAATTGTTGATCTCTACAAATCACTTCAATTGTAGATCTCTTCAAATCATTTGTTGTTTTCATTAATTAACTATTGATATCAACAATTCATTTACGGATAAGTATTCATTTCATTTAATTGTAGATCTCTTCAAATCATTTGTTGATATCTCCATATCATTTGTTGATATCAATAATTCAATTGTTGATATCAACAAATGATTTGGAGATATCAATAATTATATAATGAGATCAACAATTGATTTGTTGATATCATTAATTCATTTGAAGATCTCTCCAAATTGTTGTTGATATCTTCAAATGATTTGTTGATATCAATAATTTATTTGAAGATATCTCTAAATATTTGAAGAGATCCTCAAGTATTTATGTAGATTTGGTGTTCCATAACGCTATGCTACTTTACAGTTGTCATGCTTGACAGCTGTAAGGGGAGGTAACTACTGCAGTGGAGTTTGAATGTTGGTTAGTCGTACTGAAGATCAGTGGCAGTCTTAATTGATATGTGGCATTTGATAATTTGAAGTTTGAGGCAAATTTCAATTGAGAGTATAACTGTGTATTGTCAGATAATAAAACTAACCTGGTTTGTGAAGGTTGACATCAATAAAGCTTTATGTTAGGGACAGTGGAAACAGAGTTTACTGGTGTAGCAAAGTGTGCAAAAGAAAATAAATTCTCAAATTTGGAAACATATTTTTTTAAGCTTAAATGAAGGGCGTTGAAAATTTGTGTCCTTTGTGTGATTAGGCAATATACAGCCTGTATGCTGTATTAAGTTTTTCATTTCTCCATTGATTTCTATAGGACATGTGTCAGTTTAAGGAGAAAATATAAGCTTTCCACGGAATATGGGATCTCCATTAGCAGCTTAGCCGTTTTTTCTAGCACTACGTAAAGCATTGTTGTATGGGAGCAAACTATAGATCCAAGTGTTATTGGCCTCAAGGTTTCACGTAGTGCATGAAAACATATCGTATCTTTGGAGTTGGTCTCCATATTTTGGAGTTATTTCCCTTTGTAAATTTTATACTTAATTTTTGTCTGGTATATTTAGTTATTGCCTTTCTTTATTTTTTTCTTAACCTTATCCAGAAATGTTCCATTACCCCAAATTACCTTACACTTTTTTTTTTTCTTTGTGACTTAAAAAGATTAGGAGAGCATCACCCATCTCCAACATTTTGAGATATAGCCCATGGAGTGAAAACATTTAATATGATGGAGTTCTTTCTAGAACTCTTCCCTATGACTTGGATTTGTAGGGGTTGTTATACTGTTTACAGATGCAGAGTAAGCATTTTGCTCTATTATGAAACTTTTTGACGGGATTGTGGCCCTTAAACTGAAAAAAAAAAAAAAAAAAAACTTCTGTAAGAAAATATATTATAGACTGTTGGCATTTGTGTCATACTGACATATCTTATTTTTACAACAGAAAAACGAACATGAAATGAGTGAGATTCCCAGCAATACCTATATCTGGTCTCTATCAGATTTCAATGTTAATTAGTAAGCTTCTTCATTTCTGTTGCAAGTAAACTCTGATTTTACAAAAACAGGAATTGCAGGCTTTTAAAGACTCAACAGATTTGATTTATTTAGAATCTTTAAATATTTTCAGCAAATGACTATTGCTGTTATTAAACAATTCAGGCATAAATTTGAGCTGTCAAGTGTCAATCATTACAAAAATACATTCTCATCATTCCCATTTATTTATGAAAACTGTGTCAGAATTTTGATTTTGTTTATAAACTTTATATTATTCCTTTCAGTGGTTTGTCAGTTGGACCTGTACTTTGCCCCTTTGGGAAAGGTCATATTCAAGACAGAATCCTGCACCTACAATGCTTTATTTACAATTATTAATTAATATTTAATGTTTATAAGCATTTCCTATAGCATGAATGTGTCCATATTTATACCCATCAAATTAAATTTGATACTGATTCAACTTTTTTTTAAATTTTTCAATGAGAATTATATTTTGACGTAGCTGTCTAACATCACATTTGATCTACTCAGGGATGATGACGTAAGACAGTGCCAAATGAGTATTTTAGCAATTTTCATTGGTAGATATTCCTATACTTAATACAGAAAAAAAGTTATGCAACATTTTTTAAAATAACAACTAGTTGAAACATATACCAGTACTTCATATTCGTGAAAATTTGATAATATATTCTGACTTGTCTCTTGATAAATATATATTTTTTATCTAGGCATTTCTCTTTAATGCACATTGAAACTTGTTTTTTGGGTGAATGTTATAAATACCTGCAGTATATTTTAGACTGTTTCACTGTCTCCACATTACTGGTAGATGATGCACTTTATTACAATGATGTTTACTCTGCAATTTCCGGTATAGAGGGAAGTATAATGAAATGATTCACAGATAATGATTTATATATCATATAACTGTTCTTCATTTTCCATTACTTTAATCCCCATCAACGCTGCATATCTTTTTTTTTTAGCTCACATGAGCACAACGTGCTCAAGGTGAGCTTTTCTGATCGCCTTTTGTCCGGCGTCCGTCGTCCGTCGTCCGTGCGTCCGTCCCTGCGTGCGTCCGTGCGTGCGTCAGGCGTCAAAAATTGCTTCAAACAACATCTCCTACTAAACGGCTTGGCCAATTTGAAAAATATTTTGCAGGAATGTTCCTTGGATGAAGCTCTACTAAAGTTGTTATAAATGGTTCTGGTCCATCGCATAATTAGGTCACAGGAGCTAAAAATAGATTTTAAAAATGAAAATTTAAAAAATCTTCTTCTCTGAAACACAAGGCCTAGCCTTTTGATTTTTGGTATGTAGCATGATCTTATGACTGTCTACCAGGATTGTACAAATTATGACCCTGGGGTCAAAATTGGCCCCGCCCCAGGGTCACTTGATTTAACATAGGCTAATATAGGAAAAAAAACTTGAAAAATCTTCTTCTCAGAAACCACAAGGCCTAGCCTTTTGATTTTTGGTATGTAGCATCATCTTATGGGCCACTACCAAGATTGTACAAATCATAGCCCAATGGTGATAAATGACCCCGCACCAGGGTCACTTGTTTTACATAGAGTTATATAGGAAAATCTTAAAAAATCTTCTTCCATGAATGCATAAGCCTAGAGCTTAGATATTTGGTATGAAGCATCATCTTATGGGCCACTACCAAGATTGTACAAATCATAGCCCATGGTGATAAATGACCCCGCACCAGGGGTCACTTGTTAGCTCACATGAGCACAACGTGCTCAGGTGAGCTTTTCTGATCGCCTTTTGTCCGCGTCCGTCGTCCGTCGTCCGTGCGTCCGTGCGTCCGGCGTCAACAATTGCTTCAACAACATCTCCTCCTAAACGGCTTAGCCAATTTGTAAAATATTTTGCAGAATGTTCCTTAGATGAAGCTCTACTAAAGTTGTATAAATGGTTCTGGTCCATCGCATAATTAGGTCACAGGAGCTAAAAATAGATTTTAAAAATGAAAATTTAAAAAATCTTCTTCTCTGAAACCACAAGGCCTAGCCTTTTGATTTTTAGCTCACATGAGCACAACGTGCTCAAGGTGAGCTTTTCTGATCGCCTTTTGTCCGGCGTCCGGCGTCCGTCGTCCGTGCGTCCGTCCGTGCGTGCGTCCGGCGTCAACAATTGCTTCAAACAACATCTTCCTAACGGCTTGGCCAATTTAAAAATATTTTGCAGGAATATTTCCTGGATGAACTCTACTAAAGTTTTATAAATGGTTCTGGTCCATCGATAATTAGGGCACAGGGGCTAAAAAAGATTTTTAAAAAAAGAAAATTTAAAAAAAAACTTTTCTCTGAACCCCAAGGCCTAGCCTTTTGATTTTGGTATGTAGCATGATCTTAGACTGTCTACCCGGATTGACAAAAAAAAGACCTGGGGCAAAAAATTGCCCCGCCCCGGGTCACTTGATTCACATAGGGTAATAAGGAAAAACTTGAAAAAAAACTTCTTCCCAAAACCCCAAGCCCAGCCTTTTTTTTTTGGTATTTGCTCATCTTAGGGGCCCCTACCAAATTGTACAAACTAGCCCATGGTGATAAAACCCCCCCACCAGGCCTTGTTTTTCATAGAGTTATATAGGGAAAAACTTTAAAAAAACTTTTTCCTTAATATAAGGCCTAAGCTTAGAATTTTGGGAAGAAAACACATCTTTTGGGGCCCCCTCCAAAATTGTACAAATCAAGCCCCATGGGGATAAATGACCCCGCACCGGGGGCACTTGTTTTACAGAGTTAAAAGAAAAACTTAAAAAAACTTTTTCTATAATCCTAAGCCTGAGCTTAGATATTTGGTATGTACATCACTTTTGGGCCACTACCCAAAATTTTACAAATCAACCCAGGGGATAAATGACCCCGCACCAGGGGGCACTTGTTTAACATAGAGTTATATAGGAAAATCTTAAAAAATCTCTTCCCTGAAAGCATAAGGCCAGCTTAGATATTTTGGGATGAAGCATCATCTTAGGCCACACCCAAATTGTACAAATCATACCCTAGGTGAAAAATGCCCCCCCCCAGGGGGCATTTTTTTTACACAGGTTATATAGGAAAATCTTAAAAAATCTTCTCTATAATCCTAAGGGCCCAGAGCTTAGATATTTATATTAGCTCATCTTATGGGCCACCCAAGATTGTACAAACAAGCCCCATGGTGATAAAAAAACCCCACACCAGGGGGCACTTTTTACATAGAGTTAAATAGGAAAATCTTAAAAAAAAATTCTCTATAATCAATAGGCCTAGACTAAGATTTTTGGATGTAAACATCAATGGGGCATTACAAAGATTTTCAAAGTCTGGGCCCACGGGGATAAATGACCCTCCCCAAGTCTTTTTCTGAAACCAATTTTGGGCCCCTTGCTTTGATTTTTGGGGGTGTGTATTTTCAGGGGTAATTTGTTTTTGATTAAGTTAATCAAATCCTTGTCGTTTAAAAACCTTGACATCAGTTGAAGCAATGGACTCAGGGGAGCGATTCAGGGCCATCTGGGCCCCCTTTTGGGAGTACATGACTTAGACTCTCTATCAGGATTTTACAAATTTTGACCCTGGGGGCAAAATTTTGGGCCCCCCCCCGGGGTCACTTTTATTTTACTTTGGCTAAAAAGGAAAAACTTTAAAAAAACTTCCCCCCGAAACCACAAGGCCTAGCCTTTTGATTTTTGGTATGTAGCATCACTTTTGGGCCACTACCAAATTTTACAAATCAAGCCCCATGGATAAAAGACCCCGCACCAGACCTTGTTTTACAAAAGAGTTTTTATAGAAAAATCAAAAAAACTTCTTCTATGTCCAAAGGCCCAACTTTGAATTTTTTTATGTAGCATCACTTATGGCCACTACCAAGATTGTACAAATCATAGCCCATGTGATAAATGAACCCCCCCCAGGGGGACTTGTTTTACATAGATTTTTATAAAAAATCTTAAAAAATCTCTTTTTATGAACCAAAGGCCTGAGCTTAGATTTTGGTAAAAGCATCATCTATGGGGCCCCTCCAGATGTACAAATCATAGCCCTATGTGATAAATGACCCCGCACCAGGGTCACTTGTTTTACATAAGTTATATAGAAAATTTAAAAAAACTTCTTCTATGAAACCATAAGGCCCAAGGGTTAGATATTTGGGGATTACATCATCTTTGGGGCCCCACCAGATTGTCAAATCATAGCCCAGGGGAAAAGACACGCACCAGGGGTCACTTGTTTTTCATAGAGTTTTATAGGAAAATCTTAAAAAATCTTCTTCCATGAATCATAAGGCCTAGGTTTAAAATTTGGATTACATCTCTTATGGGCCACAAAAAGATTTTACAAATCAAACCCATGGGAAAAAGACCCCGCACCAGGGGGGCACTTTTTTTACATAAGTATATAGGAAAATCTTAAAAATCTTTTTCTATAATCCTAGGCCCAGAGCTTAGATATTTGGGAGAGCATCATCTTATGGGGCCCTACCAAATTGTACAAATCATAGCCCAATGGGGATAAATGACCCCACACCTGGGGGCACTTTTTTTTACATAGAGTTTAAAAAGGAAATCTTAAAAAAATCTTCTTCTATAACAAAAAGCCTAGAGCGATTTTTGGGGAGTAACATCTAAGGTTCATTTTCAAAGATTTTTAAAGTCTTGGGCCCTACGGTGATAAATGACCCCGCGCCCAATCTTCTCGAAACCATATAGCCCATTGCTTTGAATTTTTTGTGTAGAAATTTTCAGGGGGGGAAAAGTTTTAGATTAAGTTTACAAATCCTTGTCTTTTAAAAACCTTTACTCATTGAAGCAATGGACCAGGTGAGCGATTCAGGGGCCCTCATGGCCCTCTTTTTTAAAAATAATTCTTGTTTAAAAAAACTTTACCTCAGTGCCTTCTGGAAGAATTTGCTGTCGTAAAAATGTGAGAAAAAAAAGCTCAAAAAAAATAATTTATTTACTTTTTACCTATGGTTTCTTCACTTGCTGAGAAGAAGATGGATTTGTGGCTGAATCATCAATTAATGCCTAATGAACCCTCCTTAAATGAGGTCATGGATGTTACTATTTTAGCTCCAGCTTGCAGAAACAGGGCTTTAATGTCTGATCAATCAGATCATTTTATATCCTGCTTATTTCAGAAGATAGTTTCCAGCTAAAATTAATTTAGATGCACTGAAGCTTAGATAATTTTGAAAGTCAGATTAGATAATGATCCTGCACAGAACCATTGAAAAAACTAGATCAGACTGCAAGCTAGTCTGAACACATTTGTCATACAAAGTATAAATGAAAAATAAATATCAACATGTGAGTTACTTTCTAGTTGATGAGGCACTGGCTACAGCTGTCATTTTCTAGATAGCTTTCATATGGTAATTTGAGCATTAAAAGTAGATTTGTAGAGTTTGGAAGCAAATTTGGTTACATCCACACTGGTCTTGTTTAAAACTGTTTGCATCTATAGGGCATTCCTTTAAAACCCTTCCCTCATATAGACTCATTTTGACGCACTAAATAGGTACCACATAAAGCCTGATCTGCAGAAAACCACACTTAAAAACCTTACCAAATTTAATTACAAAATCCTCATTTCCAGACCACTGAGGAGCAGCGAACAGCATAAAACCTGATCAGCCTGCGAGTTACTCGCAGGCTGATCTGGTTTTATGCTGTTCGCATAGGTCTTTTCATGGTTTCCTCTATGAGGGAAAGGGTTAATAGGTTTCTAGAGATAAGATGCTCCCAGCCTGAATACCAGATGAAAATCAAGCCATGGCCTAGTTGGATAACTTCTAAATTACCAGTGACAAGACAAGCATGATATAGCTGCATATTGCACAATCAGAAACAATTATTCTATGAGACCCTGTAATTTGACATTTTATGGTGATACTCTTAAGTCTAAAATACTAATTGCACATCCTTTGTTGTCATGAATATATGGCCACTAACTGTTGACAAAAGCTAAAAAGAGGCAAACAGATCAAAAACAAGAAACTGTTTGAATGAAGTTGGGGAATAGAACCTAGCTATTCTGACAGTGTCTAGAGGAACTATTTGGATTGTTTATATTGGTACTGGCATTTCTGTCTCACCTGCATAGCATAGCAGACACATAGGATCACTTTGTCCATCGGCATAATTGTCATCGTGGTCATCACAGATTCTTGTCTAGAGTATAACTTAACACTATTACATGGATTCAATCAAAACTTAGAACATGGATACCTTATGAGGTGTAGAAGTGCAATGCATAAGATCCGTAACTTTAAACACATCTCATTCTTGAATTATCCTTCTTAGTTATTTTTGGATTGAAAAAAAAAATGTCCTTAGCATAACACTACCACACAGATTCACTCAAACTTGGAACATGGATAGAAGCTAATTTAATGCACTAAAAACGTTACTTTAGCTCATCTGATTCTTGAATTATCCATCTATGATGATTTTGCTCAAAAAAATGTGTGGTGCATAACTTGAACACTTTTGAATTGACTCACTCCAAAATTGGATCATCAATACTTTATGAGGTGTAGAAGTGCAGTGCATAAAAAACAAAACTATAGCTCATTTGAATTTTTAATAACCTCCTGTAGTTGATTTTGTTTTGTCTGGAACATGTATACCTGATAAAGTGTAGAGGTGCAGTGCACATATATATCTAGCTCATTTAATTTTTGAATTATCCCCCTTAGTAATTTTGAATACTTTAGGATGGATTCACTCCAAACTTGGATCATGGATTCCTTATGAGATGTAGAAGTGCATTGCCCATGAATTGTTACTCTATCGCCTTTAATTCTTTAAATACACCCTACCCCCACTGTTCATTTTGTAAAAAGGGTTTTGTACATAACTATCATAACTTCAATTCTTTATGGTGGATGCATTTCAAACTTAACCCTTTCCCTCATAGAGGAAACCATGAAAAGACCTATGCGAACAGCATAAAACCAGATCAGCCTGCAAGTAACTCGCAGGCTGATCAGGTTTTGCGAACAGCATAAAACCAGATCAGCCTGCAAGTAACTCGCAGGCTGATCAGGTTTTATGCTGTTCGCTGCTCCTCAGTGGTCTGGTAATGAGGATTTTACAATTAAATTTGGTAAGGTTTAACTGTAGTTTTCTGCAGATCAGGCTTTATGTGGTACCTATTGAGTGCGTCAAAATGAGTCTATATAGGGAAAGGGTTAAATCATGGATACATTAATGTGAGATAATTTAAGTACAATAGCAGCAATATATAGGAGTCCTAAATCTTGCTTTTTTGTGATTCCAGCATAGCATGGCTTATAGATAGGGATCACTTTTCTAAGTGGATATTAGCATCAAATGATAGGACCTTGTTTTCATATAGTGATATATTGTTGGTAGAACAAAAATTAATTTCTATGTTGTAGCCTGCCAAAGTTCCTTCCAGTGCATTTCTTAACTTTGAGGTATAGAGTGAAAGCTGATATATGTTAAACTAAAAGGCTCGTGACATTACCAAAATTTCTGACGAAAAACCATCAATGACATAACTTGAAATGTTATAGCAAATCAATGCATACATCTACATATTTACCGCATTTGAAATATTCAATTTTAAGTTAAGCTCTACTTTTGTGGCCAAGGCCCTTGGGGCCAATAATGTGTCCCATTCCCCCTCTAAATCATATACTTCTTTGCCCTAGTCAGTGGAAAAATTAATTGTTTCTTAGATAAAAAAAAAGTTTTATTAGAAAGTTATTGACAGTTGCAAAAAATATCAATGTATGTGTATTTTAATAGAAAATTAGATGTTTCAATGTCAAGTCTTACTGATAATAAGCACATGTGAAGGTAATGGTAGAGCCTATCAGCAGACCTGTTAATCTAGACTTCTGCTAGACAGTTCAGTTGCTGCCCAGATCTGCGTGATTTAGATCAGCGCTCCCCCTTTAAAATAGGATATGGGCTAACAGAAACTGGTATGTGATCAAAGCAGCTAAATGGCCGATTGAGGTATTACGTAACTTTATGCTAGTCCCTGTCCCATTGTAAGAATTCTGAAAAAACACATAGAACTGAGCGGTCAAACATTTTACCCAGGTGCTAGGCTTATATCCGGAAAAGTAGCAAGGAAAGGCTATAGGGTTCCTTCCCATGTGAAGGAACTATAAATTTTAATTGTTTGATGCTCACCTTTAATGTGTTAACATTGAAATGCAAGTGTTCCAAGGAAACTTTTGATGAGTTTACATCGAAGACCCCCTTGCTGATGGTGACCGTTCCAGTGTTAACCATGGTAACATCCATTCCCTCCATTCTTGCTCAAAGACTTCTACCAGGGTTTGACTCAAAATGGCACCAAATAAACCAATATTGTGGTAAATTATGCTGAACCTGCTATCCATTTTTAGCTCACCTGAGCACAACGTGCTCAAGGGTGAGCTTTTGTGATCGATACGTCCAAAGTCCGTCGTGCGTCGTCAACAATTTGCTTGTTACTCTTAGAGCCATATTTTTGGGGCCAATCTCATAAAACTTGGTCAGAATGTTTGTTTCTATAAAATCTTGGACAAGTTCGAATTTGGGTCATGTGGGGTCAAAAATTTAGGTCAAAAATAAAAAATCCAACTATTTTGCTCATTATAATCGGGTGAGCGATTCGGGGCCATCATGGCCCTCTTGTTTCTTTGTAAAGCATGATATTAAAAGATTAAATAAAAAGGGTCATCAAACATCATAAATTGTTCAATTGTCATTGGCAGGCAATGAACCCTGCTTGGTGCCATTAGAGGAGCTCTGAAATTCACCTGATATCAATTCTATACTCAGAGGTCAGCAGTCACATGAAGGGAAATTTCAACTTATAGTTTCACACCAGTGTATTTAAGCTCCTACATTGGAGCAGAAGGTAAATGATTCGACCATAGCAAGTGACATGCCAATAAAAAAATATCCTTAAACTCACATAATAGTTTTTCAATGATTGATTGATTGTTGATTTTTTGGTTTACCGTCCCTGCGACAGTATTTCAGTCATATAGCAACGTCTGGCTAATAAAAGGTGGAGGAAGACCCCAAATGCACTGAGGCATCCAGTAGAACCACTGACCTACCGCAAGCCAGCTGGAAAGCTTCCTCGCATGAAAGTGTGAATGATCCTGCCGGAATTGAACCCATGCAGTGAGGGGGTGAGTGAGTCTTAAAGTCAACGACTTTACTCCTCGGCCCCGGAGGCCCCTGTTTTTCCATGAAGTACAAATAAGGGGTTCAATGTTGCTGAAAAACATGCATCAAAAGTAATTGCATTGGTATTATTCTTTGTAGAGCTTTATTCATTCAACAGCAAAAATGTGTTTGTACCTCATTGAACTTGGGAAAAAACATTTTTCTTGGTATTAATGCTTGTGAGGTGCTCATTTAACATTTCAAATAGTAGCTGATTCTACTATTTCATTTTTTTAGATATTTTACATAGGAATGCTATTGGCCATTTTTATAGTTCCTTTCTCTAGGATTTTTTAACTCATTAAGCCTGAATTTTAATTATACAGTGTAACTTCTGAAATCCAAACACATGTGGGACCGGCCAAAAATTCGATTTTCAGAAATTTCCGGATTTAGAAGGGCCCGAATTCGGAAGTTATACTGTATTAGGTGGATGCTGTCATTGTCATTTAATTTGGGTCTTTCATGTGTTGGGAAAACAGTCCAAAACAAAAAAATTTTTCATTGCAAACTGTTATTTCATATATAGATTGTGCTCAGAATTTAAAGCACAACAATAAACTTTGAAAAGTTTTTTTTTTATTATTTTTACTTTTTTATCATTTTCAGAGCTTACATCTAAAACTGTTACTATAGCTATGTAGACCAAAGGGGCAGTGATAGACACTGTCCAATCATAATAAGCAAGAAGAAATCATTGTTGATGATTAATCAACATGGTCTTCCTCATGATTTGTCAACAAATTGATTAATCAGTCAACACTAGTGTTTAATGTGAAATAACACATGATGTGATACTGTACCCAAGACATGCAGCATCATTAAGTTTAAATTTTATTATTTTACATCGGAATACGAAACAAGTTATAAACAACTTGATATTAATCACTCTTGATGGCTCTGGTGGCAGCGTATGTTGTCATGGGGGTAACCCGGAGAACTTAGAGAAAACCCATGTATCTGGATGGGCAACACTGACCAAGAATTGAACCGGAGACACATTGGTGAGTAGCAAAGCAGGATACCTCTATGCTATTCTAGACATCCATTCCAAACATGCTCACTGTGAATCTGATGTTTTGTACCTGGTGTACTTGATTTATAGTTGTGCTTTATTGGTTTCCTGCAAAGACCTAATAACCTAACAGAGATCTGCGGCTCAGATATAGGTAAAGAGCAAATTTACATGTACAATCATGTGACAGCGAGAAAACATGAGATGTGTAAAATTGCATATATTAATATATAAATATACTGAGATGTCTCTTCAATTTATTGCCGATAAAACTAAATCTGTAAGTCTTTCATTAGGTTGCAATTTTTTTTTTTATGAGTGATACTGTCAGTTAAGCATCTACAGGAGTTGACAAGATGTTAGGAGTCCTCCGTGAGATCTCGTTCAAATCCTGTTCTCCTGATCACGAGAAAAAAAAAATATTTCGGACAGTTTCACATCTCTGTTGAATGTGTCTTTGTTTCCTGTAATTATTGTGCTGTTCTCTTTTTATATACATCCTACATGCCCAATTTATTTCCTTAATGTTTGGTTGCAGTCTGAAACACGAAAGGTCATTGTAGTATAATGCTAGGCATTGCTTGCTTGTTATAGTTCCTAGAGTGATACTGCTTGAAATGGCATTTGTAAATGTGGAAAAATGCAGAATTAAAAAGGACTTTCTTACAATCTTATACATGTAGTTATATTTGCTAATAGTTTTCAACAACATAGAAAATTATACCATAATCTGTTATTTAAAAATTAAGCATTACAAATTGACAGCACAAAACATTAATTACTTCAAGCAAAAATTTGTTTAGCAAAAAATGTTGCATGCAGCATAAAACCTTGCCACCATGAATTAAGAACTCAAAAGTTGCAAACCTGCAACATATAATTCTGCTACCAAAATTTTGAAATACAAACAATGTTTTGGGATGACCTACAGCATATTATAACATTGTTATTACAATCAAACCCCATAAACAGTGCAATTTGGTTTAAACATATTTTATTCAGTTCATATTTACAATAATCATAACAGTACAACACTTATATGTTGAAATGGATTGGAAAACAAGCAATGTTATTGCTATACTAAATCCTCTCCATATATGTATACAACATGAATTACAAAGAATATCAGTGTAGGATGCATACAGTATGCTGATAAATACAATTTATTAAGCCTAATAGAAAATATTATAAGAACTGATAAAGTAATTTTTCATTTATCTTGAATATTTTCGGATATAAAGGGAAAAAATGTAAAGGAATCTGTAACACACACTGTCCAGAGGAGAACGATTGGCACACCACAGGTGGTCAATTTTTAAGCATCAAAACGCTTGTTGCTGCAATATATCCCTGGACTTTTAAGAAACACACTTGAATTTATATCAGAGAAATGGCGATCATTACCGAAAAAAAAAGAAAGATTTTCTAATGTAAGAGCACAAGGTAAATCGTGAATATAGCGATCACTGTATTACTTGATATCTTGGACATTTGGTAAGATAATGCAATGTTTACAATCTCAACGGCACACAAGCACAATAGGGGAAGGGACAATGTTTCTTCTATGAAGATCATAGTTTAGTAGCTACATCCTAATCACAGCAAGCATGATTGACTGATTTTTTCTACTCCTACATTATACAAGGTATTAAATTTTTTATGCCCCCCTTCGAAGAAGAGGGGGTATATTGCTTTGCTCATGTCGGATCGGTCGGTCCGTAGGTGGGTCCGTTGGTCTGTCGGTTAGACCAGACCTTGTCCGAGTGATAACTTAAGTTCTATTTGACCTTTAAGTCTCAAACTTCATGTGGTTGTTGCTCATGATTAGTAGATGACCCTATTGATTTTGGTGTCATTACCTCAAAGGTCAAGGTCACATGTTGTGTATGTATAATACCAGACCTTGTCCGAGTGATAACTTAAGTTCTATTTGACCTTTAAGTCTCAAACTTCATGTGGTTGTTGTCTCACGATTAGTAGATGACCCCTATTGTTTTTGGAGTCACTTGGTCAAAGGTCAAGGTCAAAGTGACTTTCATTTACTCGGCTTGATTTTGAAAATTGTGACAAAGCTGTTCCGATCAATAACTTGAGAACGCCTGGGCCTAGGAAAATTCAAACTTAGTATGGAGATTGGTCATGATCAGAAGATGAACCCTATTGATTTTGGGGTCCCCTAGATCAAAAGTCAAGGTCACAGTGACCTTGATTTACTGGGATTTTATGTTAAAATGGTGACCAAACCATTTCCGATCAATAACTTAAGAACGCCTGGGCCTAGGAACTTCAAACTTAGTATGAAGATTATGCATGACCAGTAAATGACCCTTTTGATTTAGGGGTAACTAGATCAAAGGTCAAGGTCACTGTGACATTGAATGCCGAGATAGATTCTCATCAAAATGGGTTCTGGTCAAATCTTTTTCACCAGATTTTTTTTCAGCATTTTCACCTTTACTGGATGCAATATACAAGGTAAAACTCAATAGTTAGCAGTGTTAATAATTATCAGTAGTAAACCTTCACCAAGATAAGTTCTGAACTTTGTAACATATCCACATTTATAAGCCAAACATCATACATATAATATAGCCATATAAATATTATGGCATATGAGGGGTGCATATATGTTTTACAAACATTTCTTGTTATTACTTAGATCAGATAACATAATTTATGTTGTAATGTTGTTTGTTTTAAAGTTTGAGATATTTGAAGGATGATGTATCATTTTCTTTCATTATTGTGGATGTTTGTGCTTATGGCTAGCAAGGCTGATTTGTTAATTTTTATAATAAACCTAGAGCACTAAGTCTTAATATTTTGTTTGTTTATAACTGACAATGTTCTTTCACTTAAACCTGTGTGGACTTGTGTAAATATTTCTCAGCCCATTTATTTCAGTAAATGTTTAGTTCCACATTTTAGCACATTATATTTTCACTCAAACTTTTGAAGTTTGAGGAATTTTTTGTGACAAGCCAACATTATGAAGGCAAACTTCGTGCATGTAATATAGCTATATACATATTATGGCATATGAAGGGGGCATATATGTTTCACAAACATTTCTTGTTTGATTTTGTATGAAGTTTTGTTTTGAATTTGCTAAGGGAAGGTGTGTTTCTGACCTCTCCAGGAAGTAAATTCCATTGGCGAAAAAGTAAGGGGTAAAAATGAAGTAGCATAGGCTTGAGTGTTACAAGGGATTATTGGAACACCTGAGCTAGAACAGCATATGGCTATTCTGGTTGCTGGGGAATCAAGTTTATAAGGTACTCGGGAGAAAAACCATTTTTCATTTTAAAAAACAAAATGAGACAGTGTTTGCGTCTCCTTTCTGCCAGTGTGTCCCAGTTAAGGTCAGTGATGAGTCCGTCAATACTACAAAGTTTGGCAGCGCCAGTTACAATTCTAGGTGCCTCATGTTGGACAGCTTCGATATCATTTATTTGTGCATTACTACAATTGTCCCAGACAACATCTGCATACTCAAGTAGAGGTCTAATAAAAGTGACATACATTTTCTCAAGGGCTAAACAAGAAACAATCATTTTTTAGAGTCCTAAGTAAACTAATTCTCTGCCAAGCCTTGTTGATGTTTGACGATATGTGCGTGTTCCATTTGCCATCTGAAGAGAGAGTTACCCCAAGATGTTTATGGTGCTAACATGAGATATAAGGAATGTTATCGAATTAAAGGGAGGGGTGATTTGGTTTCTGGTATTTACAGGAAAAAAAGAACAGATTCAGTCTTAGATGGATTGAAAGTTACCAACCATTTCTTCGACCAGGAAGATATTTACAACAGGTCATGGTTTGAGAACAGCTGATGAATGTTACGGAATCATTAACGATAATATAAAGACTAGTATTATCTGCGAAAAGGTGAATGTTGGCTCCAATGTCCTTGACTATGTCATTAATGAAAATTAGAAAAAGCAAAAATCCACGGATAGATCCTTGAGGACTCCAGCGTTGCTAGTGAGAGTTCTTGAAGCAGAGTTTGTTAAGACTACCCATTGTTTGCAGTCAGAAAGATAAGAGAGAACCAATTGAGAAGGGACCACTAATACCGATGTGATGACAGCTTATGGATAAGACCTTCATGCCATACTCGATCGAACACCTTTGATACATCACAAAAGACAGCCTGTTCTTAGTGGTATATCTCCCTTGCTTGGCGCACAGCAAAAAAGGGAGTTCCAAAACTGGTTGGCTCGATGTCAAGAAAATGTGACTGGATGTGGCATCATGCCATTTGACTGTAGGGTTATATTGCAGTGAGGCAGGACTTTATCTGTCAGGAGTTCTCATATGACTGGAATACTGTCAGTGGCACCCTGGCAGCAAGTAAACAAATATAACTCAGGAGAATTATGAATTAAGGCACAGTTGTTTCCACCATGAGTTCACAGCATAAACCAGATTATGTTTCAAATGGTTGTGTTGATGCTTGTTCTGCATTTGCAGTCATATGGGTTTGTACTTTATATTATTATCAGTCATAGTTGCCTGTTTACACCGAAAGGAGCTTAACCATGTATATATCAACATCCTGATAAAGCCATAGATTTGCATAATTATGCAAATTATGACCACTTTCACTTCCATTTTACGAATCCCTTTCAAATGGCTATCTCTGAATATATACTAACTCTTTATTAAGTGTTACGAGATTGTCATTTTAGTTATCAGCGGTAGGCCTGATTTCTGCAGAACTGATTGCTGATTGCCACTGTGACATTTCCAAAATGCATATTAAATGTCCTTTTTATGCCCCCCTTTGAAGAAGAGGGGGTATATTGCTTTGCTCATGCCCGGTCGGTCCTTATGTCCGTCGGTTCGCCCGGTCTGTCGGTAGACCGACCTTGTCCGAGTGATAACTTAAGTTCTATTTACCTTTAAGTCTAAAATTCTGTGGTTGTTGCTCATGATTAGTAGATGACCCCTATTGATTTTGGTGTCATTACCTCAAAGGTCAAGGTCACAAGGTCACATGTTGTGTATGAAATAATACCAGACCTTGTCCGAGTGTAACTTAAGTTCTATTTGACCTTTTAAAGTCTCAAACTTTTTGGGGTTTTTTGCTCAGTTTAGTAGATGCCCCCCTATCAATTTTGGGGGTCATTACCTCAAAGGTCAAAGGTCACATGTTGTGTATGTATAATACCCCCCCTTTCCCCCGAGTGATAATTTTAAGTTCTTTTGCCCTTTAAAGTCTAAAAACTTCTTGTGGTTGTTGCTCAGATTGAGATGCCCCCTTTTGTTTTTGGTGTCATTACCTCAAAGGTAAAGGGCACATGTTGTGTATGTATAATCCCGGGGACCTTGTAAGTGATAACTTAAGTTCTTTTTTGCCCTTTTTTAAGTCTAAAACTTCTTGGGGTTTGGGTTCCCCAGTTTTAGATGCCCCCTTTTTGATTTTGGTGTCATTACCTCAAAGGTAAAAGGTCAAAAGGTCCATTTTGTGTATGTATAATACCAGACCTTGCCCCGAGTGATAATTTTAAGTTCTATTTGACCTTTAAGTCTCAAATTTTTTGTGGTTTTTGGGCTCACGATTAGTAAATGACCCTATCGTTTTTGGGTTTTGTCATTCCCCAAAAGGCAAGGTCAATGTTGTGTATGTAAAATCCCAAAAACCTTTCCGAGTAATTATTTTTAAAGTTCTATTTGATTTTTAAAGTCCAAACTTCATGTGGTTGTTGCTTTTAAATAGTAGACCCCCCTAAAATTTTGGTGTCAATCCTAAAAGGTCAAGGTCCCCAAGGTTGATTTGTAATTTGTTTGATGTTTTGGGCCCTTGGGCCCAAATTAAAAATTTCCCCCTTTTTTCCCGACTTTATGGGGTTTTTGTTCCTTTAATGAGTAGATGACCTCTATTGATTTGGGTGTCAACACCCAAAAGGTCAAGTTCACAATGTCAAAATGTTGATATATTTTCATTATATAAATGTCTTCCCCAAGTGATAACTTCTATTTTATTTTTATTTTTAAAGGTTTCCCAAAATATGTAGTTGTTTGGGTTTTTTAAAGTAGAAAACCCTGTTTTCAAAAAATTGGGTTCTTATAAATATTTTGTACGATTTTTAAACCTGGGCTGATAATAACCAAAATCTCATTGTGTCTGGTTTTATTTCAGTAAAAGTTTAGTTAAAATTTTAGCCCCATTATATTTTCACTCAAATTTTTTAAGTTTGAAATTTTTTTTTTGACAAGCCAACATTATGAAGGCAAAAATCCTTTTATGTAATTAAAAGCTATATACAAAAATTTTTGGCATATGAGGGGGGCATTTTATGTTTCACAAAAAATTTTCTTGTTTATCCTTCATTAAAATTATTAACAGTTTAATTATTAAAACTGTTTATTGCATTTAATGAAAATACCATTGAAAAAACATTTAAAAAATATATCTAAAAAAATCTCAAAATTATTAATAGATCGAATTCAAATACAAACTTAACTTTCCACAAGCACTG
>CM037778.1:43837867-43887867 GCA_021229015.1 Solen grandis | reverse complement strand
TGGATTTTGGAGGGCAATACTTGGCCCTGACCTACTGCAGGCATCAATGTCCATCAACAGTAAAAGGCTCATCTTTCTCCCTACAAGGTTATTACCAGTATACCACTGAGAGAAGGTGGTGCAGCAAGGTGTCAGTCATACTCTTTCCTTAAAATCATCCAATGGTACTACAATTCTTTCATTTTCTCTGGTGTATACATTTTCCCTGTTTTAAATCTTCCCTTGGTTGAGATTTCAGAATTTGTAGAAAGCGTTACCGAATTTCATCTACAGATTATGTTCAACATCAAGACATACTGATACATAAGGTAAAAGCATAGTAATTTGATTAACAGTGTGTGTAAATCAACCCTGAAATAGTAACTTGATGTAAAACTGATAAAAAGTTAATTTCTCTATTTATAGCACCCATTATGGCCATCTATCTTTTTTCACAATACATTGATAGAAAACACCACATTTTAAAATTCTGGACAAACTGACACATCCTTATGGACTGACAAATACTTTAGTTTGTCTGATCAGGAGTAGTATAATCAAGTTCTTAACTCTGACCAAAACTAAGAGAACAATATCTACTTAATCAGCTTATGAAATCATCTGCATTCAGGCCTCATGAAAATGAAAATGGTACTGAAGTAAGATTTTCATATTCAGACTCATTAGTTTCAATAGGGGTTTGAGTATGATACTCAAATTTGTCTGATACCATTCTTCTGATATCATTCTGAAGTAATTTCAAGAACACAGGGACAGTTCTAGTGTTATGCTGACTCTTTGTTGCTCATTAGGAAAACAGTTAAATGATACTTAAATCATTAACGACTGATCCCTTTCCACACAGAGATGCAATTTTACACCAAGTTACAGCAAAGAACTACCAAATCAGACTGCAAGCAGCTCAGTCTAATCTAGTTTTATATTTTCCAGAGCAACTTTCCTATCAAAAGATACTGGTCAACTGTAAAACCTGACTGACTGATCTGGTTTTATACTAGTTACAGAGGTCAGTTTACTGATGGCTCTCACAGGGTAAATAGTTAAAGAGGCATTATACCCGACAAACTGCCAGTCCCTATAAACTCAGCCACTCTAATTGCTTAATTTACATAATGGACCAGGTCCACCTAGAGATATGGATCCTGATATCTGATATTGGCCCAGATTATGTGTTTATAGCTCCAACTTGAATGATTGCATGTCTAGCTGCTACAGTGCAAGATTGCTAGATAAAAGAAATGTAATTAATTAACCTGAATTTCAAATCTTTCCTATTTGACTATAAGGCTTTTGACTCTTGCTGAGGGGTTTGTAATGGTGAACATTACAATGTTGCAGAAACATTCATTAAAACCAACCAATAAACAACCGTACTCTGGAAAATTAATCTGAAATCTGTCAAAACATTTGCTTAAATAAATTATCAATGTTCTATTCTGCTTAAGTTCAATTACAAATAATTTTCTTCCAAACAGCTGTGTACATCATCTTGGTAGAGGCCTCACACCAAATATCTAATTTCCAGGTCTTGTAGTTTTTGACAAGAAGATTTTCCTAAAATCAATTGATTCCTGGATGGAGCCAATTCTGATCCTAGGGACATAATCCGAGCAAACTTGGTAGAGGTTCAATAAGCCATGTTCAGGGTTCATTCTAGAACACACCTTTGCATATTTGGCACATAGAAATATTGTTTGGCGCAAAGAAAATGCCGGTAATGCGCTGATCGGGCACACTGTATGCCAAGAAGAAAAGCATCAACGACTGGAACATTATTCTGATCATATAATATCGCATAATCAAGTGCACAATCAAATTTACAGCTGATTTTATTACAGCGTCTCTGATTGGCTGTGGTAGTGAACAATGAAAGTGAAAGATGCTTTTCGACTATGCTCGAAGCAACAAAAGACAAATAGCGATGAAAATAATAATAAATCAGTGGAAAATAATGATAAAAGAGACCCCAGCCTATAGTTAAACGGATACGTCAGATACAGTTACTGTTAGTTTGTCACAAGAAAGTAAGTATATGCTTTTTCAAATCACATAGCTCAAAATGTTTTCTTGGTTCAGATACGATAACGATAAAGGTATAATGTATTGTGACGTACGCAAAATAAAAACTGACTAAATAAACAAAATTCCCTATGAAAGATAAATGCACTTTCGTTCAAGTATGCTAACCAGGTATGCAGAAAGTAGAGATCATGTGGGTGAACTGAAAGCTGAATAAATGAAACCCGAATTTTCTTCAGCCATATATAAATTTGACTTCATAAGTGCCCTTAAATACTGGAGAGAGAAGAAGCACAGACGGCTTTTAATGACTAACGATAGTGACTGTTTGTCATAACCAAAAACATGATGTTATTCAACAATTCAAAAGTTCAAAAATTTAAAAAAGTTCCAAGTTTTAGTTTTCTTCATAGTTAATGGATGTTTCAAAGACATCCCTTATAAGTCACTTTCTGTTTATTAAGATATATTTTGTATTGACCCCTGTGTTTTTGGCAATGTACCCACTTTTTTGTCAACAGTGGGCCCACTGATTTCATTTCTAGAATGAACCCTGCATGTTACACACCAAATATCTGAACTCTAGGCGTTTTGGTTTTGGACAAAAAGATAACAACTCATGTGACCCTTAGGGCATGTCAGTTAGACAATGCTACACACCAAATATCTAAACTCTTGGCCGTGCGGTTTTTCAGAAAAACGATTGTATAAGTTTTTAACATTTATTTTTAGTTCCTGTGACCTACTTTCTCAATCAATCAAAACAACTTGAACAATTTTGAAAGCAGGCTTCATATGGATCTATCCTGTGAAGTTTGGTAAAAATCCATTCAGTGATTAAGAAGATGTTGTTTAAATGAAATTGGTGGTGCGGATCGTCACTAGATACAGGGCCATCCTAATAGCTCACCATGAACATGTTGTGCTCAGATGAGCTAAAATGTTCAAGCATCCCACCGTCAGGTTTTTAACTTCAACTAAAGGGCAACACAGAGATCCCTGATTTGTTTGTTTGCTTGGGTTTTATGTCTCACTGACAGTATTTCAGGACTTTGTCTGCATGAGGTATATAGTGCTGCTGCACTTAATTATATCAACATTGGCATGTTACATGAAAATCAGTGATCAAACCCACAATCTCTTGGTTTCAGGACACATGCAGTCATATATCCTTAGCTATCCCTTTCCTTCATAGAGGACACCATGAAAAGACCTATGCGAACAGCATAAAACCAGATCAGCCTGCGAGTAACTCGCAGGCTGATCAGGTTTTATGCTGTTTGCTGCTCCTCAGTGGTCTGGAAAAGAGGATTTTGTAATTAAATTTGGTATGGTTTAACTGTGGTTTTCTGCAGATCAGGCTTTATGTGATACCTATTGAGGGCGTCAAAACGAGTCTATATGAGGGAAAGGGCTATACATAGCAGCAAAAGATGCGGTGTGTTATAACCAAGAGAGGAAACATCATAGGTCCTCCAAATAATACAGACAGCAATGTTTTGTTTTTTTCTAAGTTGCCAGTCAGATCAATGTTTCTGACCCTGTGCAGACACTTTTCATGGTGAACTGTTACTAAATATGTAGCCAGCATTTTACGTCTGCTTGCAATTAACAACTGCATCTGTACTAGACAACTTTATAGCATTGACCTCCTGGGAATTTATATGTATATAATTCACCACTACTTTTGGCAAGCTATGGAGTTTATAAAAGTTATGGGAATTCTGGTCTACCAGAAATATTTAAAAGGATATGGTGATACTGAGAGTATTAAATGTGTTTTCAATTTCAGAAAGGGTATTAACCTTTAAAGAGTTTTACATGGTTAAAGTTAAACCAAGTATCATATTTACCCAAAACCAAAAACAGCTGTCAACTTTTTTATTTTTAATAAAAGGTTAGCTCAAGAAAATGATAAGGCTTACTCATCCAAAACATTTTTTATTTCTACCTTTCAAAGGTCATTTAGCCCTCGAGGGTGGGCTGGCTTTTTACTGCACATCAGTATAGACTAATGTATGAGTTCAAGTTACTTTTATCATCACTGAAATTTTGAGATAAGGGGGCGGGGGGGGACTATGATGCTGATGGGGAAATGTAAATAAGTATTTGCATCCATTTATCATGTGCTTGGACAAAGAATGTACTACTTGGAATAATCAGGACTCTGTGAATGTTTTCATTTGCTAGATTTATGGGATTTTTTTTTTTAACATTAAAGGTAAACATTTAATTTGGTCCCAGACCTTTTACAAGCAACTTGAACCTTTTTTTTAACCCTTTCCCTCATATAGACTCATTTTGACTCACTCAGTAGGTACCACATAAAGCCTGATCTGCAGAAAACCACAGTTAAACCTTACCAAATTTAATTGTAAAATCCTCATTACCAGACCACTGAGGAGCAGCGAACAGCATAAAACCTGATCAGCCTGCGAGTTACTCGCAGGCTGATCTGGTTTTATGCTGTTCGCATAGGTCTTTTCATCAAATTCATGGTATCCTCTATGAGGGAAAGGGTTAAAGTTGTTGTTGTTGTATTGGGGTTTACCATCGCTGCGATAGTATTTCAATCATATAGCGACATCCAGCTAATTACAGGTGGAGGAAGACCCCGAGTACACAGAGGTACCTGGGTAGAACCACCGACCTACCGCAAGCCAGCTGGAAGGCTTCCTCACATGAAAAATCTGAAGTCCCTACTGGTATTCGAACCTACAGCGGTGAGGGGCTAAGAGATTTGTAGTCCACGACTGTAACCACTTGGCCACGGTGGCCCCTTTTTTAAAGTCCACTTGATTTATTCTGAAAGTCCCCAATTGTCTCCAACTGATTCCATTTCCCAAGATATCCCTTTGAGTGTATATAAAACAAGTCATATTCAAAGACAAACTCTGGATAACAAACATGCATCTCTCTCTCCCCCCCCCCCCAACACACAGGATACAACAAATTCTGAACAAGAAATACATACCTGACAACATCATCAATATGATTCCTATAAACTCCCTCTAACTTCTCAGCAGGAAATCCCATTGCTATAATATTGGGATATATATCTGATGAATGAGTTAAGGAAGCTACTTCCCAGTGTTACAGTAAATTTACTGAAAAAAACAACAACAAAACTGCTTAGAAAATAATGCCAAAGATAAGCTGACCTATTTTATTTTATGTCATTTCTGGAGTAATGGTTTAACCAAAATTGATTGAACTTTGTAATGTTTGTTTTATTTGACAAATAACAAATTGTACTAACTTAAAACAATTACTCAGCACATATAAAAGTATTTCCAGCTATCTCCTATCATCAGTATTGAAATTATACAAACTATAAAGGAACATCGCAGAAACTTTACGATTATTCAAATAAAAACACCGGACCAGTAGTAGTAGAGCTGATTAGAGTACATAGTATAGTTTTAACAACTGATTTTGATATTAACTTAATAGTAGACTGTTATTAAGTCAACCGCTAAGCGAAAGAAAGCAAAGGTATCCGGTACGTTGCTTGACCGAGAAACTGCCGTATTAAAAAAAAAGAAGAAAAAAAAAAAGAACCAACAACCTTATATAATAAGAAGGTAAGTAAATGTTTCTATTGGAATTGTACATCATGTCATTTCAATTGACGTAACTCCTTTGACCATTGATAGAATCTTGTCAATTTTTCCCGTATAAAACTATAGAAAAACTAAAGACACAATATCAATGTTGAATTGTATGGACAGATACTGATAAAAGAAACACATATACCTAAAGTAAAAATGAACACTTGTGCTGACTTAACCCTTTCCCTCATATAGACTCATTTTGACGCACTCAATAGGTACCATATAAAGCCTGGTCTGCAGAAAACCACAGTTAAACCTTACCAAATTTAATTATAAAGTCCTCATTTCCAGACCACTGAAGAGCAGTGAACAGCATAAAACCTGATCAGCCTGCGAGTTACTTGCAGGCTGATCTGGTTTTATGTTGTTCGCATAGGTCTTTTCATGGTTTCCTCTATGAGGGAAAGGGTTAAAATCCAGTTTTGAGAAGATTTTGCGACTAAATCTAAAACAAAACTATGTCAGCAATGTCACCGAGACGTTCAATAGTAACTGTAGAGAATCAGCAGTTTAAACATAGCTGATCATCGGTCAAGGTTGATTTGGATGACTTTATAAACAGGCAGGAAAAAAGGGTGCATAAGATAAAAAATGAAATAACAAGTAATCATTTTAGGTTTATTTGTTTCTTTTATCAGTATCTGTCCATACAATTCAACACTGATACTGTAGCTTAAGTTTTTCTTAAGCTTTACACAGGAGAGATTGGCGAGATTCCGTCGGTCAGATCTCTTCTGACCGATGCATTTTCAATTTCGCGACCAAACACATTTTCAACATCGCGAACTGTTGTAGCACAATTCCTTTGGCAATTTTTTTTTGTACCGGATTGTCTTTACACTTCATAACTCAGATCATCCGGCTTCATCAGATTGGGAAAAATATAAATGTAATTTTTTTTATAATTCGTAAAGAGATCACAACTGGAATGGGTATACTGAAGTCAGTGTTTCATTTCTTTCTTGCTCATTTTGAAAGGATACATGTAAGATCGAGATCAAAACCACCTTCCTGAAATCGTCTCTTGTTCCTGCTGACCAGTTTCTTAACTTTATCCATTTTGTGGTCCCAAGGTTCTGGTTTTGTGGTGTCAACTGGTTACTGAGTCAGGTCAACATGACAGGATCTGAAACCATAACAGTTAAATTATTTTTGTTCCAGGTTTAAAGCCACTGTTCGGCATGGTAAAAAAAAAGTCAATATGTGAAAAGACTTGGGAACCTGGCATCATGTTAATTATATCATTGAATATGAATTGAGAAAATTAAGATACTTAGGCATATAATTTTTATGCAATTTCTGTTTTTTTACCTACATCCAGAAACTTCATATTTAACCAAAATAAACTAGATTATTTTCATAGACAACTGATGTCTCCCCCACCCTCCCCTCACAAACATTCACTGAGGCACACAGTGACATATGTACAAGAACCCTCTTATTAGATTTAGAGTCTGCTTTATTTGCTTTGAAAAACTAGTAGATCTACAATGATTTCAGTTACCAAAACATTAGCTCACTTTTGTAAACAATGACTTGAAATATGAATAACCGAGGGTTCTATGGTACCGTGGTACTTGTTAAACAAAAAATAGTTACTAAAGTATAAACATCATACCTGAATGAAAATGATCTTTTTATGACAAATGCAATTTGTCCAAAATTTACTGTGACAGATCAAATCAAAAACACTTATTTGACCTACTTACAATAGCTGCCAATTGGGGTGAATGATTATGCAAAGGGAGATTACTACAGTACAGCGGTAATCTCTTAATTGAAAAATATGGTAGGATTGATGTGCCAAATAATTGAAACATCGCAAAAACATATGATAAATTGTGAAACTATCATTCCAGTTGGTATTAAAATGTTATTCAAGCAATACTGAGCATACAAACAATAAGGTCTGGTATTCCAATTTCATTTTAATAAGACTCATTTAAACGTTTCATTCATACTTAAATATGACGATTTTCATTTGACTCATTTAAACGTTTCATTTAACAAGAATGTATATATTTTTTACAGCATTAACTTTATCGGGAATTGTGATGCAATTTAGAGTGACTGTTATAAAAATACTATCACCGTCAGGAGTTGCTTTTACGCGTAGTCACAGATAATGTAAATAACGCGGTATGGTAGAACCCAGTGTATCAAAGGAGGATTGTATATATTGTTAGTTTTAACATGTAGAAGAATAATTGGGCTCCGGTGTCCCGACAAATTTTCAAAAATTCTGGCAGGCCTAGCTGGAACACAACAATAGGCAGAGTATTGCAAATATCCTTGAGTGCCCGAACTGCATCCCTCTAAAATTTATTTAGGAAATGCAACATTAATGAAAATACATAGAATAAAAACTGTTCACGTACCTATTAATTCTATCAGATTCACATTGATACCCCCCCGAAAAAAAAATAAATTTTTATACATAATTATTCACTCGAAATAACATTTAATATATTAAGAGTCAAATATTATGCCATCATTTAGTAAAGTCCTAACTCCGCCCCCTAGGTGACGTTATAGCAGTCTAAACCGATTTACGTTTGACCGATTTGACTCATCGACCGTTAATTTCAAAGTACAAAAATCGTGAAAAAAATCCATAATCCGCTAACTTTCAATCGGTCAACGGTTCATATATTCTTACCACCAATTGACTATTTGATTCGTGGTGCCTCGGCAGGTCCATGGGTCAGGCAGGGACATCCTCTAGTCATTATTGGCATTAAGATAATGATTGAACGGTTGTAATACGGTTATTTGGACGGTGCCGTGTAATATTATGCCCAATAATGTACATTGCTTTTTTGCAACTGCAAACGTCACTTTTAAATGCAATAATGACATTATCAATAGGCTAATCAAAATGTTTGATCTCCTTAGTAACCAAAACGACTGCTTCCAACAATTTATTGATTCGTTAGAGTCATATACAGACCGTCATATACATGCACTTCCGGTAAACAAACTTTCGATTTCGTAGAGGTAAATATTGCAGAAAAATACCTTATTATGCCAACAGGATGCTGAAATATTATAAAAGATCTATTTTCACACTGCAAATGATTCAGGGTATGTTGATTGAAAATATCAATGTTATTTTTTTTTTGGTTATGTTTTTTTTCGGGGGGGGGGGGGGGGGGGTACGGAACGGAATTGTTGTAAAGGGGGGGGGGGGGGGATTTTGCCGTCGACCGGTTGAGATTCCAAAATTTTAGGATCCCTGGTTATAGCAGTTGCGAATTGAACACATATGACTTCCATTTATAAATATGTAAACACAGCAGATGGAATTTCCGGGATACTTTTATTTTAAAAATTTGAGTGTTAAAGGGCCATTCTGCGTGGAAATCATTTTGTATTAAGAAAAAACACATATAAAGAGTGGAGTGAGATGAAATTTGCAATATTTATCTGTTTGAATCAAAACTTTGTACAAAAACCATCTGAGTTTATTTACAGAAACATAGTAAAAAAAAAATTTCACAGTCGCTTACGTGTGTGATAAAATCTAGCGAAACTACGATAAAAAAAAGGAAGGTGGTGGAGTAAGGACAGGGACACAATAAGGACCTCCAAAGATAATTGATAAATGCCCCTACAACACATTTCATTCTAAAAGTTTTAAACTCTACAGTATTAACCATTATTATTACTATCTACTGTATTAACATTAGTGTCACTGGGGAAATTGTGGAATTATTATAACAGGAACTTACATGTATACACGTGACAAATATCAGATATCCATGTGTTAATCAAAATTCAATGACTGTCACAAGCTCCAATCTTATGATTTTTCACAGATATGGAATTAAGTGTCCAAGAAATTGCCAAGACGTATTCGGCCTAATGTATCCTAAATAACATCTTCATAATTGATAACAGCATATCATATCAGCTAACTATCGATCTCGAATTTCGATTTCTTCCAAACAAACTAACATACAAAAACTATTTTGTCATATATATCCATGTTTTCCCTTGTGAACCATCAGAATGGCGGATCCGTTTTGGATCTTCCTGGTGCAGTAATACACGTGAAGCCATCAAATTCAAGAAAGAAAATAGTCCTATAAAATGACGATCGGATTCCTTTATAATCCTAAACTTCAACTTTTAGTTTATGTTTACACACAGATATAATAAATTTGACACAAAGACACTCACCAGATAATCTTAGATGAATGTAGAATTTGTTTCTCTTTAATAGTTCAGACCTATATTTCACTTCCGGTTGACCTATTGACCGAAATGGGATCGATCGATAGGAAAAAAAATCGGTCAGCGTCTTAAAACATTTTTTATCAATGATTGAAAGGTTATCAAATTATTGCCTTGTCTAGATTCTTTTCCTGTCTTAATTATGTAAAATTATAACATGTAAAAGGTGTTCCGGGGTCCGATCCTCGTTAAATCGACAGCATGAAATGTCTGCTCAAATATCACGATGACGTGAATATCACGAACACCGGAGTTTGGGCGGCTGATTTAAAAGTTTACTTCCGTCTAAAAATGTATTTTGTATTTATATACAGTATTACAGGTAAAATAACCGAGACATATTTTGTCTTAGTATCTGAATATAATTACATAACAAATGTTTCACGTGTAGCATAAATGTCCTCCTGGAGTATCCAGTTCTCGCCAGCATAGTGTAGATTCCCCAATACTTACACAATGGAAAAGAAAATTTCGAAAAGAAAGAAAACAATTCCCCATTTGTATTGGACATATTCCTGAATGCATCAATAATTTCCTCCAAATGATGTGGATATTCAGTGGTAATTGAAAAAATATTTAAAAAAAATAATGACTTCAAAACTAACAAGTAAAAAATATGCACAGTATCATGGTAACCAAAGTATTGGTCACACAACTAACCGAAATACTGGTATTTCAGTAAGTCATGTGACCGCCAAAATGGCGTTTGAGTTCTCATTAGTGAATTCAAAAGCCTAGATGCAAGCGCAACTTTTTTCGAGTGTTTACCGGACTTAGATATCCTCAAGTATTGAGTTCTAGCCATATTGGTATTCTCGGGCTGTTTACACTAGTGCAATATTTGACATCAGGTGTGACGTAATTTTACTGAGAAATCATGGACAATAAACAACATTGATTGATCCTTGTTTGTAAATCTTCTTTTATTGAAAATGTTTGGGAATCAGATAAAACTATTCATTTAATAAAGAAGTACCGATTTTCTGCCATTTTCATTAATCTTCTTTTTATGACTTTTTTAAACCACTTGTTAGATCTATCTATAGTATTCAGCAAGCATATGATCACTGATTTATGTAAACCAACATCTGTTCTTAAAAAGTGTAGGTTTGATTATGAATACACTTCTCAACAATACTATGTACAGACGACATTTAGAGCCATAGCTGTTATTGATATGATTATAAGTTAACTTTACACTTGATAATTGTAATACACCACGCCCATTTAACCTTGTATAGGGTTTTTACACCCAAATTGGCCATATACCTCCAAAATTCTAAGGACTCTCTGGTTGAAAGGATACAAAGTTAAGGAAAATTGCTGTTGTACCCCCAGTTACAAAACTCAGAGGACACCCTATAATAACATGGAACACTTTCAGTGTGATAGTGTTTCTTCTTCTCATTTGGATGATCTTATATTTTACAAACCAATCTGTTCTGTGATTAAGAACACAGAACTTCAATGCAACTGTTGTTTATAGATTTTGTCTCTATATGTGCACCTTGGTTTTCATTCATTAACTCCACCTTTTAAATAATTTTTTTTACTTGTTGGATTTTGACAGTTACCGTATTTTTTAAATTTGTTTTTGATTACCATTGAAAATTAATTACATTTGAAGGGAAGATATTGATGCAGTTAATGATATATTTGAAATAAAAGTGAGAGATTGTTTTGTTCATAATATAGTGCTGTCAAAAACTGGATACTCCAGGATACTGGACTTTGATTTTGACACCCACACATCTATATTAAATATAACATCTTAACTGTTCATTTTTATTGCAAACATCTTCAAGGCCTTCCCCAGGTCATTAAAAAGTGCCCTGGGGTTGAGGCGCCTGCTTTTCAAAATCCTATCTACCAGGGCATAAAAAAAGGCTTGTTTCTGCTTTACCCAACTGACCCATTTTATATTTTTATTGTATTGGGGGTATTCTGTATTTTACCCCCCTACCCATTTTTTCATGGCGGAGACAAAAAATGAACAAAATACTACAACATGCGATTGACTTTGACTTTTCCAATAATTTTACATCAATAAAACTGCAGACGTTTTCCCTATTACTGTAGAAAACAAAAGGCAACATGCTCAAGGTGAGCTTTTGTGATCACCCTGCGTCCATTGTCTGTCGTGCCTCTTCAACAATTTGCTTTAAATGACATCTCTTCTGAAACCGCTGGACAGAATTTGATTAAACTTTGCAGGGATGATCCTTGGGTGAACCATCACAAAAGTTTCTAAAATAAATTTGATCCATGTAGAACTCTTGTTGCTCTGGCAACAGAAAGAAAAACATTATGAAAACTTTAAAAAGCATCTTCTTCAAAACTGCTGGCCAGATTTCAAAATGTTTTAATACAGATGTAACCCTCTTCCAAGATTGCTAAAATTATTCCGATCCATTAAAAAACATGGTCATCAGGGACAGCGCTAATTTGCCTTAATTACCCTCTACCAAAATTGCTTAAACTTCAACTTAAACAAAGCTGATCCCTTGAAAATTCAGTTTCCTAGGGATTATTTAGAAAGTAAACTTACACAAACCTGATGGTAATGTCAATGACTATTATCTTGCCATGGCTGACTTGGTATTGGGCCACCATTTTCAGTTATGGCCCTTGAAGTATAAACAAGAAAAGATTAAAACAAAATGTTTTAATGGACGGCTTATAATAAGCATTATACTGTCCCCCTCTTTTTCTCTTTTCTACTGTTTTGACCTTTTAATCTTACCTGTCTATGCACAGGACCTCCATATTAAAAAAAAAATAAATATTGACCTCTCTTATTAGGCCAGTTTATATATAGAGAAGCAGTTATTATTTTATAAATTTTTCTGCACGAGTCCCAGGTCTCACTATACTTAACAAGAAAAGATTAAAACAAAATGTTTTAATGGATTGCTTATAATAAGCATACTGTCGCCCTCTTTTCTACTGTTTTGACCTTTTAATCTTACCTGTCTATGCACAGGACCTCCATTTGAAAAAAAAATATTGACCTCTCTTTATATTAGGCCAATTTATATATAGAGAGGCAGTTATTATTTTTATAAATTTCTCTGCATGAGTCCCAGGTCTCACTATGCTTAACAAGAAAAGATTAAAACATAATGTTTTAATGGATTGCTTATAATAAGCATACTGTCCCCCTCTTTTCTACTGTTTTGACCTTATAGTCATACCTGTCTATGCACAGGACCTTCATATTAAAAAAAAAAAGAAAGAAGATTTCTCTGCACGAGTCCCATCGTAACAGCCCAGATCCCCCCCCCCCCGTCAGGTTTTTCCCCCACCCAGTCAGTTTTCCCCCCCTCTTTTTTTAAGGTTTCAAGGTGGAAAAATTCTTGACTAGTCAGTTTTTTCCCCCCTATCTAATGTATTGTTTCTGATGGTGGAGTAATTCTGGCCTAGTCAATTTTTTTATCCCTTTTATTTAGATTGTAGTGATGGTGGGAAAATTCTGGACCAGTCAGTTTTTTCCCCCCTATCCAATATATTGTGCGAGATGGTTGGGAAATTCTAGATAAATTCTAGACCCCCCCCCCCCCGTCAGATAGATTGTGTTTGAAAGTTAGGCATGAATTCTGGCCCTGTCAATTTTTCCCCCCAAATATATTGTGAGTGAAGGTTGGGAAATTCTGGCCTTGTCAGTTTTTACCCCTTTTATTTAGATTGTAGTGAAGGTTGGGAAATTCTGGACCAGTCAGTTTTTCCCCCATATCTTATATTTTTATGCTAGATGGTGGTGAAATTCTGGACCAGTCAGTTTTTTCCACACTTGTAGACTGAGCATAGGGGGGGTTTTTTTATTGTGTGTTGTGGGGAAATTCTGGACCAGTCAGTTTTCCCCCCTATCCAGTATGTTGTGCGTGATGGTGGGGAAATTCTGGCCATGTCAGTTTTTCCCCCCCTGTCATTTAGATTGGTGATGGTGGGGAAATTCTGGACCAGTCAGTTTTTCCCCCGTATCTTATATTTTTATGCTAGATGGTGGGGAAATTCTGGACCAGTCGGTTTCTTCCCCCCTGTCATTTAGATTGTGTGGAAATTCTGGACCAGTCAGTTTTTTCTCCCCCTATCCAATATATTGTATGAGATAACGGGGAATTTCTTGATCAGTCATCGGGGAAATTCTGACCTATACCATTTTTTTTATTTTTTACTGGAGGTAATGAAATACAAACATTGAATTACATGTACTTAAATTAATTTGCTTAAAATGACATCTTCTCTGAAACCACAGAGTAGAAATTGATACTTGAATCACTTTCTACTTTTAATTAAGATCTTTAATTTGGCATATTAAAATAAAATAATGACCATAAAAGCTTAGAGAAAAACAATTCTCTTCTTGCTTTTAGCTTGTCAACAAAAATGTCAGAATTTCCCCATAATAACGCACAATTTAGATGACAGGGGTGAAAAAACTGACTAGGCCAGGATTTCCCCACCATCATGCACAATATATTGGATAGGGGGAAAAATGACTTGACCAGAATTTTCCCACAATCTAAATGACAGGGGGGAGGAAAAAACTGACTGGTCCAGGATTTCCCCAACTACACACACAATATATTGATAAGGGGAGACCAGGCCAGAATTTCCTCACCATCACGCACAATCTACGTGGCAGAAGGGGGGTGGGGGGGGGGGGGACGACTAACTAGGCCAGATTTCTGGTGCGATTTTAATGAAAAATTTACAAGAATATTGCGAAATCAGAGCCCAAAATGACCCCTGAAACCTACAAATTATATAATATCCTTTGATATTCCTATCATTCGCTGAGAGTGAAACTTATATTTTATAAAATTTCTTTAAAATAGCAGTTTTCTGGACCTTTTTTCTAAACGCTTGCAGTTATTGATCTTATATTTTTGGTATATGAGTCAGCCACCATGAGTTACAGATCAAGTTTAGGTTTTGTTCCAGTCGACTGACATTTGATGAAATTACCAGCCTTGGACTTAAAAAAATTCTTTAAAATAGCAGTTTTCCGGATTTTTTTCTAAACGCTTGCAGATATTGACCTTATACGTATTTGCAGGGCCTTTTTTCCTGTTTTGGGGAAAGCGCCCTAGCCCTTTTTATGGGGGAAAAACAAGCAAATTTCACAAATTATTAAGGGATATTTTTTTTCTATATATCGTAAATATAAGCATAAATTGGTCTCTGTACACTAAACACAAAGATGCAACATATTACTATTCCTATACAAATATTTTGTTTAAGAATCAATAGAGTAAAACAAACAGTTAAATTAGCTTCAGATTTATTGTTCTGTAGGTTTCTCAATAAGCAGTTCCCCCCTCCCCTGAATTTGATGGGGAAATTTCTTTAAAGGTGGGGAATTTGAAGGAAATTTTTTGGGGAAAAGGTGGTAATTTTGCTTAGGGAGGCAGCCCTTAACCAGCTACAGTTATATAGAAGAGTAAAAACCATGATTTACAAATCAGGTTTGAGTTTTGTTCCAATCCCCTGATTTTTAATGAAATTACGAGTCTTGGTCTTAGAAAATTTCTTTAAAATAGCAGTTTTCCCGACTTTTTGATATTTATTGTCATTTTGACTTTTATCAAAATTATTAAGGTATAAATTCCCTAATACCCATATTCCATATCTTGCCACTGGATGGAAATATTTCTATGAAACTTTGTCACTTTGAAGACATCCAAAAATAGAAATGTTTCACAGAGAGTTTTTCCAGGTTTTATTAGATGTAGGGGAGATAATCTGTATTCAAGTTGAAGTCTATGGGAAATTTAAATTTCTGTGAATATGAAAAAAGTAAAAATATTATATGATTCTGATTCTATTTTCATGAACACATCTAAATTTTACCGTAGGAAAGTGGAGAACATCACTTTTTTTGTAGTTTTCAATGGAGATAACTCATGACAACAAAATTAAAAAGGGAAGGTTATAAAAGAATTTCTGTCATATGTCATAACATGTCAATTTGCCTTAAAGGTTTCCATGGTTTGACATCATAAAAGCTTATATTGTGAAGTTATATGCATGGCTTTGATGGTTATTATGGGACATAATTATACCTTAACCCTTTCCCTCATATAGACTCATTTTGACGCACTCAGTAGGTACCACATAAAGCCTGATCTGCAGAAAACCACAGTTAAACCTTAACAAATTTAATTACAAAGTCCTCATTTCCAGACCACTGAAGAGCAGCGAACAGCATAAAACCTGATCAGCCTGCGAGTTACTCGCAAGCTGATCTGGTTTTATGCTGTTCGCATAGGTCTTTTCATGGTTTTCTCTATGAGGGAGTGAATTACAGGGCATAAACCTTAATCAAATAATTAACTTGTTTGCAGTGTGAAGAGTGTGTGTATGTGGGGGGTCTTTATTTTCTATTTGTCGGTAGGGGACTTATTATTACCTAAGCAATACTTTTAGAATGCTTGTTGTATATACAGTATATGTATTCTATTCCATGCATAGGTCAAGGTCATCCTTCAAGGTTAAAGGTCAAATTTAAAGTGTAGACTTCACTGCATGTATAGGCATACAGTGAGTTTTAGTTGTGATTTTCAAAGTCAACTTCTTTTAGATGTTTAGATCAACAGATGGATTGTGGTGATAACAATATCCCTCATTGTTTCTTTGAAATGGATTTGGATAAAAAAACAAAAATAAAAAACAACAACAGATGACCATTAGCATGTCATGATGTGGTTCTCTTGTTTTACATATCTATATGTTTTTTAGGTTAATAGAAAATGAAAGAATAATTTAAAACTTAAATTTGCCATTTTTATATGGCCTTACAAATTTTGTACGGACGTATTAATAAAAACTTTTATGTTTTCACCCATGGCGTTCGAGCAGGTGGGCGGGCGGTGTCCTTCACAGTGTCCAGACTCCTATTCAAACAGTTTTGATCCGATCCTCTTCAAACTTGCTGACAATATTTATTGACATAATATCTCGGACAAATTCGATTTTCAGCCATATCGCCCCAGGCACTCCTGGATATTGGCCCTTGATTTTTTTTTTTAAATGTGTGAAATTAACAGTGTCCGGACTCCTTTTCAAACAGTTTTGATCTGATCCTCTTCAAACTTGCTGACAGTGTGTATGGGCATGATATCTCCGACAAATTTGATTTCCTGCCATATCACCCCAGGCACTCCTGGATTATGGCCCTTGATTTTTTTTTTTAAAATATGTGAAATTAACAGTGTCCGGACTCCTTTTCAAACAGTTTTGATCCGATCCTCTTCAAATTTGCTGACAGTATGTATGGGCATGATATCTTGGACAAATTTGATTTCAAGCCAAATTGCTCCTGGCACTCCTGGATTATGGCTCTTAATTTGTTGAAAATGTGTGAAATTAACAGTGTCCGGACTCCTATTTAAACAGTTTTGATCCGATCCTCTTCAAACTTGCTGACAGTGTGTATGGGCATGATATCTTGGACAAGTTCGATTTCCAGCCAAATTGCCCCAGACACTCCTGGATTATGGCCCTTGATTTGTTGAAAATATTTGAAATTAACAGTGTCCGGACTCCTATTTAAACAGTTTTGATCCGATCCTCTTCAAACTTGCTGACAATGTATATGGGCATAATATCTCAGCCAAGTTTGATTTCCAGTCGAATCACCCAAAGCACTCCTGGATTATGGCCTTTGCTTTGTTGAAAATATATTAATTACCATTGTCTGTACTACTATTTAAAGTGTTTTTATTTGACTCTCTTCAAACTTGCTGACAATGTGTATGGGCATATCTCAGCCAAGTTCGATTACCAGCCAAATCACCCCAGGAACACAAGGATTATGGCCCTTGATTTGTTTGAACATGGTGCATTTTAGGACAGCACAAATTACGGGCTATTATCCTTCGACTCTCAGAGCTCTTGTTTGGAATAATGTGTTTGTAGATCATGATCTTGATATATGATCTTTTTTTTAAATCAAAAGCAGGTAAATCAGTCATTAAGCAAGGTTAGTGGATGACTTACAAATGTATAGAAAACACATTTTTATAAAAATATAATAATGATTTTAAATGAGATAATATTATTAATTTGATTTTATATGAGATAGTAGTATTGTTTTAATGTGCAGTTGAGCAATTAGAGATTATCTAAATGTTTCAATTAAAGGTGAAAATGTACCAAAAAAATCGACACGCGGAAGGGTCCACCTCCCACATCTACCTTTCACTAAAATTTGTGTCTGAATTTTTTTCTGCAGAAAGCTCTGCATTTCATAATAAACATATTCAAAATATTGGTCTGTTTTAAAATCATCTACAGAGGGTAAATGCGCATGCTGACAATGGCCTTACTTCATCTGTGTCTGTTGTTGCCTTCCACAGCACTGATGCCAAGCTCCGATATAATAGCTGTAATTGATTCAAGCCAGGTCTGTTTTAGTCAACCTGCTGGTCTTGCTCCAGCTACCTGAAGATTAAGGTTCTTTTTCAGCTGGTTTGAGTCTTCCCTTCTGTGTATATGTCCAAACCATTTCAGTCTTGACCTCAGAATAGTCTCTTCTTAATCTTAACATCGTTATTTCTGCCCTCTCCATTATTCTCTCATTGGCCATTTGTCAAATCTGGGGGTCACCACCGTAAAGCTTTAAGGATTGAAGGGCTGTAATGTGACTTGGATTGTTTCTTGATGCCTCACTACAATAGAGGTACAAAAGTTTGTGCAACTGAGAGAAGCAGATGACTTATCCCTAAAATGACCTTACAGGCTTTGATGCAAGAGTTGCATTTCATTTCATCATCCAGTTACCACAAAAATCCCTCATGCTGGGGTTAACTTGTTTTTTTTGGACCTCATGTAATTTTTTTGTGAAATTAAGATTATATTGCTGTTCTTAATTGTGTATTCAGTATGACTATGTTGTAAATGGAAATGAAAGCAATATTTCTCAGGTGACTGATTCAGGGCTATCTTGGCCCTCTTGTTTTGTCAAGTTACAAATCTAAAATATGATTTGGTTTGTTATTATATAGGTATGGTTTAACTCACCCAGGGGAATGATGTCAGTGAGTGACAACACACTCGAGAGCCGTATATCGCTGCTGGAGCAGATGATACGAGGTTCTCTGGAGTGTGATGACCAGTCCGTCAACATGTCGCTGGTGTCAACAGATGGTCTCCTGGATGGACTGTTGGCTCTCTATGATGAATGCTGTCATTATAAGTTACTGAACAACAAATATGTGTCAGCCTTTGTAAAAAAATGTAAGATTTTTTTTTTATTGATTTATTTACTAGTCTCTAATTTATGATTGTGTAGGACTTGTTGGAGAGATAACTTCACATTTGGGTTTCGTCCTGGAAGTCATTAACTCTTCAAATCTGCTATATCTAGTCTGGTATTTTCTGTGTAGAGGCTTTAAATTGGAAATTATTCCTGTCTTTTGATTTTATTACCAGTGAAATTATTGTTATTTTTTATGGCTTTCCGCAACCTGCGGAAAACGTATAGGGTTTGTTATGTTTATTCTTCTTATTATTATTATTATTCCTTTTTTTCCAACCAAATCTAAGAGTTAATTTCGGTAAGTTGTCAGTGTCTAAGCAACATGTAAATTAAATTGGCTCGACAAAAAAGTATAAATTTTTAAATTCAATAATTTTTAGTTTTTAATGACGTCAATTGACGTCAGATTTGACGTCAGATTTGACGTCAGCTTCAAAAGTTTGTTCGCGCACTAGAGTCTTTATTTTTTGATATTTTATCTTGATAATTTCACAGATGATGTATGTTATGATGTAGATGTGCACCTTGTTTTTCAATTTTTTAAATTCGAAAAATTTAAGAATTTATGGCAAAACTGAGTTTCGAACTTTGGTCCTAAAACTATTATTTAATGTTACAAAGGCTACTGATGAGATAGAAGCATGAAAATTGGACAGCTTATTGGCCGAGATGTCTACTTTCTTTTCTCTGAAAGATTTCCTTTTAAGTCACGTGGTTATGACGTCATTTAAAGGACAAAATCCTATTTTTTCAAAGATTTCCCTCGCTCTAGCATCATACATTTTGAGTCAATTTTAATGAAATTGAAACTGCAGCTTTAAAAAAAGTATCTTATTATACATTCAATCATTTTCAATTTTCATTGGCGTCATATGACGTCAGATTTGACGTCAGCTTCAAAAGTTTGTTCGCGCTCTAGAGCCTTCAATATTGGTCCGATTATCTTGATATTTTTACAAAAGATGTATTTTAGGATGTAGATGTCCACCTTGGCATTCAAGTTTCCAAATTCTAAAAGATTAAGATTTCATGGCAATACCGAGTTTCGAACTTTGGTCAAAAATTAAATTTAAATGTTACAAAGTCCCCTGATGCGTTACAAGCATGAAAATTGGACAGCATATTGGCATTGAAGTTTACATTCCATTTTCTGAATGATTTTCTCTTTAGTCACGTGGTTATGACGTCATCAAAAAGACAAAAAAAAATCTTTTTTAAGATTTCTCTTGCGCTGGTATCATGATTTTAAAGTCAATCTTAATTATATCTTCAGAATTGATAGAGTTAAAATTGAAGTGATGCATACTGCAAGAAATGTTTGTTTTGTCACGTGATTATGACGTCATGCATACTTTAGCAAGAATTATTTTGAAAAATCATATAAAATCACCAATTAGACCAATGAACTTAAACTTTTCAAAAATGTCGAAACTTATGACGTTCATAAGGTCTTGAAAATTTCAAGTGATTACGTCATCAAACATGGCAGTTATTCATGCTTGATAGAATGCCTACTTGAAAATGTGAAAACAAACCTGTTCGCATTCTCGAAGATACTTTTTTTTCTTGATTAATAGAACGTTAGCTGAACATGTCCTTGCAAAAAAGATATTTTTCTTTAGTCACTTGATTTTGACGTCGATAAAATATAAAAATCATTCATTTCAATACGTATTCGCGCTCCAGCGTCATGAGTATTGATGCCATTCTTAAGCATACCTTAAAGAATTTATGTTGTGTAACTTGTTATGACAACATTGATGTGTAAGCAAAATATATTAAAAAGATCAAAAGATTGTATATATTAACTTTAAATAAGTAATAATGCCATACCTTAACATGCGCAAAAAGTTCAGAAAATTTCAAGTGATTACGTAATCAAACATGACTTATTCATTTTTTTCGTAAAAGGGCTAATACATGGAAATCTATTAATTTGCAGAAAGAAATTTAAGTGGTCATTGGGTTGGTTGAGCAAGAGCCGATTGTTCTTTTGCAGGAATGAATGCCTGCGTTGAATAATGAATTGTGATACATTTTTGAGTAAATAAGTCGCATTTACGATGAATTAGTATAATTATACTAGAGCCAGAAAACCTTTACAGATATCTTATTACATTTGCTATCATGGCTTTCTGCAAACCTGAAGAAAATGACAAATACATGTATATCTTCCTATCGATTTTTAGCTCACCTGAGCACGTGTGCTCAGGATGAGCTTTTAGGATCGATGAATGTCCGTCGTCCGTCCGTCCGTCCGTCGTCCACAATTTGTTCGTTTGCACTCTAGCATCTTCATTTTATGAGCAATTATCTTCAAACTTTAAAACAATGTTTATAACCATAAAATCTCGGCCAAGTTCGATTATGGCTGATATCGTACCATTAGGTCAGGAGTTATGCCCCTTTTAAAATTCAAAAATGCCAGATTTCACATTGTTTGCACTCTAGCATCTTCATTTCATGAGCAATTATCTTCAAACTTTATATCAATGTTTATAACCATACAATCACGGCCAAGTTCGATTATGGCTGATATCCTACCATTAGGTCAGGAGTTATGCCCTTTTTAATATTAAAAAAAGCCAGATTTCACATTGTTTGCACTCTAGCATCTTCATTTCATGAGCAATTATCTTTAAACTTTATATCAATGTTTATAACCATACAATCACGCCAAGTTCGATTATGGCTGATATCGTACCATTAGGTCAGGAGTTATGCCCCTTTTAATATTCAAAAAATGCCATATTTCACTTTGTTTACACTCTAGCATCTTCATCTTTTGAGCAATCCTCTTCAAACTTTATGGCAATGCTTATGACCATAAGGTCTCGATTGAGTTCGATTATGGCTGAGATTCATCAATTAGGTCAGGAGTTATGCCCCTTTTAATATTCAAAAAATGCCATATTTCACTTTGTTTACACTCTAGCATCTTCATCTTTTGAGCAATCCTCTTCAAACTTTATGGCAATGCTTATGACCATAAGGTCTCGATTGAGTTCATTTGGCTGAGATTCATTTAGGTCAGGAGTTATGCCCCTTTTAGTATAAAAAAAGCCATATTTCACGTTGTTTACACTCTAGCATCTTCCTTTTTTTAGCAATCATCTTCAAACTTTATGACATTGTTAATGACCATAATGTCTCGATTGAGTTCAATTGTGGCTGAGATGGGTCAATTAGGTCAGGAGTTATGCCCCTTTTAATAAAAAAAGCAAATTTCACTTTGTTTACTCTACCAACTTCATTTTTTTAACAATCATTTTTAAACTTTAAGACAATGTTTATGCCCATAATCTCTCAATCGGGTTCAATTATAACTGATATTGACATGTAAATTTAGGAGTTATGCCCATTTCACCATAAAAAAAAGCCAGATTTCACTTTTACACTCAAGCATCTTTATTTCTTAAGCAATCATCTTTCTCAGGTGAGCGACCAAGGGCCATCTTGGCCCTCTTGTTTATGTTTTCTAAACGTTTAACGGTTTCTTTTTCTAAATCTGTAAAAATAAGCAAATATACAAAGCAAATGAATAGTTGAAAGTTTCAAGACGTTTATAACGTTAATACCATAGAAAAATAAGATGTTTTCTTCATTATATTGCTTACACCTCTGCCTTTGTTTCCATCTAATTTTGCAAATGTAAAACTCAATCAATTTAAAGGTTGAAAGTAATCGATTTTAAAGTGTTTTTTTTTTCTTTTTTACAATGTCAATTGTGGATCAAATTGCAATGAATACATGTTAAGTCATATGCTTACAAAGAAAAAGATATTAAATAAAGAATAATAAAAAAAATCGATTGAATATCCTAAGAAAACAATTCTTGAGGATATTATTATCTTAAAATTTTCCTGTTGTTTTTTATTCTGAATGATAGAAAACGGGTGCATAATCAAATAAGATCCATATTTATGCTTTCTCAATATCTTCTTAAGAAGATGAAAATAAATAAAAGAAAAAAAAATTAAAGCTTATTTTTGAACATAATCGTAAGTATATATTTAAGATAATGATGATTTACGTATTAAATCATACATTATTATGCATCATTATTCCATTTTTTTGTATTAACTTATATATTTAATACCTTTGAAATAAGCAAACGGAAAGCCGCTTCGTTTGTATCTTAAACAAACGACTTCTAGTTTTATTTTGTTTTTGTTGTAATGATAGATTCATACATACTCACCTTGTAAGTCTAGTGTTTAAAAGTTTACAGTTAAGAAAAAGAAAAGCACATCTTCTTAGAATTTACATGTGCAGTATTTAATAACAGGAAAACTGTTTGTTATAGATACTTTCTGTTTTAGCTTGACTATTTGAAGAATAGGATGAGCTATTGTATTGTACCCAGGCATTGGCCTCTGCGTCCCAAGAAATGTTTATTCATGTGTTAGTTATCATCGATGAACCAATAGAAACAGGAACACTGTGGATGTCCCTCATACTTCACATGTATGGAATTGCAAACCTGTGTTGGGGGTGAGACAAGAGTACATTAACTCTGTCATGAATTTTGACTTTTTATACACCTGTCAGTTAACAGGTCATATTTTGATTTCACCTGTGGCAGCTGGGCAGCGTCCACTGAAGTTGTCTGCTCTGTAAGTTAAACTCTAACAAAAGTGAGTCGATTTTTGCCAAACTTGGTCACAATATAAAGGCACAACATCTTGGCCAGATTTAATAACCAGTCAAAATGTCTGAGAAACTCCAGCATAATGGCCCTTGAATTGATGAAAAATTGTAAAATTAACAATGTCTGCTCTCTTACTCTAACAAAAATGAACCATTCTTTACCAAACTAGGTCTCATAGTGTATGGTTACATATCCAGGCCAAGTTCGATAATAAGCCAGAATGTCTCAGGATGTACAGCCCTTGAATTGATGATTTTTTTTTTAAAATTAACATTGTTCACTCTAACTTTGATTTTCATACCACCTCATTTTTTCACTTAATCCTTTGAGGTAATGCTTTGAAACTTGAAATCCTGTTTATGACCATTGCCTCTACTTATACATGGCAGGAGTGGATAACTCTGTAATGGATTTAGACATAATTATGTCCCTTTTCCAACTTGATTAATCTTTTTGTACTAACACACTTTTTGCTGGACCCTTGGAGATATTGCTTTAAAACTTGGAATACATGTTCATTGTTTTTTTTTTACATTTTGATGATAAAAAGATTTCTTATTTTGCTTAATTTACTGCAATATTTATTTTTATTGAAAACGCTAGAATACTCAAGTGTGTTGTCTTACGGACAGCTGTTGTTATGCTTTGTATTCAGATCGAAGCACAGTGAGTGAAATTCGTCGTCTAAGACTCCAGGTGTCAGATTTTGAAGTAAAAGATGTGATTGGACGAGGCCATTTTGGGGAGGTTCAGGTTGTTCGGGACAGGCACACAGAGACGGTGTATGCAATGAAAACTCTGAGGAAGCAAGAAACTCTGGCTCAGGCAGAAGTATGCACATTCAATGACAGTTGCTCACCCTTGTCCCTTGATCTAATATCAGTTTAAGCTTTTAACTCTATATGTAACATTATAAAGATACTTTACCGGTACTCCCCTTGATTTAATGATTCTAACTCCTAATTTGGAGTCCTGGACTCAAATATTTGAGAAAAAGACCCCTGTTTCCTGAGCAGCTTGTATATGGCTATATGGTAGGACTCCTACTGAGACCTCAGGATCATTCAAACTCATTGTGTATTTGGGAGAAATTCTTCCTGATTTGAGAACTTTAATTAGAGGTGATTTTTTTATTTCTTTATCTATGAAATCTTGTATTTTTTGTCAAATTTCTCCCGGTAGATCCACTGATTAAAAATGAAATATCTGATTGAGATTTTTTCCCATAAATATATTATAGAAAAATTAGGGAAAGATGTTTATTTGAATAGCACTCCATAAAATTACAGAGAGAGAAGCATGGTTTTTAAAATCTGAATAACCACATTTTCATTTGAATCTTTTCAGATCTCCTTCTTTGAAGAAGAGAGAGACATTATGGCTAATGCCACCAGTCCCTGGCTGACAAAGCTTCATTTTGCATTCCAAGATGCTCATACACTTTACCTGATCATGGAGTTTCATGCAGGGGGAGACCTTCTGTCCCTCCTCTCTAGACATGACGACATTTTTGAGGAGAAGATGGCAAGGTTTTACTTAGCAGAAATAGTCCTTGCGGCTAATGCTTTGCATGAAATGGGATACGTTCATAGGTATGTAAATTTATAGGTCAACCACAGCAATTTCATTGTTGATTTGTCTGTTAAATTATACCTTTAGTGCAAAAAAATATGTTGACATTATTTTGTAGTCTGTATGAAATTGGAAGTTGGAAAAATGACACATGCAAGAAAAGATTGACTGACCTCTCTTCTTTTGTTGTGATGTCAGTGTTAGGGCAGTACCGACCAGTCCTATAGAGCTAAAACTAGTCCATTTTTGTTACCCAGGTACCAGTCATACTATCACCCGCAGGTACCCTGGAACTCATGCAGATGAAGTTATTTCATTACCACCATTAAAGTCATTGATTTTAATACATTTCAATAAGAACCTAACAATATGGACTTCGTACACCTGAAATACATCTATCTTGAATGCTCTAGAATATAATTTCTTGACAGAGTGTAGAATTATGATAAAGGATATCATTACAAATCAGATACTGACCTGTATATATATCATTAAGAAAACAAGTACACAGGGTATCATTATAAGAAAGTCTGTCATCAGGTAATGTATGATAATTTTGTATCTGGGTACCAGCAATTTTCTATCGAACTGTGGGTACTCGAACCCGGGAACTCTATTCAGCTCTACGGCCTTAGAGATTGTATTAGATGATTAACAGTTACCATTAACTAATTTCAAGCTTAATTTAAGATAAAAACATTGGATTTATGGTGAAAATAAGTAGATTGATTAATTTATTAACTTTTCTTTTTAAAAAAATAAGAGCATGTGTTTAGACTTGATAAAACTTGTATTAGCATCAATCTAATAATTGCAGTCCATTGATAAAATCTTGCTCCATTGTTTACATAAAACAACCGAACAGAGTTCTAGTTCCTGGTGTTTCTTGAGTATTGCATATTACTTCAATAAAGGAAAGCATTTAATCCTTATTTTTGATGTTGAATATCATGACAAAGACAAAATGTTTTAAGTGTGAGAAATTATTAATATATACTACTCAAAGTTTCAAACATATCATGTGTCACTTTGAAATTGAAGTAATTCTGTTTTATTTGTCTATATCTCTTGATTTTTCACAACCATCCTATATATGCACAAACCCTGATTTAATACATCTCAAATTACAAAATATTGATTTTGAGATTCAAAACAACAACAAAACATTATTTTTATGCGCCAACCATATAGATTTGCCTTTGTCTGTCCGTATGTCCGTCCATCTGTCCCAAAATTTTGTGACACGCATAACTCCGAATTTTTCCGGAACCCCCAAAACTGTGGCTCAGGTAACTCTGAAGGTATTTGTGCTACAGACTTTAAACTTCATGGATATATTACTCAGGACATGTGTTGCGCTCCAGGGTGTTGGCTTTTGTTTTGGAAAATGCAGCAGATGGGGGCATCTGTGTTCTCTGGACACATTTCTAGTTTTATCCTAAAAATAAAACATTACATCATTCACAAAATTTTACATCCACTAACTGAAATTTCAATATTATCTATTAAAGAGTTGTATTTTCAGCTAAAATGTTATTTCAGAATTGTAATTTGTCATTTGTCAATTGTTTTTTTTTTTTTTTTTTTTTTTTTTTTTTTTAAATTTGATTTTTTTATCAAAAGACCCAATTATAAAAAAAAATTGTCCCATTTTTAGCTTGACTATTCGAAGAATATGAGAGCTATTGTTGTCGCCCTTGCGTCGGCGTTGCAGCTTTTGGTTAAAGTTTTGCATGCAAGTTACTATCAACCTTATATCTCAATAACCATTTATGGTATTGACTTGAAAGTTTATAAATATGTTCAGGGGCATTAGACAACCAAGGTAGATAACTCTTGACTGAATTTATTATGAATCATGGCCCCTTTTTAACTTAGAAATTTTGGTTAAAGTTTTGCATGCAATAGAAAATTTGGTTAAAGTTTTGCGTGCAAGCTACTATCTAGTTTGTATCTCTATAAGCATTCATGGTATTGACTTGAAAGTTTCTGAATATGTTAAGGGGCATCAGACAACCAAGTAAGATAACTCTTGATGGAATATATTACAAATTATGGCCCCTTTTTAACGAGTGACTCGTTTTACCAGAATCCCCCTATTTACCGGAATCTACCGGAATCCACTTAGATTTTACCAGAATCCACCTTATTTATCTTGTTTTATGTTATTTTTTACATGTTTTTATTATAATTACTGAACTATAATACGATATTAGTAATGAATTTCATTTAATACATTTGTATCTGTTTTTAAATGACATTTGATGCAGGCCTAATGTTAACGCAGGTTAAACTTACATGTCATATCATTTTCGTCTTATAATTGCCTATGGTTGATACGGATAGCTTTTATTTATAATAAGTTTTGTTTACCGAACAAAGTGGCAGAATCACTTCACCGTGTATTATATGGTATCAACCTAAAAGCCAGGTACATAGTTTTTTCCTTGTTTGTTGTTTGACTAGAAATTGCAATGTATTTTCTCTCTCTCCCTCTCTCTCTTGCTCTCTCTCTCTCTCTCTCTCATATGGTTATGAAAAATGATATTTCAATTAGTAGATATTTAACTGGCGCGATTTTAATAATAACCATATATATTAAAAAGCATTTAGTACGATTCCATAAACTTACAAACGCAAGATTATTAATCCCCCGCCGCAAAGCGGGAGGGGGGTTATAGGAATGCCCTTCGTCCGTCCGTCCGTCCATCCGTCAGTCCTTCCGTCCGTCAGTCCGTCCGTCAGTCCGTCAGTATGTCCGAAACATTTTCGTTTCCGCTCCATATCTCATGAACGCTTGGACACATTTTCTTCAAACTCAGCTAAAGTGTTAACCTCATTGAGCTGATGTGCAGAAGGCATGTGGCGGTCACGCTGGCTCAAGGTCAAGGTCATACTTGAAGGTCAAATGTTATATTCTTGTCCGCTCCATATCTCATGAACGCTTGGACACATTTTCTTCAAACTCGGCTAAAGTGTTAACCTCATTGAGCTGATGTGCAGAAGGCATGAGGCGGTCATGCTGGCTCACGGTCAAGGTCATACTTGAAGGTCAAATGTTATTCGTGTCCGCTCCATATCTCATGGAACGCTTGGACACATTTTCTTCAAACTCGGCTAAAATGTTAACCTCATTGAGCTGATGTGCACAAGGCATGAGGCGGTCATGCTGGCTCAAGGTCAAGGTCATACATGAAGGTCAAATGTTATTTTCGTGTCCGCTCCATATCTCATGAACGCTTGGACACATTTTCTTCAAACTCGGCTAAAATATTAACCTCATTGAGCTGATGTGCAGAAGGCATGAGGCGGTCACGCTGGCTCAAGGTCAAGGTCATACTTGCAGGTCAAATGTTATTTTCTTGTGAACCTTGGACACATTTTTTCAAACTCGGCTAAAATGTTAACCTCATTGAGCTGATGTGCAGGAGGCATGAGGCGGTCACGCTGACTCAAGGTCAAGGTCATCCTTGAAGGTCAAATGTTTAAGCCTCCACTTTTTCATGTCATCTCGATATCTCGTGTCATGTTCACAATCATACAAATTATGTCATGATATATAAAGTTTTTAATTGAGTTACACATGTAATTTGTGGTTACCTAACACATCCTATACTTCATTGATGTTCACTTTTTTTACTGTTTCCCATGTAAAACTTGTCAGTAAACTTTTAATATATGTGCCTCCAAATTCTGAGATTCATACATAACTCCGGAAAGTTAAATTGTCTTAAACTGATCTTCTATGTCTGCTACAACCATGCCAGGTTAAGGTGAACATAATCCTATGACCAAACAAATTCTAATATTTGGCCAGCGGCGGGGGATATAGCTGTCCTTTGGACTGCCTTGTTTTGTATTTGATATTATACATACATGCACACCTGGGGTGATTGGCATGACCACTGTGGCATGTGCCGTGTCAATTTCGATGAAGGTGATAATCCAATTACCGAAAGCGTGCCGCAAGGTGAAATACTGTTCACGCGTCAACTGTCACGTTGCACACTTTCATCAGTAACTCCATCGAGGCATCACGTGGCATTATTGAAGATATGATAATTCATTTTGATTCGCCAAAATTTTTCAAATCTGTTTTAAAGAAGTTATAATTAAACAATTTTGATATAGCTCACGCTGTCTATTTCGTGAAACATTATTCTATGTTGATGCCTCATATTCCACTTAACAATAAGTCGGCCATGTTTTAACCAAATAGTCATTCAAAACCACGAGGATGACTTCATGCCAGAATCCACTTAGTCGGTACCGCTAAATCAAATACATGAAATGTCCGTTAGGAAAAGAACAAAAATGCTAAATGCAGTTGGTTTTTATGTGATCACATTTCCTTAGGTACTTTCAATAACATAAGTCAATATATGCTTTATTTGACATGAAAATAAGGTGGATTCCGGTAAAATCTAAGTGGATTCCGGTAAATAGGGGGATTCTGGTAAAAAGAGTCACCTTGATACATTTTTGACTATTATTATGTACCGGGTATGTGAAGGACAAGAATTGAAAAAGCTTCCATTTGATTTACCAACAAGCATTTTGAATAGTCTAGCGTGCTGTCCTCTGACAGCTCTTGTAGTACAAAACTATACTACCAAGTTAAGGATTGAACAGTTTCTTTTTGCTGAGTGTGCTATTTGTACTTAGCAAACTTTGAATAGTATACAATAGAAAAACAAATCTCAGCCCTATGGGCCTCTGTGTGTCTTTCCTATAGTGATATTGGACAGTTTTTGGCCTTTCTTCTTAAGATAAAGCTCATCTGCTTCTCTGAAGGTCAAGTTAAGTGTGTAGGGAGTAAAAGCTTGTTCCCTGATATCGTGAACAAAATTGACACACTTGCAATAATTAAGTTTAATGTTTTCAAATATTTTAAACTACTACTAGTATAATGATGTTAAGTTTGATAAAGCACTCAAAGATTGCCATTATTAAACCAAAACAATGCTAAAAGCAATTTTTTGATTGTTCAGAATTTGTAAAATTTAAAGCGCACTTGAAGAAGATAACTTAAGTACTGCAAGGTCACAGGAGTTGTTAGAAATTGTCTTTAATGTTCATAGACTACATATTCGTTTCCACTCTATAACTTCCATATTATTGGATGGATGTTTATAAAACTTTACAAAAGTATTTGTCATAACACAAAGATGTGTTATGAGCATCAACCGTATGTGTCCTAGAAAGGTCAAGGTCACTGGAGTTGTTAGAAATTCTCCTTGGTATTTATAGGCTACATCTTCATGTTCACTCTCTAACTTAAATATTTATGGGTGGATTTTTATAAAACTTTACAGAAGTGTTTTCAAAACACAAAGTTGTGTTGCATGCATTCAACCATATATGCACGCTTAAAAGGTCAAAGTCATCATGTTGTTAGAAATTCTCTTTGGTGTTAATAGACTACATCTTTGTGTCAGCTATATAACTTCCATATCTATGGATGGATTTTCATTAAACTTTACAAAAGTGTTTGTCATGACATGAAGATGTGTTGCTGCAACAACTGTAGGCACTCTTGAAAGGTCAAGGTCACAGGAGTTGTTAGACATTGTATTTGGTATTCATAGGCTTCATTTTCATGTCTGCTCTATAACTTTCATATCTATGTTTGGATTTTTTGTAAAACTTTACAGAAGTGTTTGTAATGATATGCCAAATGCATCAACCAAATGCACAATTGAAAGGTCAAGGTCACAGGAGTTGTTATAAACCCATTTCCATTATTTTCTTGCTTCTATCTGGCACAAATTCTTCATGAATGGCTTCACCAGAGGGGACTCCTGACAGTTTTGCTTGCTATACTGATAAAGACTTGTTATTTCTAATTTCAGAGACCTGAAACCAGAGAATGTACTGCTGGATTGTACAGGTCATGTAAAACTGGCAGACTTTGGATCAGCTGCACAACTCAATGATGATGGCTTGGTAAAATCTGTTTGTATACTTGATTAAGCTGTTATTTATCTCTAAACATGGCACTGAGGATGATGACCTGGGTGGGAAACTGGGGATAAGTGCCTGTATGTAGGGGTCATTTTGTCAGTCTGTTTGGAGATCAGTCAGTGGTTCATACATAGGTTGGCATTTTTAGACGGCGATTAGCCGTCTTATGCTGAAGAACGAAATCAGGCCTTGCTAATTTGCATATTTTCCACAACAATTTTAACTGTACCTCTCCGCGCTTAGTGCGGATCCATGCAATGTGATTCTGCACTAACGAATACGAGTGGAATATGTTACACAGACGTTTAAATCATAACCGTAACCGCTTTTAGTGTGTTATTGTTTGTTAACATGTTTTCTTTTGCCATTATTTTGCATTGGAAGCATCAATTTTGAGCATGAAAAAAATATCCGTGACATTTCTTAACCAGAACAGCAACCCATCTTACGTATATGAAGATCTACTCCTGTAAAAAGCAAAAATAGTGCTCCGTATGTATGTAATTGACCTAAAGTAGTCCACACAATATTTTGCATGATGGTGAGTTAGGTTCCTCCCAGGGCATTTCTTAACTTGGAAATAGATAGGCAAACATTCTAGTATCTTAAATAATCAAATACCTGGTCAATTTCTACATATACAAAACAACAGATAGAATTCGCTAGCACTAGAGAAAGAGAATGACCTACTTAGGTATGCAGCTCTTAATGAATGAAAGGTTCATGACCTTTACTCCGGATTATTATGTTGCAAACAGAAATTCTGTAGCAACAGCGGGTGGAGTTTTTGTCGTCATGTGACTGCTTCAATAACTTCAGAAACTCTTGGTTTGTAATGTTAATTATCCCGTTGCCGTCTCTCAGCGCATTGTGCGCTTTGATTGTTTATAAAGCATGTGACATACATGTTCATTATGCAAAGTTAACTTTTTCTCAGGGCTTAAAAGTATGATATTCATCATCAATATTTTGAAGTTTATTTTTTTTTTAAATAATCTTATTACATAATAAAGCAAACAGAATTTGGCTTTTTTCATCAAGTATTAAAAATCATTCACCTTTGAAGAAAAAGTACAAAAATTAAAGCTCTTTTGCATCTGTCAAAGTTGCAAGATATTTTCTTTTGTATAGTGTTAAGTTTCAGTCTACCATTTTCAAAAATTTCTTTTCTACCAGTTTAATTTTTTTTCCATTTCCCAGGTTTCCTCCAAGATGCCAGTGGGTACCCCAGACTATGTGTCACCAGAGCTACTGAACGCCATGAACAGTGACATCATCAACAAATATGGCACTGAAGTTGACTGGTGGTCCCTTGGTGTCTGTATGTATGAAATGCTCATGGGGAAAACTCCCTTCACTGATGAGTCCGGATCCATGGTGGCAACATATTCCAACATCATGAATTATAAGGTAAACACACTTTTGTTTAAAATGGCTTTTACTCTATAGCTTATGGGAAGATTTAAAAGCAGTATTGTTTTTAACGTGTTAAGCTTTAAGCTTGAGTCATCTAATGGAACTGTGCAATCACTTAGATGGATAATAAATTCATACATCACTACACTGACAAAATATAGTGCAGATCTCATGAATTTTATATATATTACCTACTTTAAATAAATGTGAGCACTGTCCATTTATATCCATGGCCATGGCACACCAAATGAGTAAGCAGATGTGACATAGGTATCCTGTTTTCTGTCCGTCCTTCTACAATTGATGTTGACTTCTCATTTTTTCAGCTACCACTGCATACATGCTGATGCTATTTGATAGAAATGTAAAGGAGGGCTAGTAGATCAGTCATGTTCAAGAATGGTACCTCTCACTTCATTTTTGACACTGTTATGGCCCCTTTTTGACTCAGAATTTACATCAACCCTAGGGTTCATTGTTTTTTGTAAACTCCATTCCTCAGCAACCACTATATATATGCTGATGATATTTGATAGGAATGCAGAGCATAGCTAGTAGAATAGCCACATTCAAGAATGGTTCCTCTCACTTCATTTTTGACACAGTTCTGGCCCCTTTTTATACGCCTAAATACAAAGTATATTGGGGCTATATTGGAGTTAGGTTCGTTGGTCAGTCTGTTTGTAGACAAGAATTGTCTGCCCTATTTCTTGACTACTTTTGGTTGGACTTTGATGAAACTTTACAAGACTGATAAGTACCAGTTTTTACAAACTTATGGCCACTGTACGACAGAATTTGCCAAAAATCATTTTATGATTAACTCGTCACTTTAAGAAATTTAGATACACATTTTTATGTCAATAAAAAAGAAAGACAAGTTTGACTTTGGGCAACATTCTTAAATTTTTATACAGTTATGGCCCCTTGTCAACTTGGAATTGCCTAAAATACCATGTCCTTTCAATAACTCTTCATAGGCTTAATGGATTTTAGATTATCTGCTGTCTGTGGATTTCTTGTAAAAGAGTTATGGCCTTTTGTTATATTAATTGAATTTATTTTGTTTACCTTACAGGTATTTTTCATCTTCCATTGGTCAGAATTATTATTTAAAGTCTTTTTGCATATTTTGTTAGAATGTGATGACCAGCTTGATTTTATATGAGTTATGGCCCTTTGTTATATTTAATTTTCATTTGAATTCACAACAATCATAAATACCAAGCCTACCTGTATAAAGGGGTACAAATTTAAGAAAAAACAGCTTTTATCCTACCAGTCAAAAAACTATTTGGAAACCCTGCTTTTTGCCAGACCATCGTAAATTAGATATTCATATTTGTTACCCAATGAAAATCTTTACATACTTTGAGGAGCAGATGCTTGTGAATTTTGATTTCAACAATTACCTTTTATTGAAGAACTGTTGACATATCTGGAACAGGGAGACGCTGAGTTTGGCTTAATGTTAATTGCTAACATAAACAAGTAAAAAGTAGCTTACAAATTATAATTAGGTTGCGATTAAGATGCAGTTAAGGCAGATTGTTACACAGTTTTTATGGTGATTACAGTTTTTGTGCTCAAGTGAGCTTTTAGGATTTATGGCTGTCTATCCGTTGTCCACAATTGTTTTAAACAACATCCCCTCTGAAACCACTGGGCCAAAATTGATAAAACTTGCCTGTGGTGTTCCTTGCATGAAGCTTTACCATGGTTCATACAGGCCTTGAAGAGTCCTTAAATTTAGGTAAGAAAATCCTGTATGAACCATGTTTACTATAGTTGCTTGATTGGTTCTAGTCCATTGCATGTCTGGGTCACAGGATCTAAAAATAGATTTCAAAAGTTGGCCCTCTTATTTTGGTTGTTACAGTTTTTTGATTGCCATACAGTTTTATGCAGTTTGATACCAGGCTGTGTTTTATATACCTTCTGAACTTGAGCTTTTCCTCAGCTCAAAAATCAGAAGCTCTGCAACATGGCAGTTTCTTAATCTAGAATGTTATTGTTTTCAGTCATGCTTGAAGTATCCAAGTACAATATCAGCTGATGCAAAGGGTCTAATGAACGGTCTCCTTACTGACAAAGACAAGAGGCTTGCTTATAAAGAAATCATGGATCATAGTTTCTTTACTTCAGTTAAGTGGAAGAGTTTAAGAAAAGGTGAGTTATGTCATTCCTACTCTGAAAGGTATGGGCCATCTTTCTAATATCTTTCCTTATAAAATACCCATACAACAATGTGTTCTACAAATGATGATAATGGTGATGCTTTTACAGAATATAAGCTTATTCCATTTTTTGGTTAATTTTATAATTTGAAAACTTGATTGCATATAAAGAATGGATTTTAAAATGATGACTGGTTATACCCCAGCTTTGCAAAGTAAAGTGGTGCTATACAGGAACCATGCACATTGTGACTTTGTCCTGTCCTTTTTTTACAAAGAGTTCTTTTATGATATTGAGTCAGTGCAGTGTAGCTGTGATATTCAACATCTATATAGTGACCATGGCTCCTGCATTTAGCTTGCAATAGGCCTAGTCTGGGAAAAAAGGCTATAAGGGAAATCCCAGATAAATCAGCCTGGTACAAGCAACTTTTACTGTTAGAAAATATACTGTGCATAATCACTTACTAAGTGAACTACTGAATCATGGATTTGATTTGAAATTCAAAACCATTCTATTTGTATATGCCTTGATTTTTCCATCATACATGAATTATAGTAAGGGGCTTCAAAAAGTCAATCAACTGTCACTCTCACTGATTTCAGAGACGCCTCCATTTGTCCCCCAGCTGCAGGGCCTGGATGATACGTCTAACTTTGAGGAATTTGAGAAAATGAAACCTCCCCACAACTTTGAGGACCCCAAAGTGGAGCGAGACTTTTCTGGGAAAGATTTGCCCTTTGTTGGCTTCACCTATAACAAGAAAAACAAGGAGAAAAATAATAGGTATGTTGTCTAGATTTTTACCCACAATACTTATCTTTATATGAGGCTTTGCCTGAAGGCTGGATTTTGTGCTCACTTTTAAAAAATATGGTATATAAACATTTGTCATTTTTTTGTTGAGCCTGCTTCTGAAAGCTTTGCATTGTCACAACAATGTCCTCACAGTGTATGTGCGTTAGTGCATCAGGTTGTCAGGATTTGCTTGTCTGGACTGTAACTTAGACATGGATCGCAGGATTACTTACTTAGCAGTTATATTTACCGCATTGAAACAGCGTCGCATGCAAGAGTAAGTCCGAAGCTGCAAGGTCAAGGTCACACTTAGAGGTCCCAAGTGATTTGCTTGTCCAAGCTGTAACTTATACATGGAGAGCAGGATTTTTAAATAATCTGGCACTTAATGTTGAACTCAGTGAGAGACAGTATCATGCGCAAGAGTTTAGTTCCTAGCTCACAGGTCAAGGTCACACTTAGAGGTCAACGGTCATTTGCTTGTCTGGACTGCTACCTTAAGATGTATTGCGGGATTTTTATGCTCCTTAAAGATTGAGCATATTGTAGCGGCTTTGTCCGTCCGTCACATAACTCAAAAAGTATAAAACTATTAACTTGAAACTCACAGATGGAAAGATCTCATAGAGGAGTGCACAAGAACTGTATCTCTGCACATCATATTTTTGGAGTTATTGCCCTTTGTTTAATTTCCAGAGAATTACTCATGCACTATGAGACATATAACCTTGAAACTTTATAGGTGGATACACCTCATGGAGGAGAATTGCAGTGCACAAGAACTGCAATATTAGACCTGTATATTGCAGTATGTGATTATTTTGAATATTCTCAAATACAGATATAGGAAAATCATATGGCGATAATGCATGGTCAGCAACCTACTGAAATAATCGGTCTGCCGTGATATATCTCCAATTTTCTAATATTAATAGGTTAAAGATTTAAACTCTTATAATAAAAATGAAAGTGAAATTTATTTTTCTGTCAAGGAATTTATTTTTTTTCCTCCTCCCTACTTGCTGTTTGTTCTTTGTTTATTATACTTTAATCAAAAAGAAAAGTAGAACAAACTGACCTGAATTTTTCTTTCCTTCTACCACTATTATTGAATTATGTGGTCCATAAACTTAATAAACAATGATTAAAGGCCTTACAAAGCTAAGAAATGCAGAGGTACAGTTCTTGTGCACTGTATTTCTCCTCAATAAGAACTATCCACCTATACAATTTCATGACAATACCTTAATGGTATATGTAAATTGAGGGCAGTACCTTTTCCTGGATTTGGTCTTTTCTCTGATAATACCTTTAACACACTCACATCAACTCAGAATGCAACTCACATTAATATATATTGCACTTATCCTGTGAGAAAGCATAGTTTGAGGAGCATAATCCGTTTCCAATCATTTCGTGTCAAATAAATTGGAAATAATCTTTCCATCAATGAGACAAAGTGCTTTTCTGGGCTGTAACTTAAGATTTGGATTGCAGGATTTTCAAATAATTGGCAGTAACCTTGCTAAAATGAGACAAGTGTTGCACACAAGAGTTGGGTCCATAGTTCCAAGGTAAAGGTCACACCTAGAAGTGAAGGTCATCCCGCTGGATTTGCTTTTTCAGACTAGATTTTCTCTGGATCAAAGGATTCTCAAATGATTTGGCAGTAAGATTTGCCTCAGATGATGTGTCACACTAAAGAGTTGGGTCCTTAGCTCCATGATCAAGGTCACACTTAGAAGTGAAAGGTTCACATTAGGCTGTGGGCTTGACATGTCCCCCTTGGGCATTCAGTTTCCTATATACAGTTATGAAGGTAGAATCTTGTGACAGTCTTTTTTATACGCCCATCTTAAGATGGGGTGTATTATGTGAACACTCACGGCGTGTGGGCGGGCGTGGAACATTTGTTGTCCGGGCTCTAACTTCAATACCGTTTGCCCAATCCTTTTCAGACTTTCCACACATGTGCATGGCCATAATCTCGCAGATGAGTTCGATATCCAGCATTATCGCGTGAATGACTTAGAAGTTTGGCCCTTGACGTACAAAAATTTGTTGTCCGGGCTCTAACTTCAATACCGTTAGCCCAATCCTTTTCAACTTTTCACACATGTGCATGGCCATAATATCACGGATGAGTTCGATATCCAGCATTATCGCGTGAAGACTTAAAGTTATGGCCCTTGACGTACACAAAATACTTGAAATTGTGATTGTCCAGGCTCTAACTTCAATACCGTTAGCCCAGTCCTTTTCAAACTTTTCACACATGTGCATGGCCATAATATCGCGGATGAGTTCAATATCCAGCATTATCGCGTGAATGACTTAGAAGTTATGGCCCTTGACGTACACAAAATACTTGAAATTGTGATTGTCTGGGCTCTAACTTCAATACCGTTAGACCAATCCTTTTCAAACTTTCCACACATGTGCATGGCCATAAAATCGCAGATGAGTTTGATATTCAGCATTATCGCGTGAATGACATTCCATTGCAGAAGCCATTTAAGCCTGTAAAAATAAAAGCACCTTCCATTTTCTTCACAGGAACAATCCATATCAATAGAATAGCATTTCAAAGATGATTTTTCAAAAATACTTCTTGAAAAATCAAGATTTTTTATCTTTTCAGCAACATTGCAGAATCCAATCACTCCTATTACAGCTCTCTGGTCTTTGTCTTCATTATTTGTCCCCTAAACTGTTCTTGTTTATGAACCAAAATTAAGCATGTAACTACTTTAAGAAAAGATTAGCTATTCATAGACCAACTCTTTGAAATTTTTTACAGATCTGACAACACCATCCAGTTTTAGGCATTCTTTTCTGATCTTGACCAAAATTGCAAGAAATGTGAATAGTTGTAAAATATTGGCTAAGTTCAATACCTAGCAAAATCATGTAATTTGGACTTGAACACTTGAATAAGTCAAAAGAGACATTTTCCTTCAAATTAATGGAAATGTTTCAACATGATTGTTAATAAGTAACATTCATTAAGTAATGGGATTTAGGAGACAATAGCTTGTTTCTCTGAGCTATTTCTGAGAGTCCCCATACTGTGATGGGCGTATTTTGTGGCAGTCCTGACCCTTTTTTTTTTTGTTGTTGTTTTTTTTGTCAAAATATTCAGAGGGTATAGGAGGCATTCCTCCTCCCTAGAATATATGTTTTTCCCCCCAATTTTTGCATTTTTTGCCCTCAGTGATTATGACAGTTTACATACCATATTGTGTGCATAGACTCACTGTCGCAGTGTCTTTTTTAAATGTTATATTCTTAATCAAACTGTTCAAACATGTTATATTATTATTCTTATTATTCTTTTGTGCATAATAACATCATTAAATAAGAGTAAAATACAATAAAATACCTTCATTATACATAGTAGAAAAATTCCCCATTTTAGCTTTTTTGCACACTCCCCCCCCCCCCCCCCCCCCCCCCCCCCCCCCCCCCCATGGGTCTGGACCCCTTTCCCCACAAAGTGAAAAAAACAAACTGTGTGAACACAACTCCTCTTACATTACAGGAGGGATTTGGTTTAAACCTTCCAGTTAAACTTGTTTTCATATGTGAGGCTTACATGAAAATGGCATTTCATGCTCAACCATTTGTTTCTGTAGTTATGGCTTTTGATCACTTTTCCTATACCATGCAGTTCCTCTTTTTTGCAGAGATTTGATTCAGATTTGCCCAATATGCTTGTTCATTTTGATAAACAGTGTATTCCCAAATACTAAACCAAGGATGCTTCTTGTATGATGAAACAACAACAATATTTACCATACATCATACAAGGACTCTTTACATTGCAAGACTTTCAGGCATATATTGCCATTCTGTGTGGTGCTCTTGTTAGCTCACCTGAGCACAACATGCTCATGGTAAGCTATAATTAGGATTGCCCGCTGTCTGTTGTCCATATGTCTTTCGTCCATACTTTCCTTTCCAAAATATAGTATAATTCATATAGTGCAAACTTGAAAAATCTTCTTGTCCAAAAGTACTAGCTGGATTTCAAAGTGTTTTTAGAACAGATGTTATTTGGGTCTTACTCTATCAAGACTGTTAAAATTATTTGGATCCATCTAAAAATATGGCTGGCAGGGGGGCAGTCAGTTTCCATAATACTATAAGATATTGCTGTTTCTTTTCCTCCCACTAATGGTATCTGGTTCTCAGGTGAGTGCTTCCAAGGCCTTCATGGCCCTCTTGTTGTATATTTCATAAATTTTCTCAATGCTGTATGGTTTTATATCAGACTGCTTGACACCTGTGACATAGAAGTAAGTACAGAAGAGCGAAGGAGGTCTACAAGTGTGGATGTCACTCTCACGGTCAAAATAGCCGAGATGAAACGACTGCGTGAGAAGTGCCACAAACTGGAAGAATCTGAGTGTGAGATGAAATCAACAGTTGAGCTGTTGAAGCACAACCTCCTTGACAGGGAAGAAGAAATAACTAAGATGGCTATTGAAAATAAGGCCTATCAGAAAGATCTAGAAAATTACATGGCCAAGACAGTGGTAAGTGTCCCTTGAAAATTTTGAGTCTAAGAGAATGAGTATCTTTACAAGGTAAAAATTCTGGTCTGTGCAGTATGCCTGTATCTGTATTGTACATATTGAATATTCCATACTAGTATATATTGGGTAATTTACTCAAGAGTTTGTATGCCCCTGCCAAAAAAAGGGGGGGGGGACATATAGATTTGCCTTTGTCTGTCCGTCCATATGTACCTATGTCCGTCCTGAAACTTTATGACTTGCATAACTCTGAAAGAATTGGACCTCTAAATCATGAAACTGGAGTCAAAATTGGCCCTAACCCAGGGGTCAATTGATTTTACATAGTCTTATATAGGAAATGCTAAAAAAAATCTTCTTGTCAGCAACCACTAGGCTTGGGTTTAAGATATTTGGTATGTAACATGGCTTAGTGGACCTCTACCGATTTTATTCAAATCATTACCCTGGGGTCAAATTTGACCAAACCCAGTGGTCACTTGATTTACATAGACTTATATAGGAAAAACCAGAAATAATCTTTTTGTCAGCAATGACAAGGATTGGACATTAGATATTTGGTATGTAATATGGCCTAGTGAACCTGACCAACTCTCTATTGCACCTGTTTGAAAGAATTATACCAGCATTTGCTGTATGTATTACTTCTGCATCGGAGTTATTGGATGTGCCAATGAATCAATAACCACTAGTCTTATATGCTATCAAGGTTTGTTTATAGAATTAGGAGTGTCACTACGATGTTGAACAAAGCTTTAAGAAGGTAACATTACATATTGATATCCTATGTCTATTTGTTTGTTCAAAAGGTAAAATAGAACAATATGAATTAAATTCTGCTAAAACTATAGATTTTGTGAACCTATCAACTAAATAGCATGTCAAATATGAATGAGTTCTGTTTGAAGTGGTTTATAAAAAGTAGGCTCACATTTTCATGCATTAACTGAAAATTATTCAAAAATTTTATTAGCTTACCAGAGCACAACATGCTCAAGTTTAGCTATTTTGATCATGCTGCTTCCATTGTCAACAATTTTCATTAAAAGACATCTCCTCTGAAATATCAGTGTAGAAATTGATGAAACTTTGGCATGAGTAAACCTTGGATGGCCCTTCACAAAAGTTGCTAAAATAAATTTGATTCATGCAGAACTGTGGTTGCCATGGCAACCAAAAGAATTTTACTTTAAAAACTTCAAAAATCTTCTCCTGAAACCTATGATCAGAATTTAATTTCATTTGGCATAAATGGTCACCTCATGGCTGTCTACCATAATTGCTAAAATGTTGGTCCCTTGAAAAATGAGGCACCTATGAGGTCTGCTAGTTTCCATATATACCCTATATAGAAAATTTCAAAATTCTTCTTCTATGAAACCAATGGTTAGAATTTACTTTCTTTTGGCACAAATGGTCACCTCATGGTTGTCAACCATTATTCCTAAAATAAAGTTGATCCTATGAATACGACTTTTTATCTGAAATTCAAAATCTGGTTGCTGCTGGAGGTAACCATGTAAAAAGAATGGTTTTAAATAAGCTTATGTACTCTGGTGAGCAATCTAGGGTCATATGGCCCTCTTGTTCTGATATGGCATGGTATGTTACTTTCTCTTGTCATTATTTAGCGGTTGAGTAAGCAGATTGAGAAGATGGCTGAAGAGCAAGAAGCTCTGGACTCCAAGTCCACACGGTTGATTACAGACACTCAGGATATGAGCAATGAGTTCAACCAAATAGAAAAGGAATTTCAGAATTTACACATCCAGGAATTACAGGTAAATATTTCTTCTGTCCGAGAGACTGCTTTTCTTTGTTATTTGCAAATTATATTTCCTTTTTCTTCCCGTAGGGAGGAAGCCTTCCAGGTGGCTTGCGGTAGGTTGGTGGTTCTACCCGGATGCCTCGGTGCATTCGGGGTCTTCCTCTACCTGTTATTAGCTGGACGTCGCTATATGACTGAAATACTGTTGAAACGATGGTAAACTCAAATGGTCAAGTCTTCCCATAGGGAAGACAAAGTGGGGGCTATATAGGGATCACAACTGTTGTGTTCTGTTTTACAAAAAGTGAAAGTATTGTTTCTAGAAATTAGAGTTTTTACACTGACAAAGCTAACACCAAAATGATAATATAACTCTGACAGCGGTACCTGTTTTTAGCTCACCTGAGCATAACATGGTGAGCTATTAGGATGGGCCTGTGTCTGTTGTCTGTGCGTCCATCATCAACAACTTCATTTAAACTTCTCCTCCTAAACAGCTGAATGGATTTTGACCAAACTTCACAGGATTGGTCTTCTTCTTAGGCCCTCTATCAGAATTGTTCAAATTGTTTTGATTGACTGAAACAGTAGGTAACAGGAGCTAAAAATAGATTTTAAAAATGCAACTTTGAAAATCTTCTGAAAAGCTGTGGGGCCTATAGCTTAGATATTTTGTGTGTAGCATTGTCTAGTAAACCTCTACCAAGTTTGTTCATATCATGGACCTTTGTTAAAAATTGGCCCGTCCCAGGGGTCACATGGTTTTACAAGATTTATTCAGGTAAAACTAGAGAAAACAACAAGGCCTGGAGTTAAGATATTTGGTATGTAACATGGCCTATTGGACATCTACCAAGTTTGTCCAAATCATGCCTTGGGTCAACATTGGCCCTGTCCCTGGAGTCACTATCTTCTTGTCAGAAACATAAAAATCTGGGATTTAGATATTTGGTATACAAGATGATGTAGTGGACCTGAACAAAGTTTTCAAATCATGGCCCTGGGGTCAATATTGGTCCCACGCCACGGGTCACTTGATTTTATAAGTATGACCATCAAACTTTGGACCAAAGGTACAGTTTTTGTGTGGATATATGGTTATTGTGTCACCTGCTGTAAGCAGAGTTGACTCATAGGGGTCACTTTTCCGTCTTCAGTCTGTCCATCCATCAATCTGTCTGTCACACCTTTTTTAGTTACACTTGTTTGTCACATCTTTTCCATCATGCTTCAGCAGGTACTTCTGCATGGATTATATTCAGTAGGACTATGTTATAAAAGGCGATGAAGGGAATATTTCTCAGGTGAGAAATTTCAAGGCCATCTTGGCCCTCTTGTTTTCCATGTATAGACTTTAATTGATATGTGTCAGGGCTCATTATTTTCAGTGATAGTATTTGTTTCAATTAACTATATATCGAGGGGATAGAGCAAAACTAGGCTAAGTGCATATATTTATATAAGCACTTAGCCTAGTTTCGCTCTTACCTCTCAATATTACCAACATAACAGGATGTTGTTGCATTGCTGGAGGAAAACAAGGCATCCCTGGAGAAGAAGGTTAGCCAGAGAGATGAACTGGTGCTACAGTACAGGGACCAGTTAGAGTCAGCCAAGAAGGAGGTGACACAGCTGAAGGCAAAGATAAAAACGGTAATCTATCTGTAATTATTACACTGATACGCAGGCAGAATTTTAGATTGAGTGGGCTTAATTAGGGGTATTATTACTTGATAAAATTTCTTGGCAAAGTGGGAGGGGAATGGTACCTATTTATTCAGGAATTTATGTGTATATGATTTGCAATTAAGGGTTCTGTTCAGGGCTCACACTGTCGGTCGCCAATGGCGCCAAATGCGAAAAAAATAAGAATGTTGTGCAAGAATTTCGTAATTGGCGAATGTGTTTGGCGCATACTAAGAAAATCCCAATACGGCGGTTGTTTCCGTAATGCACAAAAATATATGTCTCCTTACACTGTATACTATTTAAAATAAAGCACCTACTGTGGGATTATCCAATCAACACACATTCTAAGGCTTACTTATTATGCAACAATGTGGAATACTCGGATGTTACTGCAGACTGTCACTTGTTTATATTTGTCACACCCTCTACCGACTGTTGTTTTACCTGCATTAAAACTCTCAATAGCGCAATCTTCAATGGCTCCCATTTGCGAAGAAAGTCAGCTATGTTTCATTGCTAGTGTTTCTTTTAAAACATTAAGATCACAGTTGATCGACCTAGCAAATTTTCAACAATATATACAGCAATTAAGTACCGTTATGTATAAATGACTCATTCCTAATCGCTATGGAAGCAAGTCAAAAACGTAGCCAAACCGAAACGTCCCCAATATATAACGTACTCATTTTTTTTTTTTTTTTACAATTTCACGATTAATTATTTTAAGTACTTTAATAATGTTTGCTTATTGATGTCGAATTATTGATGTAACAATTTTCATATAATTCATTTTTCCAACATTAAATTTTGAATTATTTATTTTGACAAAGAAAATCAAAGAAAATATTTTAGAATTTTTTTATATAAAACTTACAGTAATTTGATTTAATTTTCAATTTAATTTTTGGAAATTAAATTTATGTTTTTAATTCCAAATGTATATTATTTCTATTTATTTTTTAAATATGATGCACCAATTGAATGTGCATTTGACAGTTCAACTATAACATATATAAACACAATAGTTATCCGAAAATATATTAGAGCCACTTGCTCTAAATCTGGCTCAAACTTATGAGATTTGGCTCTTATTTTTCTCATTTGGCGAATGTGCTGGCGCAAACATTTTTACAGCCAGGGTGAGCCCTGGTTCTGTTGTCCAGTGGTAGTGCTCATTGACCAAGGACCAAAAGGTCAAGAGTTTGATTCCTGCTGGACAGGAGAGCTCTTCAAGACTTTTCCTAACACCAAGTACAACTTTCACATTTAATTGCAGTTACACCTGTTGAATTCTAATAAACTGAATAGGTACTCTCTCATTTGAGAATACTACTGACTGGATTTTTAAATTGTTCAAATGTGTTTTAAGATATTTAAAAAAAAAAAAATTACTTAATTCCTTGGGTTGTGTTTAACATCTGATGGTGCTTTGTACATTAAGATAGCTAGAGACAACATTACACTGAAGAAGCAAAATACCTAAATATTTGCTATATGATAATTATAAAGTTTAAGCTGCAGAATTTAACAACATTAGTTTTCTTTGCTTGTTTAAAGGAGATGCGTAAGTCCAGGAGTGATCACACCAAGGATCTGTGTCTACTGGAGACTCGGGAACAAATGTGGAGATCTCAGATTGAGGACAAAACAGCTGAAATACTGGATCTCAAGTCTAAAGTAGCTGTAAGTACTTTTAATCTTTTTTTTTTACCTCATAAGCCTTATGTATACATCTCAAGGGGTTTAGTTGCCAGTCACAACATACTATAGTCATCAGAAAATTGTGAATATACTGGTATGTTTCCAGTTTGCTTTGCGCTTGAGGTAAAACTTGAATATGCTATGCAAAACTTAATATTTTATTTGCTGATATAGTTTAACATCTTAGCTTTTTTAATTATGTCTGTAATATTAGAGACCTGAGAGTTTAACATGCAGGCATGTAGATTTTTTTTTTCATGATAGATGGAAGTCACCTATCTCTCTTTGTTATTCATGTCACAGAGGAAGTGATCCAGGATCCTTAATATTTTAATTATACTCATGCTTCACAGATTATTATATACTCCATAATAGACAATATCAAAAATCTTTCTCTATGAAACCAGTGATTAGAAATTTATTTCTCTTGGTACAAATGGTCATCTCAGTGACTGACTACCATAACTGCTAAAATGAAGTTGATCCCATAAATGAGGCCCTTAGGGAATTCGCTATTTTCCTTATATACTCTGTACAGAAAATTTCAAAAATTTTTCTATGAAGTCAGTGGCCAAATTTAATTTCAAGAAAGCACAAATTGTAACCTTATTGCTGTTTAACATTATTTAGAAAATAAAGTTGATCCTCAATTGACTAACTTAAGAATTCTTTGTATTTGAAACTTGAATCTGGTTTCTGTGTAAGTTTAAGTGACTTAAAATGTTTTAAGTAAGCTTTTGTATTCTGATGAGTGATTTAGGGCTATATGGCCCTCTTGTTTTTGTATAGTAATAACGTGTGGGTAGAACCAAAATTAATTTTATGATTTGATCATTTGATGCTCACCCTTTCTTTGACAACTGCTGGAATGCAGGTGACACAAGTGTTCAGAGGAACTACTTAATCTGTATACTACTCATCAACAGGAGATGGGAGAACTTGTGGAGGCATATGAGACTCAAGAGAAGGAGTACATGTCCCGAGAACAGGAACTGAGAGACAAACTGATGGGCAGGGAGTCCAGGGACAATGTGGTGAGTGGCAAGGTTACCAGGATCTGTAAACCCTTGATCATTACATGATGTAATCAACCAGTATAACGACATGATAATATCTCACAGGTTGATAAGGTTTTATAATGTATGCTGTTCCTCAGTAGCTTAGGGATAGGGATGAAGCTGCATAGACCTGTTCAGGAGAGAATATCTTTCTTTTACAATTTGGCTCTGTGTTTTAGAAGATACAAACTACTTAAGGGCATATGTAGCAGTTTTTAGCTCATTTGTTTCAAAGAAAAAGTCTATCTTTTATGATCACTGGGTTGTCGTTGTTGTCGTCATTGTCGTCATCGCTGTTGTTGTTGTCGTGCAAAAACTTTAATGTAGCCCATTACTTAAACACTTTTAACAGACAAGCTTTGGCATCTGCATGTGAGCTCTTTGGTTTTTGTTAGGAATTATGATTATCTTGTACTTCTGCATGGATTATGTATTTAGTATGACTATGTTATAGGGTGATGAAGGCAATATTTTTAGGTGAGCGAATCAGGACCATCTTGGCCCTCTTGTTTTTACATTGTTTTTAGGCATGGTTTAATAAATAATGAACAAGTTATATCTTGCTTACTCAAACGACCATTTCAGTATTGTCCCTCCAAAATCATACTAATAACAAGGATACTGAAAAAGTCCTTGTCCCATTACACCTCATTTTCAGTGCCTAACACATCTTTATCAATCAAGTGCGACAGCACTTTCTGCAGATTTCTTGTTTTTAATTTATAGGACTGAGTTTGAACTTGAAACTGAAATAATTGTATTAAGATGCTGATCTGACTCTACTGTGATATGTATTGTTGTAACAACATTGTAGCTGCTTTTTTACAGGTCCCCAAAGATAGAAATTAGACAAGCATATTTATTATGTGAAAATAATTTTAATCTAGAAATGTAATTCATTCATGTATGATCATAGAAAATGTTTTTGAGTGAAGTAAAAATACTGCAGTTAATATTCAAGTTAATGATAAAGGCCAAAAACTGTCAAATATTTCATAAAAAACACTAGTCAAGACCCATGCTTTCTATGAAACTTTATTCATGTCTCCATTTGTTGAAGTAATATACAATGGCCAAGAAGCATGAGGGACTGGACTGCAATTAACATATTAGATTGATGCTGTATGATATTACATCTAGTGATGTTCTGAAATAGTACAGGATTACACAAAATTAGCTTCATAAAATTATTTGACCAAAAAGATAAAGGAAAAGATCAAGTCTTGATTTAATGTTTGTTATTGTAGGATATTCGGGTCCTGGTACATACTGGTTCTCCATCTCCCAAGAAAGAAAGATTCTCAGAAAAAGTCAAGGTAAAAGTATTTTGCCATTTATGATGAAGTCATTTATTGTCTCTCCCCATATTTATATGGGGGAGACATTGTTTTTGTCAGAAATGTCTATCACAAATTTCATCCAGAACATCAAAGTCTAACTATGCTATTGCAGTGAAATTTCATTTATGGAAAGAACTTGAGAGGAAGTGTCATGCACAAGGTCCATAACTCTGGCATTAGTATTTTTGGAGTTATCCTACTTTTTCACACTTTCTTGTCTCGGAAACATCTCTTTTTCTACTTAAGTTATTGAAACAAATTTTATTAATGGAAAGAATTTGATGAGAGGAAGTGTCACACACAAGGTCTATAACTCAAGGCCTAGCTTGATCAATTTTGTCGGCCCTTCAACTATTTACTCCAAGAATACTGATGATGTAATTCAGGACACAATAGATATTAAACAACATGAATTCAAACTGTGGGATTTTTGCTATGAAATTGAATCAGTAATGTATTCAGTTACCACAAACATATGCAATGTTTTGTACCCTAGCCACACAGAGCTTACCTGTTGCCTGTCATCCTAATTATTCTTTTATCTCACGAAAAATAACAATGTATTCCTATTTTCAAGTCACTTTTTACAAAAGAGAGCTATTATTTTGGTAGCTGGAATCATGGTAGATCTACTTTTTCAAAGCAAATAAAGCAGACCCTGATGAGTATGTGTGCCTCAGTGGTGTATGCGTGTGTGAGGGTGGGGGGGGACATAAGTTTTTTAAGAAAGCAAATATTTAGTTTTTTCTCTTTTTAGCTCACATGAGCACAACGTGCTCAAGGTGAGCTTTTCTGATCGCCTTTTGTCCGGCGTCCGTCGTCCGTGCGTCCGGCGTCAACAATTGCTTCAAACAACATCTCCTCCTAAACGGCTTGGCCAATTTGAAAAATATTTTGCAGGAATGTTCCTTGGATGAAGCTCTACTAAAGTTGTATAAATGGTTCTGGTCCATCGCATAATTAGGTCACAGGAGCTAAAAATAGATTTTAAAAATGAAAATTTAAAAAATCTTCTTCTCTGAAACCACAAGGCCTAGCCTTTTGATTTTTGGTATGTAGCATGATCTTATGACTCTCTACCAGGATTGTACAAATTATGACCCTGGGGTCAAAATTGGCCCCGCCCCAGGGGTCACTTGATTTCACATAGGCTAATATAGGAAAAACTTGAAAAAATCTTCTTCTCCGAAACCACAAGGCCTAACCTTTCGATTTTTGGTATGTAGCATCATCTTATGGGCCACTACCAAGATTGTACAAATCATAGCCCTATGGTGGTAAAATGACCCCGCACCAGGGGTCACTTGTTTTACATAGAGTTATATAGGAAAAACTTAAAAAATCTTCTTCTATGAATCCATAAGGCCTAGAGCTTAGATATTTGGTATGTAGCATCATCTTATGGGCCACTACCAAGATTGTACAAATCATAGTCCTATGGTGATAAATGACCCCGCACCAGGGGTCACTTGTTTTACATAGAGTTATATAGGAAAATCTTAAAAAATCTTCTTCCATGAATGCATAAGGCCTAGAGCTTAGATATTTGGTATGAAGCATCATCTTATGGGCCACTACCAAGATTGTACAAATCATAGCCCTATGGTGATAAATGACCCCGCACCAGGGGTCACTTGTTTTACATAGAGTTATATAGGAAAATCTTAAAAAATCTTCTTCTATGAATCCATAAGGCCTAGAGCTTAGATATTTGGTATGTAGCATCATCTTATGGGCCACTACCAAGATTGTACAAATCATAGCCCTATGGTGATAAATGACCCCGCACCAGGGGTCACTTGTTTTACACAGAGTTATATAGGAAAATCTTAAAAAATCTTCTATGAATCCATAAGGCCTAGAGCTTAGATATTTGGTATGTAGCATCATCTTATGGGCCACTACCAAGATTGTACAAATCATAGCCCAATGGTGATAAATGACCCCACACCAGGGGTCACTTGTTTTACATAGAGTTAAATAGGAAAATCTTAAAAAATCTTCTTCTATGAACCAATAAGGCCTAGAGCTAAGATTTTTGGTATGTAGTAGCATCTAATGGTTCATTACAAAGATTTTCAAAGTCTTGGCCCTACGGTGATAAATGACCCTGCGCCCAAGTCTTCTCTGAAACCATATGGCCCATTGCTTAGGTATTTGGTGTGTAGTATTGTCAGGGGTAAAATGTTTTAGATT
>CM037778.1:43787767-43837767 GCA_021229015.1 Solen grandis | reverse complement strand
TACAGTTTTGAGACTCAAAAGACCAGGGGCAAGTTGCATACACAAGAAGTTTCAATAAGTTTGGATGTACTTGTCACTGAATTTGTATGCAACTGCATGTTACCAAAATAAGTTTTGTGACAGAGGAAGGTACTCTTTAAATGTGCCTCGCAAGTAACATGGTAAACAGATATGGCTGACAAGGTTTTGGATTTTCATATTCGGAATGGATATTACTGGTACTTAAATGCTTATTAAATGTGGACATACAAAATGTTTTGTTTGTCATTTTTGTTAAGATTTATAGACTTAGTGTTCATATGCCAGTTAAATGCATTGATTAGTTGCTTAATCTTGCAAATCGATATTAATTTCAAATTGAAGATAAATATTACCTGTTAGACGCCATCTTGAAAACACTTGCAACAAAGTAATAAAACAACAGGAAAACGTGACGTTGCAACACTTTGTTTGAGCAATTCGGCCCAGTTCACATCATGTCTCACAGTGGCTGAGTGGTTAGAGCGTCCGCTTTGGGTGTGGGAGGTTGTGGGTTCACTCCCCAGCCGCGACATCCAAAATCGTAAAAAATGGTACTACTATAGCTCCCGTGTTTGGCGCTCTGCATATAAGGGAGTTGCAGGACTGGTTGGCCCAGTGTCAGGATAATGTAACTGGGTGTTGTATCATGCCACATGTCTACGGCGTGATACTGCAGTGTGGCAGCACTATATCTGTCTCAAGTAGACATTGTCTCCATATGACTGAAATACTGTTGGTGGGACGTTAAACCCAACAAACAAACAAACATATCATGTCCCGTATTTCACAAAGTTATCCCCAAAAATCTACATTTCCTTGAATATTTCTAGAACCTATCAATGTATTTTATTGAAACTGTTAGTTAACACAATACATTCTGTGGTTCATGTATACTGACAAAATTATGCCTCTTTTTACTTAAATAGCAAAATGTTTTTTCTCTTGAACGTTTTTCTTCCAATTACTTTCAAACTTATACAGAACCTGCACAACATTAGTTCAATCTTACAGATCTCACACAGCAAAAAAACATACCTTCATGTATCATTAACATCAAACTATTGATTACAGCTAACTTACCGTCTTTAATAGAATTGTGGTTCTATTTAGTGTGACACGGCCCTTTCAGGTAGGGGACTTTCATTGCTTGTCAATAGTCTTACTTGTTCTAAATGTTTTTTGAAAGGTTTGAAAAAGAAATAATCAATTTATATTATGAAGTTAATGACAGGGAATTCTTACATATACATGCAAAAGGTTTACTGTAATTTTATGATAAATAAAAAGAAAAAAAAATGAATGTGTTACTTTTTATACGCCCATCTTAAGATGGGGCGTATTATGTGAACACTCACGGCGGGCGGGCGGGCGGGTGGGCGGGCGTGGAACATTTGTTGTCCGGGCTCTAACTTCAATACCGTTTGCCCAATCCTTTTCAAACTTTCCACACATGTGCATGGCCATAATATCTCGGATGAGTTCGATATCCAGCATTATCGCCTGAATGACTTAGAAGTTACGGCCCTTGACGTACACAAAATACTTGAAATTGTGATTGTCCGGGCTCTAACTTCAATACCGTTTGCCCAATCCTTTTCAAACTTTCCACACATGTGCATGGCCATAATATCTCGGATGAGTTCGATATCCAGCATTATCGCGTGAATGACTTAGAAGTTATGGCCCTTGACGTACACAAAATACTTGAAATTGTGATTGTCCGGGCTCTAACTTCAATACCGTTTGCCCAATCCTTTTCAAACTTTCCCCACATGTGCATGGCCATAATATCTCGGATGAGTTCGATACCCAGCATTATGGCGTGAATGACTTAGAAGTTATGGCCCTTGACGTACACATTGTCCGGGCTCTAACTTCAATACCGTTTGCCCAATCCTTTTCAAACTTTCCACACATGTGCATGGCCATAATATCTCGGATGAGTTCGATATCCAGCATTATCACGTGAATGACTTTGAAGTTATGGCCCTTGATGTACACAACATACTTGAAAATTTGCTTGTCCCTAGTCCTTAGACCCTATGAGGTGTTGTCAGATCTTGCAGTAAATTAATGGAAATGTATCAACAGTTTTTTTTTTTTATGATTAACATTCATTAACTAATGGGATTTTGGAATTATTTTGCTTATTTATGGACAGTAGCTTGTTTCTCTGAGCTATTTCTGAGAGTCCCCATACTATGATGGGCGTATTTTGTGGCCGTCCTGACCCTTGTTATTTGTTGTTATTCATTATACCTAGTGACTAAATGCCAATATTTATAATCATAAAAGCTCTCTTTCATAATTATACCCCTGCAAACGAAGTTTGAGAGGGGTATATAGGAGTTGGTCTGTTGGTTTGTCAATCCATCTCAAAATCTTGTGACACAAACTACTTAAACATTTCTTAACCGATTTTTCAAATTTTGTGTGTGCATTGATAATCAGGTGGAGAGGTGCGTGACATAAATTTCACTGAGTTATCTCAAAGATTACAGAGTTATTGCCCCTGATGTGACTCTAAATTTTACATTTCTTAAAGGTCAGCCACAAAGAATTCATTTTCATTATTTTCTGTTAGAATACATCAGTGTAAGACCTTCTGTACAAAAAATATGTTAAAATTATTTGTAGTTTTTATGAAATTGGCTATTGAAAGTCGTAAAAATGACCCAGGTGAGAAAAGTTTGACGACTTCTCTCCCTCTGCCAGCACTACATATCTTATTGAACAATTCACAGTTACTGTAACTAATTTCAAGCTAAAACCAAGATGACAATGAACAAATAAGGGTGAAAATGTGTAGCTCAATTAATTTACATTCCTATAAAAAATATTAAGATATATTCTTCATTCGGACTTCATAAAACTGGTCCCTTTATGTACTGAATAGTGATGGGGGGTGGGGGGCATAATGAAAAAAAATGTCATATCGGGATGTATACTAAAAACAATATATAATAATATTGACATAAAGATCCTGAATATGAGTAGTAACATTAATAAATGTTTTACATACCTTCATATCAAAATCCCTCTTATTTTCCGTTAATATACTGTACCTGCATTGGGTTTCCACAAAGATCATGTTTCTAAATGAGTATAACCCCCAACATATCTACGATAAGAAGTAACTTTTTGGTTTTATATGATTATGTAATTCCCTGTTTGGGGTCAATCAGAGGGTAATAAAAAGGTTACCTGGGTTAATTGATCCGGGTGTGTGTGTCAGAGAGATGCCTAATTGGTGGGTATGATTTATGGCCATGGGTGTGACATTGTCAAGCCAATCACTTAGAGATGTGAGCAGACGCTTACAGGCAGTCGGGTTCTTAAATTAAATTATTATTTTTATTTTTTTTGAAAAAAAGAGAGATGCCTAATTGGTGGGTATGATTTATGGCCATGGGTGTGACATTGTCAAGCCAATCACTTAGAGATGTGAGCAGACGCTTACAGGCAGTCGGGTTCTTAGATGGTGAAACATTGTCATTTAGTCAATAATGACACAGATTAAGTCATCATTAACGCGTTTAAGATTGACAAGTTTCATTCAAGATAATATAAAGGGAATTATTAGTTCAAATATATAAGATATAACACAGACATATGCAGATTGGTATGTCTTTGGATATAGGTAGGTTCTGTTGTTCCATTATTATTCAAATCAAATTGATTTGATAAGTCATGTCTTTTGGGGGTATGGAAAAAAATGTGATTCTGATTATCTGAAAATGACATGAGAAAATATTTTACTTAAAACTTGATTTATAGATGAATGAATAGTTATGGACTAACAATAAAGAGCTTTTTTTTTAATTGAATTATGACATAAAGGAAGACTGGAATAAATGTGTGAAAGAAAGGTAAGTACTACTAATTCTATATTTTTATTTCTTCCTGTGTTCAACAGGTAAAAGTTATGGTTTATTGCTTCTTTTTTGTAATGTGCATTACAAACAAGCGTAAGTTCATAAATGTTCGGGAAGGAGAGAATTAAAATAAACATGGTTGCACTTCGTATAGGAATATGTCATGTCATAGTGGTGAAAACATATCCAAATTATGAAAATTTTAACTTCTATTCACTTGAAAACTTCTGTTTATCTCTGAAACTTTTTATTTCACAGTCTGATTTGCGTAATCACAATTATATCATTTATTTTCGTCAAATTAACGGATTAATCTCACAGAAACAACTCACTAAAACCTTTAACTTTATACTAGACCAAAAACAAATACTAGTAAGACATGTTTGATTAAAACGTTTAAATATGATTAATGATTACCTACATTTATATGAAATTAAGAAGGTAAATGACACTTGGTCTATTTATGACATCATAGGGGTCACGTGACCCTTAAATGTAAATACTACTCAGTAGCTAACAAAATCAACATTTAACATACTTTAAGAGACTTTTTTTCACAAAAAAATGTTTGTTCATGGTTTCCCTTATGTAAATGGACAAAATAGGAAAGGTTTTAGAAAAAGTAAAATTTTCTTTGTGGTTCACCTTTACATGTGTAACCAGTTCAATTCAAATTTTGTGTGTGCATTGATAAGCAGGTGGAGAGGTGAGTGTCATAAATTTCACTTGAGTTGTCTCAAGGATGGCAAAGTTATTGCTAGGTCCCATTTTTAGCTCACCTGAGCACAACATGCTCAAGGTGAGCTTTTGTGATCGCCAGGTGTCCGTTGTGCGTCGTCATCAATTTGGCTTGTTACACTCTAGAGGCCATATTTTTAAGCCATTCTTCATGAAACTTGGTCAGAATGTTTGTCTCTAAAAAATCTTGGACAAGTTGGACTTTTGGTCATGTGTGGTCCAAAAGTAGGTCATGAGGTCAAATCTTAGAATAACCTTGTTAACACTCAAGAGGCCACATTTTTGGCTCAATCTTCATAAAACTTGGTCAGAATGTTTGATTCCATAAAATCTTGGAAGTTGAATTGGGCATGTGGGGTCAAAAGTAGGTCAGAACATACACTCTAGAGGCCACATTTTTGGCTCAGTCTTCATGAAACTTGGTCAGAATGTTTGTTTGATAAAATCTTGGACAAGTTCGAAGTTGGGTCATGTGGGGTCAAACAGTAGGTCCATATGAAAAATCCAACATATGTTGCTCACTGATAATCAGGTGAGCGATTCAGGGCCATCATGGCCCTCTAGTTGAATGATCTCCCTTTGGTTAATTCTGTTTGTCTTGCCCCAAACATTACTCAAATATTATACAAGGTATTGACTTGAAACTTAAAATATAGACAGATGGCGATTAGGAGAAGTGCAGTGCCTGGTCCCATTCTTAGCTCACCTGGCATGAAGTGCCTGTATCCGGCATCAAAAGTCGTCAGTCGTCAAAAATTTACTTATGAAATCTTAAAAAATCTTCTTCTCTGAAACCACATGTGGTGTGTGGCTTTATCTAGTAGACCTCTTTCAAGATTGTTCAAATCATGACCCTGGGGTCAAAATTGGCCCCACCTCATGGGTCACTTTATTAGTCCCCTACCAGTGTTCACACCGGAGGTACTATAGGTTTGCCCTCCGTCTGTCCGTCCCTCCGTCTGTCCGTCCGTCTGTCTGTCTGTCCGCTCAAATCTGGATCCCGCGATAACTTAATAACTAAGCAAGCTAACTTGATGAAACTTGGTATGTGACTAGATGGCAATGTGTAGCTTATGCACGTTTTTTTTTTTTGTTCTTCGACTAAAATTGTGGTTGCTATGGTAACGGAAATAGTGAAAATATGGCAAAAAATGGGATCCTGCGATAACTAAGCAAGCTAACTTGATGAAACTTGGTATATGACTAGATGGCAATGTGTAGATTATGCACGTCATTTTATTTTTGTTCTTCGACTAAAATTGTGGTTGCTATGGTAACGGAAATAGTGAAAATATGGCAAAAAATGGGATCCCGCGATAACTAAGCAAGCTAACTTGATGAAACTTGGTATATGACTAGATGGCGATGTGTAGATTATGCATGTCATTTTATTTTTGTTCTTCGACTAAAATTGTGGTTGCTATGGTAACGGAAATAGTGAAAATATGGCAAAAAATGGGATTGATTACCATATTGAGTCAAGGTGGAGCCGGTAGGGGACTTATGTGTTGCATACAACACCAGTTACTTGTTTTACATAGACTTACATTGGAAAAACTAGAAAAATCTTCTAGTCAGAAACCATAAGGCCTGGAGGTTACATATTTGGTATGTAACATGGGCTAGTAGACCTCTACCAACTTTGTTCAAATCATGGCACTGAGGTCAAAATTGGCCCTGCCCCAGGGGTCTCATGATTTTACATAGCCTAATGATACCAGGTAAGCAATCCAGGGCCATTATGGCCCTCTTGTTGAATTATCTCCCTTTGTTTAAATATTTTTTTCTTGTCCGGAATATAACTTGAAAATTGACTTTAAACTTAAAATATAAGCAGATGTCAACTAGGAAAAGTGCAGTGTCCAAGAAATGTATCTCTAACTGGTCCCATTTTTAGCTCGACTATTCGAAGAATATGAGAGCTATTGTAGTCGCCCTGGCGTCGGCATCGGCGTTGCAGCCTTTGGTTAAAGTTTTGCGTGCAAGTTACTATCAACCTTATATCTCAATAACCATTTATGGTATTGGCTTGAAAGTTTATAAATATGTTCAGGGGCATCAGACAATCAAGATAGTTAACTCTTGATGGAATTAAATATGAATTATGGCCCCTTTTTAACTTAGAAATTTTGGTTAAAGTTTTGCATGTAAGATATTCTCATGCTTATATCTCAGTATCCAGGCATGCGATTGATTTGAAACATCTTAAATATGTTTAGGGGTATCAAACTTTCATGGTAATAACTCTTATGAATATTTTACAAATTATGCCCCTTTTTAACTTAAATTTTGGTTAAGTTTTATGCAAGGTACTTTCATGCTAATATCTCAGTATCCAGGCATGGGATTGATTTGAAACATCTTTAATATGTTTAAGGGTATCATACTTTCATGGTAGATAACTCTTCATAGAATATGTTACAAATTATGACACCTTTTTAACTTAAAATTTTGGTTAAAGTTTTGCATGCAAGGTACTTTCATGTTAATATCTCAGTATCCAGGCATTCGATTGATTTTAAACATCTTTAATATGTTTAGGAGTATCATACTTTCATGGTAGATAACTCTTGATGGAATATTTTACAAATTATGGCCCCTTTTTAACTTAAGAAATTTTGGTTGAAGTTTTGCATGCAAGGTACTTTCATGCTTATATCTCAGAGTCCAGGCATGGGATTGGTTTGAAACATCTTTAATATGTTTAGGGGTATCATACTATAAAGGAAGATAACACTTGATGGAATATATTAAAAATTATGTCCCCCTTTTAACTTAGAATTTTGGTTAAATTTTGCATTCAAGCTACTATCCAACTTATATCTCAGAAGAAATTGCTTGTGGAATTGACTAGAAAGTTAAGGAGTGTCCTCAGGGGCATCAGAAAACTAAGGAGGATAACTTTTGGACTGAATTTTATATAAATTATGGCCCTTTTCTAACTTGGATTTTTGGTTAAAGTTTTGCATGCACAGTGGTATTGTGCTTATGTCTCAGTAACTAGGCATGGGATTGATTTTAGACATCATAAAAATATTAAGGGGTATCAGACTAGTAAGGTATATCATTTTTGACCATTATTATGTACAGGGTATGTGAAGGGCAAGAATTGAAAAAGATTTCATTTGATTTACCAACAAGCATTTTGAATAGTCGAGCGTGCTGTCCTCTGACAGCCTCTTGTTCAATTATCTCCCTTGTTAAATTGCTTTTTTTTATTAACTCACCTGAGCACAATGCGCTCATAGTGAGCTTTTGTGATCGCCTTTCGTCCATCGTCCGTCCACCATGCATGCGTGCGTCCGTCTGTCCGTCGGTGGTCAACAATTTCTTTAAACAATATCTCCTTCTAAACTACTCACTGGATTTTGATAAAACTTCACAGAAATGTTCATTATTGGGCCCTTTACCAAAGTTGTAAAAGATATTTTGATTGGTCAAAAATCTAGGTCTCAGGAGCTAAAAATAGATTTTAAAAATGAAAATTTTAAAAATCTTCTCTGAAACCACAAGGCCTAGCCTTTTGATTTTTGGTATGTAGCATGATCTTATGACTCTCTACCAAGATTGTTCAAATTATGACCCCTGGGTCAAAATTGGCCCCGCCCTAGGGGTCACATGATTTTACCTAGAGTTATAATAAGAAAACCTTAAAAATCTTCTTGTAAGAAAGTATAAGGCCTGGAGCTTAGATATTTGGCGCGTAGCATCATCTTATGGACCATCACCAAGATTGTTAAAGTTATGGCCCTGGGGTCAAAATTAGGCCTGCCGCAGGGGTCACTTTTTTTTTTTACATAGAGTTATATATGAAAACCTTCAAAATTCTTCTTGTGAAAACCCATAAGGCCTGGAGCTTAGATATTTGGTGTGTAGCATCATCTTATGGACCCTTACCAAGATTGTTAAAATAATAGCCATGGGTCAAAATTAGGCCTGCCCCAGGGGACACTTATTTAACATAGAGTAATGTAGGAAAACCTTCAAAATTCATCTTGTCAAAACCCATGAGGCCTGGAGTTTAGATATTTGGTGTGTAGCATTATCTTATAAACACTTACCAAGGTTGTGAAAATTATGGCGGTGGGGTCAAAATTGACCCTGCCACAGGGGTTACTTTATTTTACATATAGTTATTATAGGAAACCTTCAAAAATCTTCTTGTAAGAAAGTATAAGACCTGGAGCTTAGAGATTTGATGTGTATTATCAGGATTTCAATATATGAAAAAGACGTATGGTATGCACCAATTAAATAGTATTCACCTTATATCATGATAAAAACATTGCTTTTGGTTATGTAAAATCTTACCAAAATAACATTATAATCAACACATTTCATTTGTTATTTAAAAAAAAAACAAGACTTTTTTTTTAGCTCACCTGAGCATAGCTCAGGGTGAGCTTTTGGGATACTTGATTGTCCGTCGGCCGTCGTCCGTCGTCCGTCAACAATTTTGATGTTTACACACTAGAGGCCACAATTTTGATCCAATCTTCCTCAAACTTGGCCAGAATGTTTGTCTTGATGATATCTTGAACCCTTTCGAAAATGGGTCAGGTTGGATCAAAAAGTAGGTCAGTAGGTCAAATCTTAGAAAAATATTGTCGTCCGTCAACAATTTTGATGTTTACACACTAGAGGCCACAATTTTGATCCAATCTTCCTCAAACTTGGTCAGAATGTTTGTCTTGATGATATCTTGAACCCTTTCGAAAATGGGTCAGGTTGGATCAAAAAGTAGGTCAGTAGGTCAAATCTTAGAAAAATCTTGTTTACACACTAGAGGCCACAATTCTGATCCAATCTTCCTCAAACTTGGTCAGAATGTTTGTCTTGATGATATCTTGAACCCTTTCGAAAATGGGTCAGGTTGGATCAAAAAGTAGGTCAGTAGGTCAAATCTTAGAAAAATCTTGTTTACACACTAGAGGCCACAATTCTGATCCAATCTTCCTCAAACTTGGTCAGAATGTTTGTTTTGATGATATCTTGAACCCTTTCGAAAATGGGCGGGGACAAAAGTAGGTCATAGGTCAAATCTTAGAAAAATCTTGTTTACATCCTCAAACTTGGTCAGAATGTTTGTCTTGATGATATCTTGAACCCTTTCGAAAATGGGCAGGGCCGGACCGAAAAGTAGGTCAATAGGTCAAATCTTAGAAAAATCTTGTTTACACACTAAAGGCCACTTTTAATTCCAAATTAAGGGGGGGAGGAAATTTCCTCAAACTTTGGCAGAATGTTTGTCATGATGATATCTTTTGTGGATGGGGTCAGAAAATTCCTGAACATTGTTTCACCTCATCATCTTAATTCTAAAGCAATCTGTTTTGTACAGGCAATGAATGATACTTTTCTCAGGTGAGCGATCTAGGGCCATCTTGGCCCTCTTGTTTGTAAATCCAACCTTTTTACCACTATGCCATATAATACATTACAACATTGTTGTCTTAATGACATTAATCAATATTAAATCAAAATTAGACCTGACATATTGTACAATAAAAAGGCTAAAACTTTCTGATCTCATTGTCCTGAGGATGTCCACATATTTTACAAGATTAAGATCACAAATTCCCTTTTAATCCACATTAGACTGGATTTTTTTCACAATGTTTAGTTTTTCTTAAGTAACATATTTCATAAAGGAAGAACCTAATACTATTGGTATTTTTATGGAAAGTTCTTTCATTTTTGCCATGCTTGAAACTAAGGCTGTACTTACTTTCCATTTTCAATAAATTTATGTTGCTTGGTCCCCTATTATATTCTCATAATGATTAGTTTGTAAACAACATTTGTTGTATTTTTCTCTGTTCCATGTCCTTTTTTTTTAAAAGATTGTACAAATCATAGCCCTGGGGTGAAAAATGGCCCAACCCTATGATCACATGTTTTACATAGAGTAATATAGGAAAAAAATATCTTCTTCTCTGCAACAATAAGGCCTAGAGCTTTGCTATTTTTTGTGTGTAGTATGTACAAATCATGGCCCATGGGCTAAAATTAGACCTGCCCAAGTGGTCATGTTTTACGTACATAAAACTCTATCAGGATTTCTGTTTGTTAATGGACAGTTCCTATACTGTTAAGTATGTTTAACAGGTTTATCCAGTCAGTGAAAATGTGAAGCATGTGGTGAATTGTTGACCTTTTTTACATAAAATGAGCATAGAAATAAAATAGGGGGAGGAGTATCTTGAAAATTTAGGAACTGTCCATTAACCTAAAACCTTTAAAATAAGTTAAAACAGTGATACTCGGGTGGGCGATTTAGGGCCATCATGGCCCTCTTGTTTCTTGTCCCGAAACATTACTCGAATATTATACATGGTATTTACTTGAACCTTAAATGTAAATAGATGGGGACTAGGAGAAATGCAGTGTCAAAGAACTGTAACTCTACACTTTTCAACTACTGTGCCAAGCAACCATAATGATTCTATATCCACTTTAAATAAAGACTTTATTTACTTATTACTTACTATCATAACCGTTACACTATGTATACAGGTTCTTATTTATGCTCCACCTGGAGTCTGGCTTCTCCTGTATCAAAGCATTTTATGAGGGTATTAATCACCCTCAGTGAAAGCTGTAGTTGCTATCTGTAATTAATTTGGTGGCCGAGTGGTTAGAGAGAGAGTCTGCCTCGGGAGCGGGAGGTCATTGATTTGATCCCCTGCCACAACATACCAAAGTCGTAAAAAATGATACTGATATAATTCCCTTGCTTGGTGCTTAACATATAAGGGTAGTTCCAGGACTGGTTGGTCTGGTGTCAGGATAATGTGACCGAGTATGGTATCATGCTGCATGTCTATAGCGTGATACTTCAGGGTAGCAGCACAGTATCGGTCTCAAGTAGACTTAGTTTTCAAATGACTGAAATACTGTCATAGGGATGTTAAACCCAAGCAAATTCATTCTCAACTCTGTCTTTGAGCTTGTGTTTTCTTTAATGAAATATCAGAAACAAAGATAGAGGTGAAGTCTTTCCTGGTAAACCACAGATAGTATAGAGGTTTGAATGTCTATTTGATGATCAGGAGGTCATAGGTTCCAATCAGCGGGCAAAACTTGTTCCTTGACTGATTGGCTTGTGTAAAGGTCATGGAATTTTACCGCAACATTTTTACAATACTGGCATCATGCATGTTGCATCCTATCACGTGTTAGTGTGTGCCTCTCGACTTTATTACCATCCAGTGAACTTTTAAGATTTTTTATGTGTCTTTGTCTCAAAATTTAGTCTGAATTAGGCTCATTTTGACGCACTCAATAGGTATCACATAAAGCCTGATCTGCAGAAAACCACAGTTAAACCTTACCAAATTTAATTACAAAATCCTCATTTCCAGATCACTGAGGAGCAGCGAACAGCATAAAACCTGATCAGCCTGCGAGTTACTCACAGGCTGATCTGGTTTTATGCTGTTTGCATAGGTCTTTTCATGGTTTCCTCTATGAGGGAAAGGGTTAATTATAGAAAATTAAAATATATCTATACAGGAGTATTTAGTGTAAAATCAGAGAAAGTTGGGTGGTGGGGGTAATGATCACCTTCAGTGATACCAATAGTTTTGTTTGGTATCATTACACTTGAAGAGGTTTATATTTTTTGGAAACACTAATATATCTGAAGTTACATAATTCTGGACTGAAATACATAAACTTTCATAGAAGTGTTTTTTGTTTACAAAGGTGATGCATGTTTCTTTTAAGCTATAATTAACACCCATGTTCTCTAATTTTCAACAAAAATATTGCATTGTGTCACTGATGGAGGCATTAGCATGGTCTTTGAAAGAAAATGGCACACCCAGAGAAAACTTTTATGGCAACCGAGTGACAAAATACCCTTTTAACATAGTTACTCCAAATACAAAAATAATTAAGATGTATCAACTACTAAGTGTGTGTTTTTGTTATAAGAAAGTGAACATTAAACTCATGGGGCAAGAATTCCATGAACAGAAAATCATTCAACCAGAAGTATTGTATTCGGCTATGAAGCAGAGTGCCAATCCTATCTTAGACTGGGAAACATTACACACTAATAATGGCTTTAATGAATGAATAATGAATTATTTACCACTATTGATAAAGCAATTTAGGGCAAAAGTTTATTAGAATTAAGTATGAAACATTGAAGTCAGAAAGTCTTAAATTTGGGCTGCCAGTCTATTTGTTTTACTGACTTATGTATCTCCCAAACTAAATAATTCGGATACATGTAATTAATTTAATCATATTTTTTAAAAATATCAAGCATATAGTAATTTACAGACTTGCTTACAATAAAATAGTTCTAGATAGCAGAGACTAAACAGTAATCTTCAACAAATTCTAAAATGCATATATTTTTGTTGCAGAAATGGTAAATGTGTTGAAGGCTTAACTATGATTAAATTCCTAAATTACACTTATCTTAATTTTTGTGTCACCTTGTGCACTCGTCGTCGTGTGTTGTCAGTCGTCAACAATTTACTTTAAACGACAACTCCTCTGAAACTGCTGAACAGAATTTGATTAAACTTGGCAGGGATGATCCTTGAGTGAACCTTCACAAAAGTTGGTAAAATAAACTTGATCCATGTAGAACTCTGGTTGCCATGGCAATGGAAAGAAAAATAATAATGAAAACTTTAAAAGTCATCTCCTTCAAAACTACTGACCAGAATTCGAAATGTTTTAGTACAGATGTTCCTTGTGTAAGACTCAAGATTGCTAAAATTATTACGATCTGTAAAAAAAACATGGCTGCCAGGGGCAGGCCTTGTTTGCCTTAAATGTATATAGTGAAAACTTTAAACGACATCTCCTCTGAAACCACTGGACAGACTTTGATTAAACTTGGCAGAGATAATCCTTGGGTGAACTTCCACAAAATTGCTAAAATAAACTTGATTCACATAGAACTCTGGTTGCCATGGCAATGGAAAGACAAAAATTATGAAAACTTTATAAACCGTCTCCTTCAAAACTACTGGCCATGTCATGTTTTTGTACAAATGTTTCTTGAGTAACCTATACTCAGGTGAGCGATCCAGAGCCTCTATGACCCTCTTGTTTTTTTAGCTCACCTGAGCACGTGTGCTCAGGATGAGCTTTTAGGATCGATGAATGTCCGTCGTCCGTCCGTCCGTCCGTCCGTCCGTCGTCCGTCGTCCACAATTTGTTCGTTTGCACTCTAGCATCTTCATTTTATGAGCAATTATCTTCAAACTTTAAAACAATGTTTATAACCATAAAATCTCGGCCAAGTTCAATTATGGCTGATATCGGAACATTAGGTCAGGAGTTATGCCCCTTTTAAAATTAAAAAAAGCCAGATTTCACATTGTTTGCACTCTAGCATCTTCATTTCATGAGAATTTTTTTTTTATAACCAAAAGGTTCGATTATGGTTGATATCGTACCATTACGTCAGGAGTTATGCCCCTTTTAATATTAAAAAAATGCCATATTTCAAGTTGTTTACACTCTAGCATCTTCATCTTTTGAGCAATCCTCGTCAAACTTTATGGCAATGCTTATGACCATAAGGTCTCGATTGAGTTCGATTATGGCTGAGATTCATCAATTAGGTCAGGAGTTATGCCCCTTTTAATATTCAAAAAATGCCATATTTCACTTTGTTTACACTCTAGCATCTTCATGTTTACACTCTAGCATCTTCATCTTTTGAGCAATCATCTTCAAACTTTATGGCAATGCTTATGACCATAATGTCTCGATTGAGTTTGATTATGACTGAGATCAGTTGCTTAGGTCAGGAGTTAAGCCCCTTTTAATATAAAAAATGCCAGATTTCACGTTGTTTACACTCTAGCATCTTCATCTTTTGAGCAATCATCTTCAAACTTTATTACAATGTTTATGACCATAAGGTCTCGATTGAGTTTGATTAATGCTGAGATCCGTCAATTAGTTCAGAAGTTTGCCCTTTTGAGCAATCATCTTCAAACTTTATGACAATGCTTATGACCATAAGTTCTCGATTGAGTTCGATTATGGCTTAGATCCGTCATTAGGTCAGGGTTATGCCCCTTTTAATATAAAAAAGCCTTTCACGTTGTGACTGAGATGGGTCATTTAGGTCAGGAGTTATGTCCCTTTTAATACAAAAAATGCAAGATTTCACTTTGTTTATTCTCTACCAACTTCATTTTTTTAACAATCATTTTTAAACTATAAGACAATGTTTATGCCCATAATCTCACAATCGGGTTCAATTATAACTGATATTGACTTGTAAATTTAGGAGTTATGCCCATTTCACCATAAAAAAAGCCAGATTTCACTTTTACACTCAAGCATCTTTATTTCTTAAGCAATCATCTTTCTCAGGTGAGCGACCAAGGGCCATCTTGGCCCTCTTGTTTACTTTTAACGAGGCAACATACCGGATACCTTTGCCTAGTATAAGATTGTTTTGATTTCTTTCCATTATAAGATAAGTAATTCTGATCTTACTTTGTGTGATCAGGTTTTCAATAATTTATCATCAACAAAATGCAACACTGGTTACCAAAGAATTCACCAGACTTTATTATATTTAGATTGAGATAAGTTAAAGCCATTATTCATAAACGGATGACAGATATTCCTCACAGGAAATAAGTAATTGTAGCATACGGTTTTAACAAGAGTAATCCTTTATAAATATGCATTTAAATCTCATCTTACCTTGGAGCCTAGTTTTCTCAACCTCTCTCAGAAATTTCTGAATTTCAATCTCCACTATACTTAACAAATTGAACAAAAAATCCATTATGTTTTAATTTCTTATTTCTATGACCCAACTTTGAATGAACCTGCTCAGTTTTCTTGAGGATAGAATTTTCTCCACAATATCAAATAATTAACATAAATTGTGTAAATATAAGAAGTAAGGGACTTAACATGAGATATGAGTTACCCTATAATGGTAAATTAAGTCTGAAATAAGTGTCTCTGAAGATACAGAGAAGGATTGATTAGTTGTTTTTGACCAAAAGCAAGCCAATTGGAAGGCATCCTTTCCCTGAAAATCGGAGTGAGTAGACAAGGATTTGAACCTACAATGTGATATGGTAAGCGATTGTAAGTTAGGCAAAAAAAAAAAAAAAATAGTTCCGTTTCTGGTCTCCTCATTAACCCTCTTTTTTCATGGCCAACCCTAAAGTTTTTTTTACATTTCGACCTTTAAAAATTTCCTTTTTCTTTTCACATCATTTGGAGGGGAAAAGAAAAAGAAAACATTGACAAACCTCTTTTTTTCTGGTTGGAGACCAGAAATGGAACTTTATTTTTTTTCCTTAGCAACTATGGTGTAACACCTTGGCCTTGGAAGTCCTGTAAACAGATACTTGATTCCAATAAAGTCTTTAAACTGGTGTGGTTGGTGTATAAAAAAGGTATTGAACAAGAAAGAAATATATGTAAAATTATCAAAAGTACATTTATGGGGAAGTGACTTTCATAGACAGTTTTCACCACAAGTATTTATCACACAATAATCATATATATAAGTATACCTGATAATCCTTAAATTTTTGTACCCATGAAATTTAATACCAATGAAATATTGTTTCCCAGTATTGCAAATTAAGATCTAACAATTAAGTTTTTAGTTTTTATCTGTAAATCAACAGATTTTCCCTGATTTTTGTCGTACCCCCGACTGCATATTTAAATATTTTAGATGTTAAAGTGAAAGAAACTCTCTGATGTTTTCAGATTGATATCAATTTGGTTTAATCCCTCAATTGTATATCGATGTTTGGACCTTCTTCACGAAATCAAAGTAGGGGCTAGGCCTATATGAGAAATGTGTGTTAAAGTTTTTAAAATTGTTGAGTCATGTCAATGTAACAGGGTATGGTCTAGTGATCATGTTTATTGACTACTGTCATGAAGGGCAGAACTTCCAAAGCACTGGGTACTGATACAACATAGAAACTGTATCCATGTGTTTGAATCACTCAGCCAATCACCATGGTGGTTCGAGACTCTGTCTGATCTCAGAAGTGTCATATAAGAAAGCCTTCCATATGACTTACAGTAAGTCAGTGGTTCTACCCAGGCAAGTCAGTGGTTCTACCCAGGCAAGTCAGTGGTTCTACCCAGGTAAGTCAGTGGTTCTACCCAGGCAAGTCAGTGGTTCTACCCAGGCAAGTCAGTGGTTCTACCCAGGCAAAATATGTGCCTGTACTAATGTACAGGGTTTTCTTTAAGCTGCCAGTTTGAATAAATGAATGATGTACTGTAAAACCCAAAGCAAAGTTGTCTTTTGCAGGAACTCCATATCAAAATGATAAGTAATGTTTTAAATCTGAAGCAGTTCCTTGGAATATAAATAAAAACACACTATTTTATGTATTTCACATATTTTTTATTTCATAGAGGAAAAAAAAAAGTTCATAAATAATTGGCAAGTCATAACAAAGACATGGGTGTAAAATGTGATCATGAGACAGTTAATTAGACTGTGGGTTTGAGCTAACTCTACTTGGGGCCCCAGACACGCCCACCTCTCCACCCAGCCAGGTGCTGTAGTGAATCGCCCGTTACTTGTTCCATGCATGCACAAGAATTGAGGCTGTTTAATATCAGAATAGCATTGTCATATCTTTAAAATCTGACTTACAAATTCATATTACATTCACACATTAAATAAAAAAATATAGTCATTTTTATCTCAGCAAAAGAATGGTTTTTAGTTAATTAGATCATAGGAGTACCTAGACTTTATTTTGAAGAAGACTTTTCAGAAATTGGTAAAAAAAGACTAAACATTGATTTTTTTTTCCAATATAAAATCTGAAATATTTGTGCATGATACATGGCATGTGTCTTGGACTTTGTTGCCTATTTTACTTGACTGGGCACACAGGTGTGAGGTAGGCCCCACTAAAAAACTCAATGGTGTAATACTGTCGCTCCTTCACTTTCATTCCTCTCCAAACACACTCTATCACACATTCATAACTCATCACACATCACAGTTTCCCTTATAACACAACACAGTTTCAACCATCACAGTTTCCCTTATCACACATCACAGTTTCCCTTATCACACAACACAGTTTCAACCATCACAGTTTCCCTTATCACACATCACAGTTTCCCTTATCACACAACACAGTTTCAACCATCACAGTTTCCCTTATCACACTTCACAGACTATTACCGATCACATATTCCCCTATCACACATTACAGATTCATGACACAATACACATCACAGACTCTGAACTGTATCACACATGACGAGGGGTTGTTATATCTAAATGTATTGATACAATACTTTATCATATAAATGCCATTCATAATGCTGAGGTACAAAAAATAAATATTTCAATAAAACAATTAACATTACTCTCTGGAATGGTAAATTACTTGAGTTCACCATGAGTTTGCTCATTGTGTAGGTTTTGTCATAAATTAGAACCCTATATGTTGTCCCAATTCAAACCACCTATGTTATCAACCCTTTATCATTATGGAATAACTAAAGCATTGAAATACTGTCAGTAATTGAACAAGTTAGTATCAGATACTGTAATAGGAACAAAAATAGTTAACTAATTAATTAAATAGATAAATAAATATCCAACCACCTTACCATAAAAAAGCACTATTAGTTGTATCCAAGGAACAGTTAGTCAATTTCGAATATTCGAAAGATGTTTCCATTGTCAACTGGTATACGTCCATTTTAAATAATAAGGATCGTTTTTAATTTTTTCTTTGATAATGATTATTAACATATAAACACATTCTGCTCAAATAAATAATTAATTCATGTAGTTTATTAAAAATAAGTGAAAAGTAGTTTTTAAAATAAAACCAATTATTTGTACTATAAAGATTTCTTTCTGGTTCAATAGTAAAAATATTAAGTAACAGTTCATTCAAATTAATGTTAAGTACACATGTACTGTAAACCCAGATAATCATTGGTGTTCTTTCGACATTTGGTGACAATCTAAATGAAGTACAACATATCACATAAACAAATAAGCTGTCACGTCTTTGCTGACTGCATCTCATAACTGTCAATAAATAATCAATAACAACAACATCAACAACCAAGGGCCATGTTCAAACAAACCATCTAAAAACAAAGCTGGAATTCTCACCATATAAAATCTCTCTGGTGACCTTGACCCTCTGGTGACCCTGACCCCACAATGTTGGAGTGGCCTGTGGCCTTGACCTCACAATAGTGGTGTGGTCTGTGACTTTCACCCTCTGGTGACCCTGACCCCACAATGTTGGAGTGGCCTGTGGCCTTGACCTCACAATAGTGGTGTGGTCTGTGACTTTGACCCTCTGGTGACACTGGCCATAAATTATTGGTATGGCCTATGTATAAGGACATTACAAAGGACCCTGATCTAAAATGAACTTTTCTTGTTATAAATAATTAAAGGACCTCTTTTGTCTAATCTAATTTTTAACACATCCTTTTGGAATGATAATTTTTAAATATTTGACAATTGTCTAATAATAAGCAAAGAAACAGTAAAACTAACATTCAGCTGTTAATTTTTTCAGATCAGACACCCCCCTCCTCCCTTCCAAAAATATCAATAACAATTTTAAATTTTGAGTAAATGAATGCAGAAACATTCAAATACTTTAAGACACAGAGACCTTATTAAGTATTAATTTTGCTCATATACAGAAAAAAACATAGTTTTCAATTCTCCTTATGGATCATCAGCTTTAAAAGTACAGACATGTATTTGCATGTTCAAGAAAGTTTCAACCACAGTGATAGTACTTGATTTTGTTAAATAATTCTGGGCTTACATTTATGTAAAAAATTGAAGAACTAATAATTCTTACTTAAATATTATTTGACTCGGGCCTAACAAAAATAGTTCCAAGGGACTTCTTAGAGTAAAAAAAAAAATACTCTCCAACATTTATAATCTGGGACATTAATTCTGATGCTGATTTCAAAGTTTTAATAAAATCCGAATCTTAATCTAATTAGTTTTATTAACACCATTACTAAAAAGAGATTTTCTGGGCTTCGGATAGTTAGCTTTATTAGTAGTTATAATAAAAACATGGTTTATTAAGATTAATGATTAAAATATTTCACTTTCTAAAAATTTAAACTGAAAAAAAATGTTTTAAAAATGAAATTTTTGCGTAATACAACATGGGGAAAAGGGTATCTTTAAAAAAAAAAAAAAAAAAATATTGCTAAATAATTTGAAGATACAATCTGATTTCAAAAGAGACAGTTGGTGTGGCAGAGAGTAAGTATTGTGTTGATCACACCGCGGTGGCCTGCCCCTGCTGAATTGCAGCTAACAAATTGTTCCTCATTCGTACGTACAACCGACCCTTGGTCCATGGATTTTGCAACTGGAGCAACTGATAATCGTCTCTCAGTATTCGCTCCCGGGCCCCTATCACAGCCACCAGACAAAACTCCAAGAATTTCACTTCATCATAAACTGGTCCCGACTTCCCTTTATTGATCACAGCCTGGTTCAAGTTTTGTACAACTAGGTTAATCACTTCTCTTGCAGTAGTTTTTGGAGTAACATGAAGTTTTACACTTGTTCCCTTTGCTAGCCCTGTTTCGTAGGCAGCATAGACCCGTAATATCCCTGACGATTGTTCTGTTTGACTAGTGGTTTCCTTTTGTGATGGCAGATGTCCATTTGTGGTTGAAGAGTCTTCAGTAGGATCGTAAAACTTTGCAATTTTTCTGTTGTCTTTTCCAACACTTATCTCATTCGAATTGCAGTTATTCGATCCTTCCTGTTGTGAACTGTAATTATTGTTGTCCAGAATTTTCCCTTTGTGTTCTAAATCAGACGACAACGAATTCTCGTCTGTATATGACTGTAGAGTACTCATTAAAATGCCACCTCGAAATGTCCTTGACCGTGCGTAATTGATGATGTCCATAATCCATCGCATTCCTTTCCACGCTTTATCTAGGTCATTCTGAAGCTTTATCAGCTGATGAACTCGATCTTTTGCAATGTTCAACTCTTCTTTTGAAAATGCCTGAAACCATAAATCAGTTCCCAATTCACCAATTCATCACGTATGACATTTCTAAGAGCCAAGAACAATATCATTAGTGTGCTTTATCAGATTTATTTCATTTTGGTGCAGGTGCATATTACTAAAACAAAAAAAATTTAATAATAATTTTATTTTTCGATAAAAAAAAAAAAAAAAAACTAGTTGGCAAAAACAACACATAGAGACTGAATTAATAAATCTCTTCCAGTCAGGAATTACATAAACCTTTCATATCAAATATTAAAGAAAATATGTCAATAAGTCTAGCCAGAACACCTCCTATAAAAAATTTTGAACCTGGTCCTACACACTGACCTAGTAGAACACATAGTGCTTCCACTCAAAGTAATCATGTGGTATATTCTGAAATCACTTTTCAGTCCTATTATTCTGATATTGACCAATACGGTCTCACTCCCAAAAACACACCAACACAAACAAGAACTATTACTGAAAATGATTTATATCCCAACAACATTGCTTTGTTTAAATTCATACCACAACTCCCATATGGAAATGAATTTTCAATTAATATAGACAATGACTGTAATCCTAAACCTATCCACCTCAAATTCAACCCTAATCGTCTTTATGCAATATGTAATTCCAGTATAGCAAACACATTGCAAAGTGAAAGATGCGATTTGTCTATTTAATAGGTTAAACATCCCACTGACAGTATTTCAGCCATTTAGGACTTTTGTCTACAGATATAGTCCAGCCTCACTGGTATATCACACCATAAATTGATGGCCTATCATGACAACCACTGGTCAAACTACAAACCAGTCTTTGGATAAGCGCCAAGGGAGACAAACTAGCACCATATATTAGATGAAATTGGAATGTTTCAGTCAGGGTGTGAACCAAAGGTTATGTGGTGGACTCTCTAGCCACATGGTCATCAGAGCGAGAAGATTCAAAATCATCACAAAGAAGAACAATCATTGATCTCTGAAAGTGATTAACCCTGGTCTTAACCCTTTCCCTCATATAGACTCATTTTGACGCCCTCAATTGGTATCACATAAAGCCTGATCTGCAGAAAATCACAGTTAAACCTTACCAAATTTAATTACAAAATCCTCATTTCCAGACCACTGGGGAGCAGCGAACAGCATAAAACCTGATCAGCCTGCGAGTTACTCGCAGGCTGATCTGGTTTTATGCTGTTCGCATAGGTCTTTTCATGGTGTCCTCTATGAGGGAAAGGGTTAATAATGTATGAGCAGGACAAGACAAAACGTGACTTGATGGGATGGGATGTGATAAGCAGGATTCCTCTATAGCCCCCACTTCTGTGAAACAGGGATATAAAAAGCCAGGAGACTGGTAACTGAGGGTTTAGCTAGACTGAGAGCTGTATTACCTCTCGCTGGAGTTGCTGTGCCAGGATTGTGTCCATCTCAAGTATGGAGGACAGCCGCGAATAGCGACTGATGAACTGGGGCTGATATGTGCTCATGTGGACTGAAAACAAACCAGAATCTTATAGATTTAGAAATTCAATTACAGCAAATTAATTAGCAAATGAATATTGGGATAAATCATAAGAACCACACTGTTAAACATGTATTAGATTCACTGAATAAATCCTGTACAAATCTTAAGTTTAAAGCTAAGGTAATTTATATTTTATGCATAAAACAATATTGAAAACTTGTATACAATGTACATGTATATGAATACTATACATTAAATTCATTTTCAAAAATAAATTTTCAGTTTGAAATGTTCCTTATGCATATTCAAATAAGTATTTAGGCAAAACAAAAAATGAGCTCCTTTTTTTATGATAATTACCCTCTCATATCATGGCAAACCACAATATACAAAAAACGAGTACTCACTCATTTCAAAGACTTGTACAGGCAGCAACGTGAAGTCGTCTTTCTCGACGATTTCGTCACTCTGACCGTACACGATACACAGGTCTTCGACCGGGGGCAGTATGAGGATGAAGGACACCTGAGGACTGAGCTCTATAACCTCCACATCGTACAATCTATGGGACATACTCTGGTCCTCCGGTATACCTACAACAGGCAGCACCCTGATTGTCTCTGATGATACAAAACTAACTCCACATGTTGTAAACATTGTGAAAAGATTCAACTTTGCAAACAGGGTTGAGTGTCATAGGCTACAATTTTACAAATAGCCGTTTTTCATACCATCAGTTCTTTTGAGGTTTTCCACGGCACACAAAATTTCCCCATATATTTCAAAATTTGTCTCTTTATCTAAATATCAAAGGGTCACATGACCCTCATTTAAAACAAGAGTGTTCTTTGGAACCCATGTGTAACCTGCTGAAATGTGATGGAAAAAGTATGACAGACGGACAACAGAAAAGTGATCCTTATGTGTCACCTCTGCTTACAGTAGATGACACAAAAATCAAGAGAATAGACTGAGTTCTTTGATCCTAGCAAGGTCGTGAAAAAAGGCAGCTGGGTTTAAAAATAAGACTTAAAGTTGACTGTATCTCGAACTTCATGGATAAACATGAAATACAACTTACCCAACATCTTGAACAATTTTCTAGCTGCAGTGTTGATACATTCGTAGAATTTTTGCTGATTGTTTGTAATCTTCATGCTTTTTTGGTCTTCATTTGACAACCGTTTCAAACACTGCCATTCTTCTCTGTTGGGAAATAAGCAAAATGTGTTCTGTTCAGCACCATGTCTTTTTGATATTATTCAATATTATTTGTTTTTTTTTGTTTTTTTTAGTTTTCTAGTTTTTCAAGATTACAACCAAGAGCAATCTGTTCCATATTGGTGGCCATTTACAAAATCTTTCTGTTAGGGTGGGGGCATTATTCACATTTTATAGTCTAGAATTACAATGTTCAAAGTTTTAAAACATAAAATACACAACATTTTGAAAAAAAAAAAGAAAAAAAAAAAGAAAAGAAATTGATGTAGTTTGGCAAACGTATTTTATCATAGAATGCATCACTTTAAAAACAATTATTGTGGATCATAGATGTAAAAAACTGTAATGAATTGTAGTAAATATTTTGTGGCATTCTTTTCACAGAATATTTAGAACATGAAGTACTTACAATGAGACATTAGAGCAGTCCCTGACTTTAACATTGGCAGCACATTGGGTGCTGTCTGTGACACGAGTACCCGTATCAGGTCCACTGAGGCGTGAAGCTTGAGGAACCCAAGGTACAGCCCTGGGAGTAGGGCCATGTTGCTGGTCTGGTGGTAAAAGGTCATCTCCTGTAATATACATATGGTGATTATACATGTAGACATGTGACATAATACCACACCCAGTCACATTATCCTGACACCAAGCCAAACAGTCCTGCAACTACCCCTTTATGGTGAGCGCCAAGCAAGGAGCTATACAAGTACCATTTTTTTGCAAATTTGGTATGTTGCAGCGGGAGACTGAACCCACAACCTCCTGATTCCATAGCAAATGATCTAACCAATCAGCCACTTGGATCAGTTTATTCTTAATTGGATCCTTTAAATATACAAAATTATGATGAGCATTATTATTTTTACAATAATTTACCTGTATGCTGCAGCAACTTATTTTTTTACATAATAGGAAAATTCTTTTAGTAATTAAAGCATTTAAAGTGTTACTATTGAAGATTGGCTACCAAATCTGTAATTTGCATGATTCAAGCATGTTTCTTACATTAACTGCTGAAGCCATGCAATCCGGTTCTTCCTGCATATCTAGAATCATCTGTGAGGATCGCCTCTGTAACCGTGACAACGGCACCCATTTGCCAGAACTGAACGACACAATTTTGGGATCTTTTATAAAATTAATGGTGGCTAGCACTATGCTGTTAGTTTGGTCCCTCAGAGGTTTGTAGTAAAACTTTCCAAGGTCATGCGTACCAAGTGCATTCTGAAAGAGGGTCAAGGTCAATTGTTTACAAATTACTGCTGAAATTTATAAAACAAAGATAGTCATCAGCAGCCTGTTTCACTAAACTTCATACAAACAAATTTGATCTTACTTATAAGAAGTGAATATCAATTTCTTTTTAAATAATTCGTCCATTGAAAGCCAGAAGGGGCTATCAGCCTTCTTTTTACATATGCTGATAGCCCCTTCTGGCTTTTAATGGACGTTTTGCACAATTACACATAAAGAATATGATCCATTGTATTGCAATATATAAATTCAACAAATGATGTGAAGAAAAAATCACAGGACAAATACTATTTCAATCCTGTGATTTTATGCTTACAAAGAGATTTTTCGTATTGAGAGTTTAGTGAAACAGGTCCCTGGTTAACAGCAAACAACATAAAACTGTTAAGCCTGCATGTTAATCTGCTTTATACTGGTTTCAATTATAGAAATTCCCATTTCTGGCGAAATCTGCCATTATATGCACATTACATTAAAACAAACAAAAAATCAGAATTTCAAGAAATGAACTACAATTAGGTCAACATTTTCTAATCAGTTTAAGAGGCCAAAACATATAAAGTAACCCTAAACATACAAAAGAAGATCTGTCAATCAAAATAACCCAAAACACACAAAGGATGGTCTGTCAATCAAGCCTGCTCTAGGATCCCTGTCAGGCTTAGCAATTAGCAAATAGTGCTTCAAGGCATTTCTTATGGCTGGAACCTAAATCTCTGATTTGCGTTACAGATAAAATCCTCTGGAAACACCCAAAGGAGGATTGTAAGTAAAAAGTAAGGTCTGATTAAAAGTATTGATCAGACAAAACTTGCTCTTGAATTTAACCCTGTCATCGTATGATGGTGATTACTGAACATTTCAGATTATTCATACGTATGTCTCTCTCGGGGGAGGATTTTAATTGATCTCCAAGATAAGGATGGATATAGGCTGAGCATAAATAGAATTTGCATAATTTCATTAATGAAGTTATACTTGGTTTAAATCAATTATCTGGCAAAGAGCAAGTTCCAAATTAATTTCAATTCAAGGACAGAGTTGTGCAGATATGATCTGTGTCGAGAAACCATCTAATTTTTTTTTTTTTTTTTTTGCTGCAAAATGTGAAATTAAATCCATCAAGCACGATTTCTATTTCATTACGTCGGCTGAAATTTTTACCTTGTACAGCATCAGTACCTGAATTTGCTTGTTATTGTCAGATCTTGAACTTCTGATATCTTGTCAAATTGGAAATACATTCTTAACTTTTTCCAAGTACTCTATAATCTAAGACAATTTTCTAGGAATATAGCTAAAATTACTGGTAGGTACCTAAGATGACACCAAAATTTTTTTACATTGACCTTTTTCTTCATATTTCTCTATTAGAGCTATTCAGGACAAGAGAGTTCTTTGTAACACATGTGTCACCTGCTGAAGAGTGACAGAAAAAGTGTGATGGACAAATGTGACGGACAGACAGATGTCAGAAAAGTATCCCTAGGTGTCACCTATGCTTACAGCAGGTGACACAAAAAGACACCAACAACAAAAAACTAAGCCGACCAGTCTGGGGATAGTTTGGAGGCTGATCAGGTTTTATATGGTTTGATACTCATAATGTTCACCTTTAACAGGGAAGTCACAATGTAAACCTATTCAGGCTGAGAAATGCTAGACTGATCTGGCTTTTCTGCAGTTTAACCCTATACTTCATATTTATGTACAAAATTATGACAAAATAAATATTAATTTACAAAACTTAAACTTTGGTATATGAAGTAATGGAATTTGGTGTGCAGATTATGTAAAGTCTGAGCTACAGTATTAAGGTAGATTGCTTAAGTTTCTCCAATCTAAAACTTAAAAGGGTTCTATACAAACCTGCATCACAGACACAGCCTGGAGAAGTTTCCCTCGGAAATGTGCCTTCCCTTCTGCTGTGCTGCGCTCCATGTCTTGTCGTAAGGATTTAATGTCATCCCACGTACAGGCAACCTGCAGAACATATGCAGAACAAGTTGTAATCAAAGGCTTGAAGAGTCACAAAGGCGTATAACAATAAAAAGCTGAAAGCAACAAAATACAGGCAAATTTATTGACAGGGTATGCATGGAATTCAAAAGATGTGTGCACTATTTTGTTAGTGTGAGTGATATATGATTTGAAGTAACAAACAAAGTGATTGCAAGATTTCTATAAATTTGTCTAGATGCCTTAAAAGTCATGTTTCAAGGGTTTTGTACACAGACAAAGGGAGCTTAAGTAGAATGCCTTTCTGAAATGGTTAACACAAAAAGAAATATGTTTAAACAAACAAAAATAAATAAAGACTTGGAGCTGGTGTAAGTGATGATGACAAACCTTCATTAACCAATATAGGTCGAGATGTAATGATGGGCCTGCAAATGTCTCGTCCACCTCCATAATTGGAATCTGCTCCTCGGATGTCACCAATACCTTATCATCGCAGCGAAAATAACAAGCAAGGTACACCCCTCTGTAACATAATGGATTGGTCCAGTTAATTGATTGGAATACACCCATTGCAGATATTGTCCATTTATAGCTTTATCTGAAGTATGTTAATATTACCTAGGTAAATGAATTACTCTGTATTACTAGTGAAATTGACAAACAAATGAATATTAATCCATCATTATTTTTTTAAACGGTATGTTCATCTTGAGTTTTAGCCTGCTTTTTATCATGTTGGCCATTTGGGTACTCATATCCTTGATAATGAAAAATTGCTCTAACCTTTTACTTTGTGATTATTCACGTACAAATTTATGACTTGATGAATACTAACTTTAAATGGTATATGAAAGAATGAATTTTTCTTAACCCTGCAGACTGTGTAGAATCTGAGCCATAATATTGTATGAGAGAGAGGAGACCCTGACCAAATTAACAGCTCCTGGGCAGAACTGATTTATCTGGATCTACTGTTAGCCAGAGCATAAAAATGCACCTATATGAACAAGGTGCATTGTCAATATGTCAGATTGAAGAAACAAGACCATGATTCTCAATATTACAAAAAGAAGCATTGCTTTGCTTTTAACAGATAAAATACACAAACCTTTTTAATGACTTTTGGAACTTTGGTGCTGAAGTGAAGAGGTTTTTGAATCCTTTTTTCTTGCGGACAGGTGACGCAGAACCTGGTGTATCTAAAGTAAGTATACAGAATTACTACATGCTCCCATACCACAGGGAAATAGTACACATCTACGGTATTTCTTCAAGAAAAACACCCACACACACCTCACATGAGGATAAAGTGATCATTTAGTTAGGAAAAAAAAATAATTCTGTTTCTTGTCTCCAGCAAATAAAAAAGTGGGTCGGTAGGTCGGGATTTTTTAAAAAAAGAAATTTACATGAAACAAAAGGTAAAAAAAAGGGAAATATCTTTTTTAAAGGCAGAATGGTAAAAAAACTTTAGGGTTGGTTGTTAAAAATGAGGGTCGGTCTGGAGATCAGAAACGTAACTATTTTGTTTTTGGCCTTACACCAAAAGTTTTCATAACTTTATTTTAACAGTTTGTGTGCAGCTACATCTGGTTGTGGAGGGAGGAGATATAAATTTATGACTATGTTTGATTGTTGGTTTCATAACCATTGGATTTATACTAAGAAAATAAGATTTTTCTTTCAATTTTTCTTTTTCTTATGCGTCTTTAAATGTATTTCTAGAGCCTAAGTTCCATTAATGTCATATTTATTTAATATGTACTTTCTGGGTTTCAAGAGCCTTATTCCTTTGTCATAACTTTTTTCAAACTGTTAAATGTGTACTTTCCATGTAGCTACCCTCATTACCCTGGTAAAAGCTTGCTGTTCTTATGGCTTCTTAATGATATCTATATCTAGAACAGAATGCTTATTAAACTACACATGTAACACTATTTAGCCACCAAAAACTTCAAACTGCCTAACCATGACAGCAATATTGCTCTACCCTCTGTAATAAGATTCCCTTGATCTATATTCAAACACTGTATCCAATTACAAACCCTTATATGGGAAAACAACAATAAAAACAATTTCCATTTCTAAGTACATGCAAGTATTTAATCATTTACAGAAGTGTATTTTCAACCCTAGTAAAAGATAAAAAAGATATAACGTTATTAAAAAAACCTCGAAATTAACGAAGTCATCAAGGTCATTTGTTTTTCCCTTCCTAATAGAGATATTTTTGTCTTTTCTGGGAATGCTAACAGTTTTACGAATTGTGTTTCCATATATGGCTTCAGAATAAGGCTCTTATAATCAGTTTACACTCACTGTCACTAAATTGACTAAAACACATCTATCTGTTACATGATTTATGACCCAAGTGTGCATCGCTAAAATGACTTTCTTCATTTACTATGCAAATTTTAAAATTCTAGACACTGTTGCCAAGGCAATCAAAGAAACAAGATGAAACCTGCAGTCTTTCCCATAAAAGAATAAGATATCAGAAATTCTCGTCATAAGTCAATTCTACTGCTAATGTAATGTAGAAAGGCAAACATTTTAAAAGTGCTAAGCACTGGAATTTTGCACTTCAAAAAGTTACAAAACATGAAGGCTCATTAGTTTTAAAGAAAAAAAATTGAGCTGGCATGACATGTTACCTTATTTGGATAGCAAAATGACTTGTTAAATTTTTATGATAAATGAGAAAGTGTATTCATTTCTATGGTATGAGAAAAGTGTTTGTGACCTATTATGGTATATGAAAATGTGTGTTACCTTTAATTGAGGGGGCATCTGCAGGACGTAGGTTTTTGACTAGAGTAAATAATTCTTCCAAGATCTTCAGCTTCCCCTGAGATCTGGGTAGGGTCTGTTCATGGTCTCTCCAACCTGGAACATCCAGTACAGGTATAACAACTCCTGATGAAAGGTATGAATGTGATTAAAGATCCTCCTCCTCCTCACCACCACGACCATTATCACAACCATCCTCATCCATCCCCAATCATCATCATCATCATCATCACAACCATCCTCATCCATATCCCAGTCCCCACTATCATCACACATCATCATCATCATCATCATCATCATCATCATCATCATCATCACAACAACCACCACCATTATCACAACCATCCTCATCCCAGTCCCCACCACAACTATCATCATCATCATCATCATCATTTTCTAGCTCTGCATTATGATAAAAAAGAAAACAGACTTATCATCACTTCTAGGTTCATTGGATATATCTTAAGCTCTGATTATGTTTCAGATTATCACACAAGGTGTCTATCCATTGATTCTGATCCACCATTGAGGTTAGTTTATACGGGTATCTGCCCAATGTTCAAAGATTTCACAAAGAGTTATGCACCTTAATCCAAATCAATTAGACAGACACAATCCTATCTCACAAGAAAAAGTCAATTATACAGAAATCTCCTGGGTATGACAACAAAGTATGCCTGTCCCCTGAGCACCAAACCAGACAGTGGGACTCACTGGGTGATTGTGTTAAGACTTAATCACACACTGTCATTCATTCTCAACTACAGACAGTCAGATAATACTTCTAAATCTTACAGTTGTATAACACAGAGAAACCTTTCATTCATGGCCAAAACAGAAATATAGTTTATCTTTATTATAAAAGGATTAGGGATTTATTTCAAGGGAATTTGTAAAGTTCAATAGACATCACTTAACAGGAAATCAGCATTGTGTGATAACGACACTACGGACCTGCTTCAAGGGTACTGGTAATTTGAAAAATATCTATTTCTTACCCTGGCCCTTTTAAAAAAACTATGACATCATATCAGAATAAACTGGTCTGCATTTCACACACACTAAAAAAATCTCAAACTTAGATTTTCCAGTCACGAAAAATCTCTGGCTGAAAAATTTGTGCAATACAGGACTAGACATTTTAATTTAATATTTTGCTTTTAAAGTTACCTTATTGATTTCATTCAAAGAATAAACTACAGGGACAGCAAAATGGAATTTCTTATTTCTTCTGGACATAAACAAGCACAGCGAAGCTAAAACCCAGACAGCTAAAAACATTTCTACAGACCCAGTCAGTTATACTTCTTTCCATTAAGTTTATTCACTAATGCTGGTCTAAAAAAAAGTTTTTCTATTGAGTCTACATATGAACATTTGCTGGCTAATGCTTGAATATAGGAAGAGCTATAGAGTGCAAATTCAACACATTCTAGTATATCATTACCATAGATTCCAAATCTTTAACTCTTTATACATGCTTTTATATATGTTATACATTCCCAAGCCTGAACCCAGAATTGTTTTTTCTATATTTTATACATTCCTGGGTCTGACAAATTGCTGTTATATATGTTATACATTCCTTGGTCTGAACCCAGAATCGGTTGTATATGTTATACATTCCCGGGTCTGAACCCAGAATTGCTGTTTTACGCGTTATATATTATTCCTAGGTCTGGACCAAGAAATGCTGTTATATATGATAAAAAAAAAATTTATATATATGATATACATTCACAGGTTTTTCTGAACCCCTAATTAATATTATACATCCTATAATATGTGGTATCTGGATAATCAATACAGCATTACAATGGATTCACACAGTACTGAAACACAAAGATCTTTGCAACTTACTGGAAGGGACAGCGTATGTGGGACTAGAAGTTGCGTAAGTGCTGAAGCCCTTCATGTTCATGGCTGCCACCCGGACATAGTAGGCACTGCCACGCTTCAGGTGTTTGATCTCCACCTGCAGGTTCCGCACATCATCCAGGAGGATCTCGCCCGCCACTGGCATAAACGTCTCCTCACTGCTCCATTGCACTGCAATAAACACCAATCTTTATAAACATGGGTCTTTAGGAAGGTTATCTTGGATGTGTTATCAGGTTCTGTTTTTGTAAATCATATTAGGTTTTCTAGATAATTCATAAATTGGACAGTATTTTGCACCTGGAAAAGTCAAAATAGGAATCTGACTTCACTTCTCAATGTTTCATACATAGAGAGCAGTTTAGGGTATAAGATTATAGAATTACCTTTATATTTGGTGACAACAGCACCATTTCTGTTCAGAGGTTCTCCAAACTTGACAAGTAATGAGGAACTACTTGATATACTTAATGTGACGTTGGTTGGTGCATCAGGACACCCTGCAAAACAAATAAAAATATCCATGTCAATCAAGGTACAAACGTTTGCTATCTGTTAACCCTTTCCCTCATAAAGACTCATTCTGACGCACTCAATAGATACCACATAAAGTCTGATCTGCAGAAAACCACAGTTAAACCTTACCAAATTTAATTATAAAGTCCTCATTTCCAGACCACTGAGGAGCAGCGAACAGCATAAAACCTGATCAGCCTGCGAGTTACTCGCAGGCTGATCTGGTTTTATGTTGTTCGCATAGGTCTTTTCATGGTTTCCTCTATGAGGGAAAGGGTTAATGATACTTACAAACATTCTTTAATGCTTTTTGCAATAAATCTGTACCAAATTTATTTGTTTCAAGTCAAGCACAAAAAGATTAATGATTATATTTAAGATTTTTAAAGTATCTGAAAATAACTTTGAAAACATTAAATTGTTAACTCCACTTACTTGCATGGTCATAGCCTGCTTTCATTCTTTTTAACAATCTATGGCGGAATTCCCAATGACTCAACTGTCGTTCGTTTTCCTGTAAGTTAAGTGTACACCCATTACCTAATGTAAAACTGCCTTGCACATGCTTTCTGAATGCTCGAGGCAAAATGATCGACTGACTTCAACAGTAAACCTTGTACATGTCAAGAAACATTTTGAGTGTGTGACAAATTTCTATTGAACATTAAGCACATCAATTTCTATAAATGTCAATGTAAGTTTTTACTAATTACATTCTTAATCCAGAATGCAAACAGAATAAGAAGCTGCACTCAATGCTTGTTTTAACACCTGAGATTTTTTCCCCCCAAAAAATTTAATTTCAATATATTTTTATTCCTTTAACAAGTATTTATTGAATATCACATCCTTGTTTCATCTAAGGCACACCCATAACTGAAGATCAGTTTAAACATTCATTATGAACATGTTAATTTATTACTTCAGAACTTGACAAAATATCTCTGCAAGGAAAAAAGTACTCAAATCTTACTTTTTGCTGATTTGAAGACATTGCACTATTTCCCGAATTCAACACAGCTGCAGTTAAATCTACAACCCGTCTTTCTGCCTCGGATACCAAATGATCAAGCCGATCAGACCGTGTCTCTCCCTTCTGAACTGTAAAACAAAGACAACCCTTGTTATAAACAATCATATAACAAATTGAAACAACCAGGAAAAACACAGGTGTGGCATTATGAAGGTAAACAACCACTTGGTAATTCTAGCCAAAATAGAACACCTAATAACAACATATTTATCTGTCATTCCTTTCATGCTTAATGAACCCATGGTACTCCCCAAGACCTTTACAAGCCCCACCAACTCAATTGTCATTGAACAGACCGACCGAAACAATGTACCTGTCCATGCCTACCCATCCATGCACTAGGTCACAGTAACTCCCCTTTAATACCTGTTGAAGCATGTCCCTGGTCTGATAATCCTATTTCAATTATAACCAACTGGATAATCCCCAGTAACATGTTAATCCTCACCCACTCAAACACACCATGTTACACCAAAGATATGCCAGGTCCGACCGAGTTGTCACCCTGGAATGGTCTTGGTTTACCTCCTGATCTATAGGAGGGAGGAGTAACAACCAGTATTATACCTGACCTGACTGTATGTTACTTGTAGGTTGATCTGGATTATCAATAGCTTGTTTACTGCATTTCTTAATTAAGTACAATAATTACAGGGGGTTCCTCTAACAGATTCTATACTTCTCTGCCTAACTAACATCTGTTACAAATTCCATTTATCTTAGCTATCTATTTTATTATCTATCTATCTATCTATCTATCTATCTATCTATCTATCTATCTATCTTGCTATCTATCTATCTATCTATCGATAGATGATCAATACAGTATTTTCAAACAAAACATAGTTTTTGGTTTCATTCATAGTTCTTATTGCTGATAATCAATATTAACATAGTTTTATTGTCACTCTTTATAAATAATTGATGACAATGTAATTATGTAAATTGTTTTTATAAGCTCTTTACAATAAGTACAGCAACTATTACAGATCAATTTTTGTATGTAATGTCTGATCACAGTAAACGTGATTGTAGTTTAATGAATAATTGATCACTGAAAAAAAGTGAATAAGTTGGTAAATAAATTGATGGAGATAGGTGTTCCAAGAGAAAGTGAGAAATAAATTGAGAGAGACTGGAAGAATATATATGGAGATAGAGCAAGAATGATAGATAAGAAAGAGAAAGATGTGAACTTACAGAGTGGACTCTCTCTGGCCCCATGTGATAACAACATTTTTGCCATTGGGATATTATTGGTCATCACAGCCACATCGAGGGGGGTCAACAGCTCATTATTGACACTGAAAACATCAGGGTCAGAGGTCAATAGTGAAGGCCCCAAATATGTTAGACAGCCAAGGTCATTAATCATTTATTAATGCCCAGGGGCAATAAGTGTGTACAACAAATATGACTTATACATTTAAATTAACAACTTATTTATGATTTTATAAAGGCCATACAATCAATAAAATAGAAAAAGTTTCAGTCAAAGATGGTCTTATATCCAGAAGTATGCCCATAAAAGATGTTGATGGCTTAATATATAAAGACATTATTGCGACTTCAACCTCTTAATTCTTAATAAGTAAGTGCATAATCCCATTTCTTCCTCCAACATTCACATATAATTCTAACCTGCCATATATACTTTATGATATTCTTAATCATCATTTAGGCAAGCCTCGTATTTCCAGTCTCCAACATGCAACATTTCTCCATAAAGTACAACCCCTTTTAAATAAAACAGAATGCATGTTTTACATCTACTGGTCATAATGCACAGACAGAATGCTACATTCTTATGAATATTCCCTCAAAATGCACTGAAATTATTACCCTTGATGAAGCATTACAAGCAGTTCAGACTATCTGCAATGCACATCAGCTTTGTTTCCATTGCGTTTCCTTCAAACACTCAATAACTGCATCCATCTATCCCACAATCCATAGATAAGTCTTGTATCCATGACAATATGTCTATGTGTATTACACCATGCAGTCATTTTAAAATGATTAACAGCCGGTATCATTATTCCAGGTGACTACACATTTCATTACTGTAATTAATATATGCTACGATAATATGATAAAACGTAATTGTCAATTACCTAGGGGTCAGTAAGTGACAACAGTCAATATAGGAATGAACTAGGAAGAAACTCTTGACATTTAGTTCACTTAATGCATTTTCTTCTTTGCCCATGGTAAATTAACCTTATACCAATAATGCTGATGCTGTAAACTTATGGGACCCATTCCCACATGGATACACATTAATTCTTGTAATATTTATATCCACTGTACATAACGATAAAAATGTAGGTATAGGATAAAGTCAATATGATGGATACTGACCCGTTAATGTCAATGCCATTAGTCTCCAGGATGTCCTTCACAGCATCCAGATCCTGGTGTTCCACCGCATCAAATAGAGCTGTGAGAAAAATTTACATTTAGCTTTAATCTGCACAAGGAATTACCTGTATAAAACCAGACTTCACAGTACTTGGAAGACGAGATAAGGACACTGACAATTTGCTATCTGATCCATGGTATAAATACTGTAGGGTTTTTTCTTGTTTCACTATGAACTGCCCATCAAAAACTATCACTAAAACAGAGTCATGCCTTTACTCATCAGAAGAAAAAAATTATTTGAGACAGGACAGACCACAACATACCACAGAATCATTACTTTTCATGTGGGATTGAATTTTTGCTGATTTCATTTGCAATATCATCAACAAATTTAATATTAACACAACAAAGTTTGTTTGTTTCCTAGGGACATCAAATTGTCTTGAGCAAATATCCACAAATATATGACATTCCCCATCAACAACTTGCTTGGTTAGAGTATTGAAGAATTGGTATCAAACATTTGAGAGAGTGCTAATCAGATTATAACCTGATTATCAACATATTCAAACATCAGAATCTATTGTCAGTGCTCACATATATCATTTATATCAACCTTATCAAGGAAAGATTTGACAATATCAAGTAACATCATTAACAATGACTTTTTGTTCTGGAATATACACATTACTGTACCGACATAGGATTTCTGCATGAAATATATATCTCTCTCTGTCTCTCTTTATCTTTAAAATGATTATATCTATAGTTCGACTAGTGTTTTGTGGCAGGGATCAGGTGAAGAAAGTATTATGGCCTTTTAATTTAACCCTTTCCCTCATATAGACTCATTTTGACGCACTCAATAGGTACCACATAAAGCCTGATCTGCAGAAAACCACAGTTAAACCTTACCAAATTTAATTACAAAATCCTCATTTCCAGACCACTGAGGAGCAGCGAACAGCATAAAACCTGATCAGCCTGCGAGTTACTCGCAGGCTGATCTGGTTTTATGCTGTTCGCATAGATCTTTTCATGGTGTCCTCTATGAGGGAAAGGGTTAATAGAGCCTGAGCCCATGACTGTACTTAAGTCCCCCCTCCCCACTTTATTTCACAACCTTTTGATCTGTGTTCAATAGTCAATCAACATGTATGCCGTCTGATTCTTGATTTAGAGCATTTAAATATACTTTATTACTACATACTCTTAAAATCATGAAGACAAATATGTTTACTGTCTCAGTGGGTGCCCTACTTTTATAGGACAATGCTATAACACAAAATAAAATTCTAATTACACCAGAATAATCAGACCAAAAAATGATGATCAAATAGAATTGAAAAAAATTCATATCGTCAGAGAAATATGTTTCTTATCGGTATTTCCCTATTAACCATGTTCTTATTAAAAATGACAGACATATGATTTTCTCTTCTTTAATACAGAAATATATTTGAAATTCTATTCCAGATTGACTCTCAGCAAAATTATAATTGCCATCAGAAAGACATTATCAAAGAGTGGGGATAATGTATTGATTGATCAATGGAACCCAGCTCAAAAGTCAATATCCCTACCTTTTGCTGATTTGAAAAGGGGCAGGTGATTTCAAAGCGAATTCTACTGAATAAGTGGTATTTTGAGAGAATGACATGTAATAAATTATGGCGGGGTTAAATCATGAACATAGCAGGGTTTATATCCTCAAATCTGTTTACTTCTCTAAATGATGTTTTATAAGTAGAGAGAGAGAGAAGGGCAGAGAGGGGTAGTAGAAATAGATTCTATTAGGCATGATATGAGTTGAAAAGAAGATTGAGACTTACACAGGGATTTTGGAAAAAAGTTTGTTTAATTTTGTGCAATATAGAAAGACAGCATTATGCCATCTTCAAGATAAACACATGTTTATTACTCTGATGGCTGTGGTGAGATGTACCTGTGATGTCAAAAGTTCTTGATTCCCTCTGACTTCTCCGTCTGTCAAATCTTCCGAGAGACGAGCTGTCCGTATCTGTACTGCTGATCGAAGATCGCTTCTTTGGTGTGGCTGCAAGTAGACAGAAATCAATTTTACAGGCCAATCAACACTTCTCAATTAACCAATCATAAGAAATATAATTATGCACCAATGTCCACCCATATGGAACTAAAAAAAAACCCACAATTAAATATTGAAATGCTTAAACACTGAAGAATAAGTAGCTGATGATTGTACTTTATTATCCCCACCTCTCTCTCTCTCTCTCTCTCTCTCTCTCTCTCTATCTATCTATCTATCTATACAATTCCTTATATATTGATAAACATCTTTATTTCATTTTATCTATACAATCATTGAAGCATTTGATAAAGCTATGACTTTTTTTCATCATATACTCAAATATTCAAGGGATTATTATTGCTAAGTTTTGATCCCCAAATTTGCGCATTAATATTCAATTATTTTTCATATATTAAATTTTCATATTTTTTCAAGAAACCCTGTAATATTCTTTTGTCTCACAGAAACTTCAGTTACTTGATACAAACCCATGTGAGGTGCTTATACCCCCACTTCCATATCAAGTACAAAATTAAGTCACCTGAGAGAATACAAGTAATTGACAATTAATTACCGCAACATTCTTGGACTTGATTAATGACACCTGTAAACCTGTAAAGTAAGCTATTCAGGGATCAATCTTTTATCAGAGGATCAAGTAGCCCCTGAACATTATGCTTCAAACTGATACAAGCTGCCCTAGGCAGGCTGATTTTGTATCAACTGATTGCAATCTTACGTTTAATGATCAGAAGGATTATCACTTCAAGATCTCCTGAAGTAGTTTTTTAAATTATTCAACACGTACCTGTAATCGGAAGTGTCTTTCATATCGACAAGTGTATTCAATAAAGAATTACTTTTATAAAAAGAGAAGCTCTGTCCATGCTTGTTCAATATTTTCAACCATTTGAAAATTTGAATGCATGCCGACAGTCACGTGACACAAAACACGGCTCTTAGTCATCAGCCAGGTAAAACACAGTTGCAGGTAATTAGCTTTGTCGTAAAAGGATATCTTTAAGGTGCGTTGGGGCAGGAAAGGGATTATGGCAATTCCCTTTGTTGGGCAGATCAGCTATCAAATCTACCCCACTTAGATATCCCTTATCTCTAAACTGACTGTTTATTCCACATTTTGACCTTCAAAGGAATTAATCTAAATGCTGTTTTTCTTGTGTTTGTCTGATTAATTCTTGATAATAATTTTCATAATTAAATTGTCATGCTTCTCTGGAGCTTTTAGTTCCTTGTCAATACTTTGAAATCAATCAAATATCACTGATTCAATTATTTTTCAATCTTTAATTTAAAATGCTACACTGCCATTAGCTACACACAAAAACAACCTAAATATCTGCTTTATCCCTGTCTTCAGCATTATTTTGATGGGAAAGGTTATACATGACATGAAAAAATTCAAAGATTTATCTTGGTAAGATGTATTAGGTTGAGTGATTTTAACTAGCATTAGGTGTTAAAGATAGATACATGGCCATTTCTTTTTAAGTCCTTGTTTCTGAAAACCAACCTTTTTAGAATGAAACTGAAAACACTATGGATTTTCCAAACTTTAATGAAAACACCAGTAAATAATATATAGCAATGGGTCTCATTCATAATTCAAGCTGCATTTCCACAGTATGACAAATGTGTCTCCCTATTGGAGAATGACTCTACCATGCATTATGTAAGGAAAAGCAGTGTATATGACGGCTGCAACTTGAAATTGCTGTACTGTACTGTGTTCAGTAATATCTGTCCTAGAAATTATCTCATAACAACGATTACTAAAATATGCTTAAGAACATCCAAAAATGAAGTTCATCATTTTTGTCACAAAAGTTGTTGTTGTTTATTTATCGTTAAGATGGCATTTTTTTTTGCAGTTGGTGAATTAGTGACCTTTATTTTTGATGAAATTGTACCCAGTCCATTAACTGTTTATATTAAATTATCAACCAAATTCAAAGGGCAAATTTAAATAACTGTAAAATGTCAGTTGATGATAAAGCGTGAACATTTGTGTCCCGACTTGAATGTTTGACGTCATACAGCATAAGTTTAGGGTTGGACCCCCAAACTACGATGTTGCCCTTTCAACTTTGACCAAACTTGAATCTTGTGATAAAAACTGCTACTTGAAATTGTGACATGAACAGGTGCACTGTCTAACACAGATCTGACTCAATATGGCGGCCGGACAAGATAACAATCAATGTATCTTGTTACATTACAAAAGAATCCTTGAAATCTAAAACAAATAGTTTTGTTGGGAGATAAAAACTTCAATACAAAGCCTGCACCAAATATTAGAAGGGACACAAGCAAGAAATTATTCATGATTAACTAATGTCTTATCTTGATAGAGGAGATACGGTAAGCCTAGGATTTGTTGATATGTTTGATATAGCTCAAGCTGGGAGCAAGGGGGGTCCAATTAGTATCTGGGGTTTTAGAATAATTGATGACAATTATATGGAATTGTTATATTTCTTGTGAAATGTCAACATTATCAAAGGGATAATTACTATGGATTTATCTAACAAGGAGGTACTGACTCCATATACGAATCAATTCAGATGAATTTAATATGGATCCCACATTGTAATATCATGAGAGAACCAATGTTCAGTCCATTACTAACGATCAGTGTCTATCTTAGTCTACTATGGTATGAGTATCCTTCATATCATCATCATCATCATCATCATCATCATCATCATCATCATCTTATTTCTCATACAACAAATAATGTACTTGGAGGGTTAAGAGCAAAACTAGGCTAATTGCTTATATATTTATATGCACTTAGCCTAGTTTCCCTCTCACCCCTCTAATTTGATTAATTTTTTATAGTAAATTAATTTATTATAAATATTAGATTTACAGACAAACAATCATTTACTGATCAAAGCCATGAAACAAAAAACAACATGCAGAGCTGGATCTCTTAATTTAATGGTGAGTGAAGGCTGATCAGACAAATAGTTTAATAAATAAAGTTATCATCTCATTAAATCATGCTTACTTGCACTACGCCATATCACATAAACTTGCTTATTACAGTCTGCTCCGTTATGCAAGTCAGCTAAACACTATTTTGTAAAAGAGAATGAATTCAGTTATTGACTGACATTTCTTACTATCTCTAATATTTCTGTATTCAGGTGGATTTTGATGAAACACATTGCATTTCCATTCAAGACGTTACAAATTAAATAGGAAAAAAAATCTCCGCCACTACCCCCCAAAAAATAATTCTGTGAATGCCATGTATTGTGTGCATCCATGTATAGTGTGCACCCCAAGTTTGAGGCTTGAAACCTTGGAAAAAAAATATTTCCCTTCTACAATGCACATTTTTTTTTGTATGATGAGGAGGCAGCCATCTTGTGTACTCATGGCTGTTTTGCGGATGTTTGATTGCACAACAGGTGGAATTGTTCTACTGCTTCCGCAAGTCAGGTGTAATGCAGAAATTATTTTCACAACTTTAGTATCCACATGCATTTGCATTGCTACCTTGTTAAAGCCAATTGTTTGAGTAATAATCTGAAACAACTAACACCTTCTAGTTTGTTTTTTGCAAGTCTCTTAACAAAGGGTATTTTAAGTACACAATTATTATGAACCAAACAGCTCTGCCCAAAACGCAACAAACTTGTCAAAATTTCGTCAAATTGAATTGAAATTGATATAACTGTTTATTTATAGATCCATTATAATGCCATTCTTTGGGTCAGAACTCTTTAATGTGTGATAGTATGTGATAGTAGTGACCAGGACTGACTGATGTGACAGCACATGAACAGAATGAAGCATGTTATATACAGGGTATTCATGATATATAACGATGCAACAGATCCATCCAATCATGTATTCATGTGAGTCCTAACAGCAATACTTACTAAGAGGTGTTTTTGGTGGTCTTCCGGGTGATGCATACCCGTTGTTTCTCAAGAGAGAGCCTGGGTCGCTGGGTGAAGCATGCAGGGGCTGTCGCCCGTACTGGTACTGCTGGACCTGATTGTCGGATTGGGATGTGAACATCTTCGTCATTCTTCCATCCCCACTGTAAACACACAGCACAACTTGCTGAATCATTCAGACATGATAATACACATTATTATGTAATCATAATAACACCACACTCACTGGCACACTGAATGACCCCATTTGCCGTCACATGTTACGGTTGCTACCTTTTAAACTTTCTGGAGACAAACTCTTGGATATATTTAGATAAAGGGTATCCTACATTAGCTGAGGAGTACAAACATACGCAGTCGAATTTTTGCAATGAAGGAAGCAGCCACACAGACCTGGACAAGTATCTAAAGACTATAATTATGAACTGAACAGTGTTTCCTGGTTTTCTTTCCCTTCAATAATGGTGACTGAAGCAATGGCAAAGAACTCCCCCACAATCTATTAGGAAATGGTTTGATGTTCTGGCCCCGTGTTCTCGAAAATACTTAAGTACAATCTCAGGCTCAAATATGAGTATCATACTTAAATCCTTATTGAAACTAATAGGTGTAGTTAAGTATGAGTATGAAAATCATACTTAAGTACCATTTTTATTTTCGAGAACACGGGGTCTGGTGTTACAAAATGTTGGAAGACCATAATATTTCATGGTCATCCCTGCTGCACAAAATACTGATTGAATAAACACTCATTTTGAAAAAGTTTGTATTAAAATGAATCATGCTTAATGACACTGACCAAGAATTTCTCATTCTCTCTCTCTTTCTCTCACACACACCACACACACACACACATTTTAACAAATAATTTCAGAGGATAGGAACAAAACTATGGAAACTGCATATAAAAAAAAAGAAAAAAAAAAAAAACATAGGTAAAGGACTAGACTGCAAGTGCTAGACTGCATTATTATGAATGGTTTCCCTGCATTCTAAAGTTGTATGTACTTAAATCTGCAATAACTTGGGTTATATTCCAGATACCTGATATAAGTCCATTAAATAACACTCAAGTTCTCTGTTATTACATAAGGCTATAATAGAAAAAAAAACAGTGAACTATAGACACGCTGATATAATTACAGAATGAGCTCAGCCTTGATACTGACCAACCAAAATCAATTATTATCAAATCACAAGGGCATTTCTTTACCAGATAATATACTAATTGTCATTGGCTAGAGTTCATCAAAGAAACTGCTCTTATTATCATCTGACTTATCCCCATATCGAAAATCTCATATCAGTTTACGGAATTCATCTTAGACGTATCTGCTGGTAATGGAGACATCAGGCAAACTCACCAATCCAGGCTGACTGAGCGTTGTCTGTTGGAAGGATCCGAAGGTCCAATAGACTTTCTACCATTTCTGAAAAGAGAAATTAAAATTTTGATAAATATTCAGTTTGAGAACTAATTGACATTATACAGTGTTCAACCAATGAACCAAATTAGTCTGAAAGCTATTTCCAGTCCAAGCAATTTCAAAATCTTTTCTTGAAGGTTATCAGTTGTGTGCTGTGTACAACCCTGACCAGCCAGCAGTTTTTGTTTGAAACATTTAATAATTAATTCTAAGAGGAAACAAATTTTACGATGATGGTGTTTACCACTATTATAAACCTAGTGAATCCACAAAAATGTACCATTTAATACTGATTCAACAGAATTAATGTCTGTGAAAATAAATAATTTTACAGTATCTTATTTCATCCTGATAGTTCTCATGAGATGCATGGTGAAGCAGACATGAAGAAAGCACTGGCAAGAATAGCCATCCTATAGATCCATGTCATAGAAGATGACATAGAATGTGATATTTAGAGTTGATGAAATCCTTAACCCTTTCCCTCATATAGACTCATTTAACCCTTTCCCTCATATAGACTCATTTTGACGCACTCAATAGGTACCACATAAAGCCTATCTGCAGAAAACCACACTTAAACCTTACCAAATTTAATTATAAAGTCCTCATTTCCAGACCACTGAGGAGCAGTGAACAGCATTAAACCTGATCAGCCTGCGAGTTACTCGCAGGCTGATCTGGTTTTATGTTGTTCGCATAGGTCTTTTCATGGTTTCCTCTATGAGGGAAAGGGTTAATTTGAGAAACAGTCAGACCTGATCAAAATATTTGAGAACAACATATATGTCAGAATGGACATGTTTATTTTAGACTGTAACTACTGACATTTCAATTTGTTATGAAAAATATTTCCACTTTACTGTTTGGAAATCACTTTTTGATATGGTATTGTTAACTCATACACAAGGATGTAGAAAATTTAATGGCCAGAATGTCATGTTAAGTGTTTCCTATGTGGAAAATACATAATGTAAATGGTTGAGATTTTCTCTCATGTTTGATTAGGGATTAGTGGCAAGATATCTGATTTACAGTCGTTAAAAGCAATCCAAGCATAGGTGCTAAAAGTATGGACATAGCCTGACCTAAAAGGTTGGACCAGGTGACCTTATTCCAGTTGACCAATTACTGATTTTTCCTTATCGCAATCATTATGTCGTAATAATAAAGGATTGCATGTATTTCAAGTTTAACATACTAATAATTAATTAGTTTAAATTAACAAAGCATAATCTTTTTCCAATTTTTTTTTTTAATCTCAATAAAAATAACAAATGAAAGCCAGAAAGGACTCATCTGCCTTCCTTTTTCTTCTTAGTTATGCTGATGAGCACATCTGGCTTTCAATGGTCTAAACTGAAATCTTGATTTTTTCCTTTATGATTTTTTTTCCTCCTCCATATAACTTTAACCCAACTTAGTAAAATTTAAAAATCTATAACAATCTGTTATGAATGGAATGTAATTTTCAATGAGAGAGACACCACACAACTGATACTAGTTGCTTGGCAACATCAGATCATTAAAATAAACAAGCAAAAACAAACAAAAAACAAAGATTCATGATGAAGAGAGACAACAATGTATTTCTCGACAATTACAAACAGTAGAGGATAAATTCCACCCAATGCTGATGTTTTCTAGGGACAACCTAGTTTCATCATTATCGTGAAAATAAATGAAGATAAAAAGACTAGAAATAACTGAGAAAGACCATGGGCGTGTGTCTCTGTTTTCAAGAAATAAAACAAGATAAACAAGAGGGGCATATTGCCCTAGATCGCTCACCTGAGTATGATTTGTATACATGTGCTTATTGCTGCAAAGCAAAATAGTAACAGGTACAAGTAGATTGGCAATGGAAATAATAAGAAATACTCTCATTTTGTGTAATTTCAATAGTAAACAAGAGATATATACATGTATACCAGCGGTTTCAGAGGAGATGTCAAAGTTTTTACTATATACATTTAAGGCAAATTAGCTCTGACCCTGGCAGCCATGTTTTTTTACGGAGTGGAATCATTTTAGCAATCTTGGTAGAAGGTTACCCAAGGAACATTTGTGCTAAAACTTTTTGAAATCTGGCCAGTAGCCTTTAAGGAGATGATTTTAAAAGTTTTCATAATATTTTTTTCTTTAAAGTGTGACCATGGATAAGTGACTTGGTGTTGTATCATGCCAAATATTCCGTGTGAGAATAAATAAGTGACTTTGGTGTGGTATCATGCCAAATGTCCAGTGTGACCATGGATAAGTGACTGGTGTGGTATCATGCCAAATGTCCAGTGTGACCATGGATTAGTGACTTGGTGTAGTATCATGCCAAATATTCCGTGTGAGAATAAATAAGTGACTTTGGTATGGTATTATGCCAAATGTACACTTTGATCATGGATATGTGACTGTGTGTGGTATCATGCCATATGTCCAGTGTAATCAAAGTTAAGTGACACAGTGTGGTTTCCCTTATGTGTGCTGCCTTTATACAACTAGATACTAAAATATCACACTGCAAGTGGTATCAGTCTAACCTAGCCTCTTGCACATAAATGTAACAGGAGTTATCACTGAAGATGATGAATACTCCCAGGGAGTGCTTTGTCAGTTACTGTTACCATATCAGACAGTTTTGAGAAATATCACAAAGGGCCATTACTCAATCAAAATCAGCGAATCATGACATGCCAACAATAAGTGCAACTAGGCTTGGTTCTTATCATTCTTGTAAAATATCATCAAAATCCGACCAAAGGTAGCCTGGAAATAGTGCTGACAAATCTTGTCTACAGACCAACAGACAGTCGTGACTCCAATTTAGCCCCAATATACTTTGTTTCTGGGGGGTATAACAAATGATTAAAAAAAAAAATTGATCCTTAGCTACCAAAACCAACCTTCTAAGAGTGCTTGTATTTCCAGTGGCCATGACAAATCCTGCACTGCTAGCAGTCCCCATAATGTCAAATCACACCGATATAAAACTCTGTTCCAGTCATATACACAGTATCACACAACCTTTCTATACTCTGTAACATTGTTCCTCTTTCTACAGCACCTTTGTAGGTTCAGCATTTCTTTCAGATATAACACAGTCCCTTTTATAGTCACTTTTAATTTCAATGATGAATTGTATACATCAATGTAAAAATGAATTAAGTCTACATAGTTCTAGCCGTTACATTTCACACTTCTGCATCAGCTGTCGAGAGATTGTATGCCTACATCAGTCATTTACTGTAAAATTTATACAACCTGTAATTACCTGTGAAAACTAACCGCACAGCTTTACATATTACTAATTTAACATCGATAAAAACTGAATAAATCTGATTGTAAGACTTTGGCCAACTTGTCACAAAAATAAATAACTCTTTGTGAGCTAACAAAGTAATCATTCTATTTATTCAGGTGTAAGATTTTGACTAATGTATTATATTCATATAACCATAAATGTTGTAATGCGAGAATTTCACATGTACACATAAAAAAAAAAAATTGTACACAAAATTGGTTTGTCACATGGAACCCTTGAAAATTTTGAAAAACTGACTTTTTCTTAATTAATTATATAAATGTTAATCATTAACACGTCTGAGAGATGGCAATTTAGGGTGTAAAATTTTCTATTAGTTGAACAATCTAAATTCATACAGTGATTTTAATTCCATACACTAGATATTTGGTCTATATAACCGAGGCATAATAAAATTTCAGAACTGCTGTTAAATGAACATACCTAGCACATAATAATTCTTTTTTCTTTTTTAAGAATTGCTGTTACTTGAACCAAAGGTACAATGATTTTTTTCTTTTCCATGTTTAGTAAACTATAATAAATGTCTATATATTTGATAATTCCAGAAATCTTTATCTCCTCACAAAAAAAAAAAAAATCATATAAAATCGACCACTCCTGAGAAATCCTCCACTTTATTCAACACTCCCTAGACTTTCAAAGCATTTAAAACACATTTAAATCCAATCCTGCTGAATCAGTAATGCCTGTATCACTATTAACATTTAATGAAACACCTTTATCATCGGGGTTAATGAGACAAAAACATGACTAAAGGATCATGATTTCTCTTGTCTTCTCCTTTGATGAATGACCCCCCGGAACACCTCAGAATGTGACAACCTCAGGTATCATATCAATAAAGCGATCACCTCAGTTTGTGATTCACCATCTCTCCATACAGTCAGCCATCATAACTTTTCCCACATCCACATGAATATCATATCAAACAGGCATGTCACAAGCATATCTCCAATGTTAGATCCCCCTACCTGTTTTCAGTGAACCTCACAACAGATAAAACCAAAGAATCTAAAGTCCTAATGCTCTCTACTACTAATTAAATCACTGATTTTCAAAGCACTGCCTGTATTTCCAATCATCACAATGTGACCAGGTATGTCTCTTGATATACCCTGAGTAACCCTCGTTGACTTAATCAGACATTTAAAGTGCCCTAATTCCAATCATAATCACCAAACTTGGGACAAATCAGTTCAATCACATGTTCATTAGTTCCAATCAATTATTCATGAGAGATTTCAAAGTCATTTACTTAATGTATGCATGCACATGGCAAATACTGAGCAACACAATGTGTATGGAGTTGAATGGAATATACTCCAAACAGGTGGGTAACAAAAGCCTTACAATTATTAGCCACTGGGGATGCACGATACAACACGCTTTATGGTAATGGGTCTCCAATCTCGAACCTAAATCTGTGAACATCTCCTGATATAAACCATTGATCTCGCCCGAGACTTGTGGCTTTTGTCCAACATTCCGTGACACAAACAGTGGTCGCAAGTGACAGATTTACAACAAATGCATTACTGATGATCTTGCATACAATTGTCCAGTCACAATTACAAAGACAGCATAAGCCTATGTTTTTAACACTAATCAAGAAGTTTACCTTCAGTTACTTATAGATTATCTATCCTAAAACGCATAGAAAAAAAAAATTAAGCCATTCAACAAACATACATGGGACCTAGATAAACAGAAGTATAAACTTATTTATGTCATAATAATAGCCACATAATAATAAAAATAATAATGTCATGTCTAGATCATTCTACTTAAGAGCACATGAAGGCTATCTATTATAGTGTATGATCATGTTTCATTTCCACAAGTGATCATGGAAAAAATCACAATTTTGCCATTCATAAAATTATAAATTTTCTAAGACCACAAACGATATACAGGGGCAGACACTGATTTTACTATGAAATAAACAAATATAAAGTTGTTTTGTATTTTGATTTTCTGTCATTTTTCATGTTTTTTTTTTTATATCTACTCTCTTGTGTCTTTTATCAACATGAGATATCATCTAATCTTTAACAACGAATGATATGATTTATCATTCATGATGGTATATATCTCAATCTTTCTATCCAAAGAGTAAAAGAAAATTATGCATCCATAACTGTACAGATTTTTAATAGGACAAATTCATCTATCTTACTTTTACCTTTGTTCAATGTAACATGATTTATTGCACTAATATTTTTATGCTCATCTCTATGTTGCCTCTATACTAGAAAACCCACATTATTAATGAGCCAGATAACTGTACCAAGTTTCTGACAATAAAATACACTCAGCCATTGATGTTTTCACACCTAAAATAAAACGAAAAAGTGAGTATGTACTCGAGTGTAACATTAATGGTTTCAAATTGATTTAATTACATGTAATACGTCTTCAACAAACCACTTCATAAGTCTTCCATAAAAGTAACACAATTAGAAAGTGTATTTTTGTCAAGATTTTTCAGCTCAATTTTCAATACAGCCAGCTAGAATTTTATCTGCTTTATTCAAATGTTGTGCTCATTTTTTACCTTAAGGTAGAGTTTATCATCAATCATTAAGATTGTAAGATCAATACTTCTCAATACATTCAGGGACACTTTAATGAAGTTGAGATTACATGTAGCTTACAAACTGGACTGCAGTCTCAATCAGAATTCCTTTAACTTGAACATTTTCAATACAAGTGTAACAGGTTGGTTATATCGAACACCAATCCATACACAAGTTTATATCATATCAGACACCACTAGGTGGAACAACATGGAACCACAGGAAAATTCATGTCAACCAAGCCAGTAGAAAAATTCAAACTTCTAGCCAAATTGAACATATAAAATTTTCTCAATATATTCTTTAAAATGTATCAATATTTTCTTTTATCAGTTATATCTTTCATTTTCAAAACATCTACCACCATTATCAATCTTCATCATCAATAACATTACCATCATCATCATCATCATCATCATCATCATCAACTGCATCACCATGAACACCAACTACATAGTCATCAACAAAAGCAGCAGCACCATTGTCAAAACTCTCTACAGTTTCAAGCTCTGCTTCCAGGCAAAGTCAAAATTCTCCGTCACATATTTAAGCTTCAGATATGTGAACATTTATCATATTGTGACATATTTACTGTCATAAATCCTTAATCTTGACATAAGTAGATGGGTGGGCTACACAAGGCAGAAATCTGGTAAACAAACAAACTTAATGGGGTTCCTTGTAAGATGCCATCCCAATCCCAAAGGTACATAAACATTTCTAATATCTCTAATGGGGATGAGGACACCAGTCTGACTGGGCATTGGTCTGTATACATGGACATGAGTGGGAATATAAAGACAAGGGGAGAGGGGGGAGAGAGATCTGAGGTGCAAATAAATTGTATAACAAAAGAACTATTTAAAGTGACCAATTATGTGCATTATTTGCAATAATAAAGATGAGAAAATCATATAAAAAGTAATAGGTATACAGTGGATGAAAAACTGAAGGAGGTGGTAGAAGCAATAGTAGTAGTAGATAAATGGACAAGAGAGAGAGAATCTGCATATATTAATAAAAAAAATCACTTCTGTAAAAGGGATAAAACCTTCTAAACCAACAGGATAAAAATTCACTTAACTTCTGACAGACATGTATCTATAGACCACACTGAGAGTCCTGGCACAAATTGAGCTCTCCATCACTCTAGATTTCAGCTCCCGGCTCGTGATATCCCAGTGTCCGGAGTCAAATTTCAGCCTGCACCATCATCATCAGGACAATCTCACATAGTCACTATTTCATTTCAGAGATTTCAGTTACACAAAACTTTTTTTTGCATATTTCTGTTCCTATTTGGGTAAAATTTAAGTTTTAAAGAAATATTATACAAATATAAGTCGCTCTGGTGACGAGAAGTATATCACAGTACACTAAACACTAAGTTAATGCTTCCCCAGCTGTTTTTTTCAACCTCAAGTCTTTTGTTACATAATATGTCTGTCATAATATATTTTCAAAGTTTTCAAGTAAGTTTATTTTTTTCCAACAGGTATGTTATACATTTTCATACAGATGCGAGTATTGTTGATCCAATATTGCT